>QQSL01000001.1:357500-719865 GCA_003693665.1 Chaetothyriales sp. CBS 134920 | reverse complement strand
ACCCAGTGGGCCCACAGCAGGGTGGAGCTTACCCAGTGGGCCCACAGCAGGGTGGAGCTTACCCAGTGGGCCCACAGGACACTAGCCTTTCCCTGGGAGCTCATGGGGTCAATGTTTTGCTGATCAGCCCACAGTCCCCAGGGCTCCCCAGGGCTCCCAGGGCTGACCCAAAAAAAATCATGATGTATCTCTGTTCTTTGCCCTATATAGGTTCAACCCATGAATTAGACACAAGCTTGTCTGTCCTGATACCTAACCAGCTACCTAAGATACCAGCGAGTTTGCTAGCACAATGAAGTAAATCTGGGACTTCTGCTGAGCTAAGATGGTTGCTGCCTAAGCAAGCCACAAGAGATCTGCCAACAGACACCAAACCCCTGCCCGCTGATTCCGTATCAGCCAGAAGGTCTGGCTAGATACACACAATATCAAGACCCTGTGCCCCTAGAAGAAACTAGACTAGAAGAACCTAGGCCTGTTTGAAATCAAGAGGATCATCAGCCTATACACTTACAAGCTTGCCCTGTCTGCTTCAATGAGGATCCATCCTGTATTTCATGTCTCCCTACTCTAACCTGCTGCTAGCTTATCCCTGCCTAGACAACACCAACCCCCCTCCCCTGCTAATCGAAGTTGACAGTATTGAGGAGTGGGAGATCAAAGAAGTTGTTGACTCCCAATAGGAGTGCTGTGGCTGTGGCCAACCCTGTCTGAAGTACACTATGAAGTGGTGAGGATACCCTGATGTCACCAAGGAACCTGCTGAGTACCTGGAAGGAGCTGCGGAAGCTGTCCAAATCTTCCATGACTGATACCCTGATAAGCCTGCTCCCTGAGGGAGGGGAGATCTACGATCGTGATCCCTGTTTACCCTGGCCCCCAACTGTCATACAGAGTATGACCTAAAGGGGGGGGATACTGTTACGGGGCTGGACCTGAACTGTCTGTTTGCTCTGTTTGCTTGATTGTTGTTTTGCCAAGTCTGCCAAGCCCACCAGATTATGATCTGGCTTTTCCGTCCATAGCTTTTGTGGTCCTTCGTACCACCTCCTGTATCTCGAGTACACTGTTCTGCAACCCAATCTGCTCTGTCTGCCGCCGCCCCCTTACAAAGTCATCCGTTTCCCATTGGTCCGTATTTCCACGCCGGGCGTGGGAATCGGAGTTTGCCTTAACTCCGCCCACGCGCCAAGCTTGCGCTAGGGTGATTAACGATTGGCATCGCTAACAATCCGACTCGTTAATCGCCCTCCTCCAGAGGGTCCATCCCCAGCCCGGGGGGCTTGGGTATGTCCCGTAACAGACTTGGCAAAACAACAAACAAGCAAACAGAGCAAACAGATGGTTCGGGTCCAGCCCCGCAACGCAGGCAGGTCGGAGATAAGCAGGTTAACTCCATTTTCCACGCCCGGCGTGGATAATCAACACTCACGGGTCCAGCCCCGTAACAGGTATGCCCCGTAACATCTTTCTCTTCATTTTCGATGATTTTCCTTTGTGCGTTCTCATTCAGGGCGTCAAGATACTCCAGGTAATCATGGCCGAATTTGAAGTGAACAAACCGGACGAAAGTATTGGTTGCTGCAATGAGGTAAACGCTAGATGGACAGAAAGTTAGTGTTGGGGGAAAGTACTTGGCCAGGGGCATTTACTCATGGTGCAACAACCTCCGGTTCCCCTTCCATGTGATGATTGCTTCGCCGAGATACTGGGCTAAGTTCTCATTCGACACAACGGGATGATAATTTCCCGTTTTCTCTTCGTAGTAAACGTATTTGAAGGCTCTCTTCGCCTCGAGTAAGGCCAGGTACGGATGCACCACGGCCCATCCATTCCCCACGTCACGCATTCTGCAGATACCCCCATCATCTTCAGCAGCGATAGGAATTCTCCCGATAACGTAGGTCTCGGTCATCTTGCGCTCCACTCGTGTTCGCACCTCAAGCCCGGCCGTAGCGTTAATCAAGCCTTGACAAAGATCCAGCGCGTACTGGAGGAAACAGAGGATGAGATTAACAGTTACTTCCTCTGGCTTGCTTCGACGTGCTTCGTGTTCATCCTCGTCGATATCATCATGAGTGTCATCGAATTCAGACGAGGAGGAAGCGCTAGGCGAAGGGGAGCCAAGAATCGCATCTGTAGAATTGACGTAGCCTTCTCGTTGGACCTGCTTTCTATCGCGTTGAGGGTACCATCTTGCCTGACGGATGGTTTCAGGGCAAGCTGCCCGCGCAAGGGCAACCCAGAAAAACCCACCAGGTAGCTGCCTTAGCTCTGACTCTGTCTTTCTGAGGAGGTTGTCTGGATTTTCCCCAATAATAACGCCTGCCCCAGGAGGATTGAGGACCAGTTGGGAAGAGAGTTGTTCTTGTTTGCACATAGGGCACTGACTGTCGTGGTTAGCTTCGAGGACTGTCAGAAAATCATCCTCTTCTATAGACGCAAGGAGTCGATAGGCGATCAGATGGCGGGTATTCCAGCTGCTCGCAGACTTCTTCAAGTCGGAGATATCGAGTTGCGAGATGACCTGTATGTCTCCATGATTTTTGGACAAAGCTCTCAGATCCTCGGCAGTTCGCGCGGAATATATATTGTACTTCATCGAGTGAACAATGGATGGATAGGAATCTGGGTACTTGAGCTTGTGGTGACACCAGACTAGTCACGTGCTTTACTTGAGCTTGTGGTGACATCAGACTAGTCACGTGCTTTGCTGGGAGAAAACAAAGAACATCGCAGACCACTTTGATCCCCTGTCAAAGATGGCACAATCGACCTTACAGAACATGCAAGGACATATGACGATGGCCGGGCGGAAACGAGAGGCCGAAGCTGCTGTTCCGTGTCCCAGAGCGCAACGTCGTCATATTGTCCACTCTACACCCGAGTCTCCAATATCACACTCTCCTCGTCATACCCAGCCGCCCGAGCCATCATCCATCAACAGCATCCTGCGAGAACGCCGAGGAAGTCGTCTATATGTCAAGCCAATACAATGGACCGAGCAACAACTTGAGCTTTTGGATTGCCGATTCGATCACGTTCAACCGAGACGACGATCCAACGGCAGCCGGAAGCGCCAAGCCAGGAGCGAAACAGCAGATAGCCGGCGAGAATGTGCAGAAGTTGTGGATATATCAGCGTCGGAGTCGATTCAACTGGCAGTGAATCACCTCCCCCGCGGCACCCTGGCCTCCTTCAGGATGGCGTTGATGCAAAACATTCTCCATAACTACGGCTTCGAACTACGTTTTGGGCAAGTTTCCATAGAGATATCACGCTCGGGATGGATTTTGCTAATCTTGTTGATTCTTCTTACAGCGACGACCTATCCTTCCGTTTCAATCGACAGATGATCCGTCTCAAAACCAACGGTATCTTCTCGCGTTCCTCCTCTAGCCCTGCTCCCAACGTTGCCTATCTCGAGCTCGAGTGGGTTCGCTCACGCCGCAACGAGTCGGTTAAGCTTGCGTCTAGGGATAATTTCGATGAACTCGTCCACCGCCTTCGTAAGAAGCTGCAGGCCCGTCTCCAGCCAACAGACGAAGCAGAGGATCCATACATCGCAGCTGTTTTGATCGCCCAAGCCCAAGAACAGCGCTGGCAAGATGCCGAGTCTGAAGCGGCGGAGGGAAAGACTGTGCCAGACACAACTGCCTCATATCCCACGCCTTCGAATTCCAATTCATCTGAACCACCTCCTCCAAATACGATTGCAATGTCCCAAGAAACCGCAAGGGCATTCAAGGTATGTCTCTATCTGAAAATTGTTGCCTAGAGCCCTGGCTAAGTTAGAACTCAAAGGTCCGTCTTCTAGCTCTTCCGACGCACGAGAAAAGCCTCTATTTCTATGAGTCTCGCATCCCCTCGGCATTCCTCGACCGACTTGACATGCCGTCGCGATATTTCGCCAGCGGACCAGTTCTCATTTCCTATTTTTCTATCGAGCTCAAAGCAGCCAAAATACAAGCGATAGACCGCGCAATCTCTGCATTTTGTAAAGAGTAGTAGTACATGGGTTCTCAGCTTGACCGCAAGTCACTGGAGTTACATTTGTTTTTTCTATCTCCCGCCACGCAATTCCTCTTTGAGATTCTTGTCTCGAATCCCCACAACACGCTCAAACCGATCAAGCTTCATGACAAACGTGCCTCTGCCGCCAGTCATGCTACGCAGATGCTTCAGGTAGCCCACTATTTCCTTCAAGGGGACACGTGCTTTGACTGTGCGCTGCATGTTGACAAGAGTTGGTGATAGCGACGACGATGATGATGGTGCAGAGGATGATCGGGTTTCAAAGGGGTCCCTTGGGGCATATATCTTCCTAATATCGACGACGAGTTCAGGTTTGGCGCTGGAGGAAGGATCAATGCTTTCGCTGTCATGCCCTAAGCTGTGGTCGCCGAGAGAAATGATATGGCCGCCCATGCGTGAGGATATGTCCTGGACCACGGTTCCGAGGCTTGCATCGTCAACACTGATGTCTACATTCATCACAGGCTCGAGAATAGAGCCGGGGCCTTTGACGAGCGAGTCGCGGAAGGCAGATATCGTTGCAATACGCGCGGCGGCGGAGAGGGAGGATGTTGTTGTGTCAGTACCGAAGATGTGCTCCTCGGGGATGAGAGTCAGCTCGACGTGCACATTACGAAGCGGGAAGGAGTAGCTTGGGCCTCGGCTGAGTGCGGCGAGGGCGCCGTTGAGATAGGCGGATTGAACTTCGTGCAGGGTGAGATGGCCAGGGAGGGAGACGCTGTCGGAGTCGAGCGGACGGCCGCGCTTGTCCAGGGTCGGACAGCGAATGGTGATCAGATTCGAGTCCTGCTGCCTGTGCTCAATGGTGTTTTCGTTGGTATCGTCAGCAACTTGGTTGAGGTCGGGATCCCAAGGCTGCACTCTAGCACTGCACCCCGCTTTCCCCTTGGTGTCGGCTTGCTGTTTGTCGAAGATCTTGCTTATTGAGTCCGAGGGAGTGGTCAGTGTCTCCCTGTATCCAATTGCAATCGGTCCCATGCGTGCATTTGCTTTGAGATCCTTCACGAGCCTATCGTTTGCAATCTCAAGATGCAGTTCTCCCATTCCGCTCAGCAGGGTCTGTCCGGTATCCTCATCAACATTGACACATAGACTTGGGTCCTCTCGTAGCAACAATTTGAGTTTGTCCTGCACATCCTTCTCTTCACGTAGACTGTTCGGCTCTATTGCAGCAAAGAACACTGGAGGCGGCACTTGAATCGGTCGTAGATGTAGCTGGTTTAGGGGCTCCGGAGGTGCCGACCTATTGCCTTCGTAACAAATCAATGTGTCGCCTGTTCGTGTGTGTTTGGAGCCTGCAATGACGCCAATCTGTCCGGATTCGATAGACTGCACAGTGATCGAATCCGATGCATACATGCGCAGCAGGTTCGTAGCCCGTTCCGCAACCTGTAGATTTGTATTGAATAGCAGGTCATTGCGGTTGATTCTTCCATGATAGACGCGGAAGTAGACCAGCACTCCTTTACGTGCGTCGTGGACCACTTTGAAAGCCAGTGCGCAGGCCTGTAGCTTGGAGGCCACTACAGAGAGAGGTGATTGGCCCTTCTTGGAGACGACCGCATTAGAGACAGCTTTCTTGACGAGGTCGCCTTTCAACAGGTCTGACAGCTTGCCGGAAACAGGTCCAAGGCTGACATCAGGATCTGGTCGCTGTTCTGGGCCGGGTAACAATTGGTTGACTGCGTCAAGGAGCGGTTGCACGCCGATATTGCGGAAGCTGGCTCCGGCAAAGATGGGGATGATGGGGCATGATTCCTGGCACAGCAGCTGGGCGAGGCAGTTATTGATGTCCTGTGCAGTGACAGCCATGTGATCTTCAGCCTCGAGGAACTTTTCAACCATGTCTTCATCATGCTCGCTAAGTCTCTCGACTAGAGCAACTCGTGCTCGTTTTGACTCTGCCGCCAGGTCCGGCTCAATTTTCTCGAGTTCGGAAAGGCTGTATGTCTTCACGGTCTTGCCATCACCTCCGAGATCGTACTTTAACGCCCTCAGATTGACGACATCAACAATGCCAGTGAAGGTCCCCTTCCCACCCTCGAACCACGGAATCTGACATACAGCTGGATAAGCACCGAGCCGCTGACCTACTTCCCGAACGGCCGAGCCGAAGGCAGCACCATCGCGATCAAGCTTATTGACGTAGACGAGCCTGGGAATATTCCATTCAGCAGCCTGGTTCCAAACCTGTTCGGTTTGTGCTTCAACGCCGGCCACACCATCGAGAATACAGATGGCGCCGTCGAGGACTCTCAGAGACCTTCGCACTTCAAAGGTGAAGTCGGCGTGTCCAGGAGTATCAATCAGATTGATCTGATGTGCGTTAGGGTCCCTCTCACCAGCATGATTGGGGGCCGGCCAGTCAAAGGTGATAGCAGCGGATTGGATCGTGATGCCACGAGCGCGTTCAGCGGGAAGAAAGTCGGTGACGGTGGATCCTTCGTCAACGTCGCCTATCCTTCGTGTATGGCCGCTGTAGTAGAGCATTCGCTCCGTCGTCGTGGTCTTGCCAGCATCAATGTGGGCAATGATGCCCAAGTTTCGGATGCGAGAGTCATGGTTGAGAGATTGCGTTGATGCTGTGAAGTAACGAGTGGGATTCTGTAATGATCGACACGTTCTGGGAAGGGAAGGGAAATGGCAGGTGAGTAGCCAAATGGTTCTTACGGAGGCATTTCTCGCTAGCATCACCTCCCGGATATATCAAGCAGGATATGACGCTTGATGTAAGTATGATAGACAAAGGAGAAATTAAAATTAATGTCTGGCTTCGAATGGTTGCGCCGCACGTGACACACTAGATCTCATTGGATGGATATTTTTTCCACTACTAGACCGATTTTGGTCGAGGAATCGAGCGCAGGTCTCTGCTCATGTTCATCTAGGAATGCCTAGATACCCATAGTAATCTGCAAGCTTTGGAGATGTCCACACTTTCCTTTCCTCCTCGCTGACGATCCAGATGAGCCCAAGAATAGCCGCAGCATTTGCTCCTGCACCCTTCTCAAGCCCACTATGCCGCCTGGGAATCAGACACAGCCACTCCCGAACCAAGATCACATTATACGTCGTGCCTCCGCCGGCCTCATGATGAGCAGCCCTAACCCCTCCGAGGAGTCTCTGATAAGCTCGAGCAAGAGTAGATTCGTCCGTGTCGGGTGGGAGTCTGAGAACAAAGTGCTTATGTGGAACACCGGGGATGTCGCTGGTCACATCGGTATCTGAGGTGGCCTTGCTGGGAAATAACTGAAAGCCAAGTTCTTTTTCGTCGGGATAGGGCCAAAGTTGCATGTGTTTGTGGCCTTGGCTTGAACCAGCTTCGTATCCGCAATTGAAGATCATCATGTACGGTTCTGCATAATGATTGAGCAGCTTCCAAGCCGCAGACAGGTCACTTCGATCGAGGTCCTCGGCCTGCGGTGCGAAGTGCCTGGTAATGACAAGCAAGCTAGGCCGGTAAACACAATATTTGTTGAACAACAGGAGGTGCGATGGCCCGACTGACGAAAGGACATAGACCGGGTCTGGGTTAAGGAAAGGATTGTGCCCTTGGCCAGTGCGCCGCTCTGGAGCATTTGCTGACATTATCGGCTTGCGCCCAAGGTGAGGGGCCAACTGAAAGCTGACCTGTGTAGGAGGATCATACTTGGTCAGCATAAAGATCGGTTTGTAGCTGGTAGCATTGTTTCAATGACAGGAACACTGGACTGCAGCACCTGAATTGTACCAAGCTCACCTTGAACCCGCCCTCTTCAAAAGTCTCAGCTGTCGATGGCTCGCATATTATCTCTCCCCTGGCAACTAGATCGTCGAACCTGGACAGTGTCGAGGCCTCAAGGTCTGCGGGGAGACTAGCAGTGGTACTTGGATCTGCGACATTGTCATTCAGACTGACACTTTGATGATCCATCAGTTCAGTATATGTTATGCTGTCGAGCAACAACGCAGCTGTTTGATTTTGTGCGATTCAAGTTGTTAATATTATTTAAAAACGAGCGGTGACAGATCCACAAATCACGCTTTCTGGGTAAAGTGCTAGGCACGATATGTAGAGCCGTATGAAGGCCACAGGCTACTTGCTGAATAAATCAAGCAGGGAAGAGACGAACTTTGACGCCGTTTCTCGAACACAGTGTTAGTGTCAACGATTCCTCCCACGGCCCAGCGTCGGCACTTTCCCTGGCGGCGAACTGCTGCACCACCCGGACAAGAACATACGCTGCTTCGGTCAATGCGTAGCGCTGCCCAATACAGATTCGTGGTCCGCCATTGAAAGGCAGATACCCCAAGCGTGGTTGCAGCCTGCCATCCTCCCACCGCTCTGGGCGGAACTCGTTAGCATCGTTGCCGTAGATATCCGTTCGACGATGCATTGAGCAGACTCTATAACAGACGAAAGTGCCCTTTGACACGAACACAGGGGATAGATCGTCTTTCCCGCCACCTAATGGTAACACAGTATCGCGGATGGCTTGTCGTCGTTCGTTGCGTGGGACGACAGGATGGAGACGAAGAGCTGGACAAAGTTAGCTAGGAGACAGCCTAGGGTTCAGAGGATCCATACACTCATTCAGGCAACACTGAACATATTTAAGACCACCCAGCTCGTCACAAGTCGGCGGCTTACCCTGGAGTACCGCAACTTCGGCGCGAGGGTTACGCCATATCCTAGGATCCTTCGCAAGCATGAAGAACAAGTTGCTCAGTAAACTAGCGGTAGTGTCGCGTCCTGCCAGAAGGAGATTCATAAGCTTGTTCAGAATGCGCTGTTGATCAGATGTGCGCGATGCAAGCTGGTAGGAGAAAAGACGCTTCTGGTGTTTGGTGTCTGTATTGGCTGAGTTTCTCCGGTGTCCTTGGAACGTTTGCTCCGTTCCACAGCCTCCACAGCCTATTCAACAAACTGGCTGGCAAAGTCTTAACAGATTCGATTGCATTTGTCTGCCTTCCGATCACGGTAGACCCAATTGAAGGGGCCTATCCCAAAAGTTAGACTTCTCATGGCAGAAAGATATATCCGACATGCACAGGCCTATCGTTGCCCATATGATGGTTGCCTTCCGTGCATAGTGAAAGGCCTCTGCAAAGCCGAGGACTTCCTCGCCCTTCTTTGGGTCGCAACAGACTGCCCGAAGAGAAAGGCTGTGGCCGAATCAATGGTATACCTGAAAAACAACTCCTGTAGGTCGACAATGGTTGTCAGATCCATAGGCAGTAATACAAACAAATCTTGAATCAAGGCCCCCAGCTCACTCAAATCCACTGGCTGGTCTCGCATAAAGCTCGGTCTCATAAGCGCATGGGAAGCAGCCCAGTGCTCGCCGTCTGTATTGAAAATACCTTCTCCCAACAACAGTTTAACTGGTGGAAGGCGATAGTTGATACCATAGTCATGGAACCTGATCGAGAGAAGAGTTTTTGATATTTTCCGGCTCAATTGTCAGGATCGCAGTCCGATTTAGCTCCTGAGTGTAAATGTAGTACCATACGTGCGGAACCAATTGCAGCCGTGTTCGAGCATTTTATGCTGCTTGAGGGTGCGAAGAGTGCTAGGAATGCCGTCGAGTCGAGGCTGAGGAAGGGGTCTCGGGTGAAAGACCGCGCGACTGGCTGAGAACCATCCTGGCGAACCGACGATGGATGAAGTCACGATAGTCAGCACAGCAAGTAGGGAAATTACAACTTTTGGAGAGAGCTCCATAGCCATAAGAGCGCAAGTGTCGGCAACAGTGATGAATCTCAGATCTGGGGATCAGGTTATACGAGGTACGAGCTGGGGCGTCAAAAGTCCACTGTGCCTGAGATCCATCTATATCCGTCTATATCCGCAGATGGCCAGCAAACTTGAGCTAGTTATCTAGTCTCTTTTTAACAACTTTCAAAGCTCAGTTGCCAAGTGCTAATTGGCCGACGTAGCCAGATCTGTTGTAATGCCAAGAAGACCATTCGTTCAAATGTTTAGCGCCTCCGTGAACTTTGTCCGTTTGTCCGTTAACTTTTAGCTGCCCAGTTATCATAAATGATTCATCAAGCTCCCACTCAGATCTGTCGCCGTCATCATCTCGCCGTATTCGGGCTGCGGCGAGCCCTTCGAGGTCCTTCATGCCACTGTTGAGGCATTCCACCTAATCACCTGGGACCAAATAACACTACATATTGGTTTTGGTGGCCAGGGCAAACCCGCCCACGATACGAGTCCGACTGGCGAATCAGTTGTGCCCCGAGGCTTCACTTCTATTATTTTCTCCACTCCGCTCTTTGGTCCGCTGCACCGTCTCCTCGATCGTGTCCGATGCCCGCGCACTATTGTCCTGTTGTTGAATGGCCGATACAGACACAGGCCATGCCGCCACAGCACCCCTCCCATCCCTCCAGTCAGCCCAGATGGAAGCGGACAACCGACTGCTGACCCGGTCTTCCCCGCTCCGAACCCCACACCCCCTGCTTGGGGTTGAGGAGACGGGTGATGATGGAGGTGACGACGAGGACCAGGGTTTCTTGCCGCCGCCGCCGCCACTAGACAAGAGCAGTTGGGACTACATCATTAAGACAGGCGTTGCTGGCGGCATCGCTGGCTGTGCAGTAAGTTTGTGCTCGTGACCACGACTGGTTCTCTCACGCGCGACGCCCGCGAAATCGACTTCCAAAGGCCATCTCCCTGTTGTTATTTCTAAGCGACAACCTCAACCAGGCCACCGCGTCCTGCCCATCGCCCAGACTGACCGTCAGCACAGGCAAAAACAGTCGTCGCACCCCTCGACCGCGTCAAGATCCTCTTCCAAGCCGCGAATCCGCAATTTGCCAAATACAGTGGCCATGCGCTTGGTGTTGTTCGCGCCATCCGCGACATTGGCCAGGCAGACGGTCTCCGTGGCCTCTTCCGCGGCCACTCGGCCACGCTGCTACGAGTCTTTCCCTATGCAGGAATCAAGTTCTTGGCCTATGAGCAGATCCGAGCCGCCATCATTCCGTCCAAGGAATATGAAACATCTGCGCGCCGCTTCATTTCAGGATCTCTGGCTGGGCTGACCTCAGTCTTCGCCACCTATCCGCTCGAGCTAGTTCGAGTGCGGCTGGCGTTCGAGACGAAGAGAGACTCGCGGTCGTCGCTAAGCCGGATATGCAAGCAGATCTATCACGAGGAGCCGCCACAAACGCACACCGGTCCCGTGGTTGCCAGAGTGGCCCCTCGGTCAGGCCTCGTCAATTTCTACCGTGGCTTCACGCCCACTCTGATGGGCATGGTTCCTTATGCCGGCATGTCCTTTGTCACACACGACACCGTCGGCGATCTCTTTAGACACCCCTCCCTTGCTCCTTACACTGTCTTGCCCTCCACTGCCGTCGACCCACACACCGGCGAGCCAGGCAAGACGTCACGCAAACAGCAGCTGACCGCTCCTGCCCAGCTGACTGCGGGCGCCATAGCTGGTGCAGTGTCGCAAACAGCGTCATACCCTCTGGAAATCATCCGACGGCGAATGCAGGTCGGTGGGGCAGTGGGAAACGGCCAGCGCCTGAGCATAGCAGAGACAGCCCAGCGCATTTTCCTAGAAAGGGGCTGGCGAGGTTTCTTTGTCGGCCTGACTATTGGCTATATCAAGGTGATTCCTATGGTTGCCACCAGCTTTTATGCCTACGAACGTGGCAAGTGGGCACTGGGCATCAACTAAATACAAACTGTGAATACCACGATGATTGCTACTTCTGCATAGCGCGCAGGAAACTGGGAGTCCAAGGTATGACAACCTGGACGGAGGAAGGAGCCTTGTACATACCCAGGTCAATTTTGAATATATTCTATACAAGCCTTCCGCCTTTGCACACCCAAGGGTGCAATGATGGATCAGTCAGATAGCCCAGATGTTGGACGCCCTCAGCTAAACTGCTGTGTGATCGCTCGGTCGAAAAGTCGCCTCCTCATCACCACCATGGCGCACCTCCACGACAGGTTCGTGCAACTTCTCTCGCCACATCGCCTCCTGCGCCATGGCAGTTTGCGCCACCTTGTCGGCCTGTTGTGATCGGCGTACACTTCTGAAATCCCACAGCCCTTCAAGGTCCATCTCGAGCCGCTTGTCTTCTGTGAACATCTGCACCACGATGCGCGGCAATACTTCCGACGATCCGAATCCAGCGTAGTCATCCAGCTCCTCCTCTTCGTTTTCTGGATCCACATTCTCTATTCTATCTTCAGCCACGTCTGAGTCAATCAAGTTTGCACCTGTAGCCGGAGCGGCAGGATGTGTTGTGGGCTCAACCTCACTCGCCGGCACCGCTCCCACATTCACGCAGATCCACCCAGTCGTCACATCCTCGGCCGCAGCAATGTCACCTGTCCGCCCCACTGCCTGGGCCATCTTCATCTTTCGAGCCCGCCTGCGTAGCTTCAGCTTCAGCTCTTGCCTCCCCAGCAGTCCATCCGCGTATGGCCGCAACTTGTAGTTTGTGCGCAGCCATCGGCACAGTCGGTCTGCTGATATGTTGAGGTGCTTGGTTGATCGAGCAGTGCCAATGATCATCAGCAGGTTGGCCCCCAGGGCCGGAGGAGGCGACACATCCCGCAGATCGAGTAGTCTCAGGTCGCTCAGGCCAATCGACATGGAAATATGTTCAAGCATGGGCTGCAGTATCGGCGGTGGGTCGCCGGGCAAGGGCGGAAGATCGTAGTTCGACAACAGCGTTGACACTGGCGCAGGCGGCGACGGCGTCTCCACTTGGAGATACCAGGGCACGGCAGCGGTGCCGTCGGAGGACGAATGAGTGGGACTCAACGAGGATGGTTGGCCATCGCCGTGCGGTGACTGGTCGTTGGCTGCCTCGATGTGCTGCCAGAGAGGTCTATTGGAATGAAATGTTCGAACGGGACGACTTTGAAGTGATGGTTGCATTGCTAGCGACTTCGGCGGCGACAAACGTAGGCGGACACCTGCGAGCGCTGTAAATGCATCGAGGATGGAGTGGCGGCAGACCTGGCAGCGGCCGAGGGCGGTTGCCATTATGAGCAGGGGACGGGGAAAGGAGTGAATGCAAATTCACAATGCAGACGGAGACCTCAGGGTGTTTCTCACAGTGCACGTGACCAAATTTTGGTGGAAGGAATGAAATCGGCTAAAACTGCTGTATTACTTTTCACGATCTCGGTTAATCTTGTCTCCTTCGTTTTCTCGGTTTCCTATTCAGTCCAACAATATAACGACGAACACACTTCCTATGGCTACAAGTACCATGATGCTTACCCTCCCGACCTAAGGAACCATCCATTGCCCTCTCCTAATATTCGATTCAGCTTGGCTGATGCTCAGACCGCGCTCCCGCGCTTTTTTCTGTCTTAAACCCATACGTCTCTTTTCCTTCTCCTCGTTGGCCATGGCAGTACCCGAAATATCGCTGACCCCGCCGGAGAAGCTGTTTCGACAATGTCTTCTTGACTGCCGTGCTAACTCTACTGAGCCCGGCATGTCCAAGCTCGTGCTCCGCTTCACTGGTGGTTGGGTCCGCGACAAACTTCTCGGCGTACAGTCACATGACATTGACGTCGCGCTCTCAACCATGACCGGTGAGCAATTTGGTCTGGCCTTGCAATCTTACATGCTTCAGCACGCGTCCAAATACGAAGCAGAGGCTGAGAAGCAAGGCTTCAAAGCCGAACTCAAGAACCTGCACAAAATTGATCGCAACCCGGAGAAGTCAAAGCACCTAGAGACCATTGCCACCAGGCTGTTCGGCATTGATGTGGATTTTGTCAATTTGAGGAAAGAGGTGTATGATGACACCAGCAGGAATCCAATTGTTGAATTCGGCACTGCCGAGGAGGATGCCATGAGGCGAGATGCCACTGTTAATGCTCTCTTCTACAATCTTGACACCCAGCTTGTCGAGGATCTTACTGGTCGTGGGTTGGATGATATGAAAGCCAGGATCCTGCGTACCCCATTGCCGCCGTATCAGACGTTCAAGGATGACCCGCTTCGGGTTCTGAGGTTAATCAGATTTGCCTGTCGTCTCGGATATAGTATTGACCCATCTGCTCAGGAGGCCATGAAGGATGCTACGATCCATGATGCCTTAACTTTCAAGATCAGTCGCGAGAGAGTCGGCACCGAGGTGGGCAAGATATTTGCCGGCCCTGACCCATTCACAGGCTTAACTGATATTGTCCGGCTGGATCTGTATCCCACTGTCTTTGCAGACCCTTCGGACCCCAAGGCTTGTCCAGCATCGTCTAGCGCGCAGCTTGCATATGACGGCTTGCGGCGTGTTTTGGAGCAAAAGCCCAGCATCTGCCTCGCTCTCAGGCCAAAGGAAGACCAGGCCATGTCTTGGTTTCTGGCGTCTTATGTTCCTTGGTCAGCCTTGGGCCGCAAGGCATACAGTGCCTCCAGGGAGGGAATCAAAGCCACAAATGTCATGAGCAAGATACTCGACGATGCTATCAGGGCAAGGGATCAGATAGCCTCGGCTGTGGAGCTGGTCAATAATGGAAAGCCAACACGTGGGGATATAGGCATGGTGTTGAGAGCATCTAAAACCGCCTGGCGTCAACACGCACTGTACTCCCTCCTTTCCGACATTGTTTCTGGGGGCTTCGATAAGGCCACCCAGAGGTATACAGCCTTCCTTGCCTATATTCAAGACCACGCTCTGGAAGACGCTGCATCCATTGACAGAGCGCTTGTATTAAAAGGAAACGAAATCAAGCAGGCTCTTGGTATCAAGGAAGCAGGACCGTGGATCAAGCAGGCAGTCGACATGGTTGCCAAGTGGCAACTTGACCAGGAGGGTACGCCGACTAAAGCAGCTGCAAGCGCAATGATTCTCTCGAGAAAGAAAGAGCTCGGCCTGGAGTGAGGAGTTGCCAAGCTAAACCAATGTCCTATATTTTCGATGGGGTCAATGCCCGCTTCTTCGCACGCCGGACGACGTCGCGTGCCTCCTCTCTAACAGCAAGATCAGTCATGATTTCCTCTGATCCGCCGCCAATCACATGAACACCAACATCCCTCGAGATCTGTTCCAGCCGAGCCCCTTTGCCGGATTTATTGTATGCAGCACCACCTAAGATTTGCCGGCACTCTCGAACCACCTTCTCTAGGCATCTTGTGCTCATCACCTTGAGCAGGGCTGTCATGCCACCAATCCTAACTTCGACGCCGCTCGTTCGGGACGTTTCGATGATGTAGCACAACTGATCGAGGAAGGCTTGAGCTGGCTCAACCAAAGCACCCATTTCGGCGAATTTCTGTTTGATGCCGTGATGTTCAATCAACTTCTTCCCAAAAGTTTCACGCTCCAGTGCGTAATTGTACGCGTCGAGAATACACACTCGGCTAAGTCTAATTGACATAGTCGCAAGCGAAAGTCGCTCCGGGTTGAAATTGGACATGATCAAGGCAAAGCCGCCGTTCTCTGGACCAATCAGGTTTTCAATTGGCACTTCGACATCATCGAATTCGATAAAGGTAGAGCCTGTCGATTCAGCATCAAGTCACAAACAAGCGGGGGCCAGGCAACATACCTGAGGCGTGAACACCCTGGTTGTACATCCTTCGTGTCGTCACACCCTTCTGGTTCTTCAACGGTATAACCAGCAAGCTGATGCCACCATGATGGGGTCCTCCTGTCCTCACAGCAGCCGTGCAGTAGTCACACCAAATGCCATTGGTAATCCACTTCTTGCTTCCATTTACAATGTATTTGTCTCCCTTTCGAATTGCAGTCGTCTTGATGTTGGCCACATCGCTTCCTGCATCTGGCTCTGTGATGCCCAAGCAGAACCTGATCTCACCCCTGGCAGTCTTGGGAAGCCACCTCTGCCGCTGCTCTGCTGTTCCAAATCTGCTTATAGGGGGGCAACCAATGCTGTTGCCGCTCGTCAGACCCCATATAGGGCCAGACCAGCCCAATCGGGCGAATTCGTCACTGCAAATGACACTGCACCAAGTGTCCCATTCCTTGTACGGAATGCCCGCGGGCAGCTCCACGCCACCGGCGTCAGCTGGGTCAATTATAGGGTGCACTACTGCAAATCCCAGTTGGCAGTGCTTTGTGCGCACCTCCCCCGGCACCTCGCCCTTCTCCTCCCACTCTTGAGCATAAGGAGCGAGGCAGGTGTCGACGTAGTTGCGCACAAAAGCCCGGAGGCGCTCATGCTTTGCAGTGTGGTACAGGTTAGTTGGGAGATCAAGCTGAGGGAGGAGTGGCTCTGAGAAGGGCGCAGGCACTGCGGGAGCCATGATTAAGAGGGTCGAGGAGGAAAGTCAAGCAAGAGTAGAGAGTAGATCAACTGAGGTTAATTAACTTGACTTAGGTTTATTGCGGGGAAGCATTATCACATCCCAGTACCTGTACTGAAGGTATACATATAAGTTACGGAGGTATTTCCTGATTTACTGACCGCTAAATTAATATGAATTCCAGTTTGCTAATGATCACCTTCATCCTCTTTAAAGGTGCTACTGGCGACATGTGTAGTTGCATCAGTTGGTTAAACTCATCGTGGTAAATAATTAGCAAAACAAAACCTCGGCTGCCAGGCAAATGCCTAACCGAAGTCAGGGGCTCTATGCACTAATTCCCTTATAACAGCCTCGGCTTCCTATGATTTGCTCCTCTTTCCCCTTCTGTCGTTCTTGTTCTAATCATGGCAATGATCGTCAGGGCGGAGCTCCAATCTCCAATCTTTCCACGCACACGCGTCTTCGGTTATCGAAAGACGCGTGCCTTCTACATGTAGATTTTAATTAACTTCCTCAAAGACAATGGGAAGGAGCATCAGTGTATAACTATCCAACAGATGAATAGCACATCTTCACTGCAACCAAGTGCCCTTTGTCTTCATGTGAAAATGACTGCTCTCCACTGCCTCAGCAATTCTTTTGCTCTTTGACAAATGATGATTGATTGCTTGTTGGCTACCAGTGCTGCAGTTCTCCTGCTGCAACACTGTGTTACTGACTCTCTACCTCTCTCTTCGCCCTTCACCATTTCCTGCTTCCTCTGCTTTTCTCCCTTGACTGACCCCTCCCATACAGCCACAACAAGATGCCAACACTCAGGAATCTTTCTTGTCAGATCCTTTGGGCGGATACTGACACTCCGCTCCAGGAATATGGAACCCAGTATGGCGATGGTGTCGTCGAGACATACGTGGCTGTCCCTGACAAACCGCGCCGCTTCTACATCCGTCTCACTTCCAAGGGTTTCGTGCACCAAGGTCTCGCTGCCATTGTGTTTGTGGACGGTACCTATCAGTGCAATCGCAACCGAGTCAACCTGGTTCCCCCTAAGAAAGGGCTTCCGCGAGAGCGCTCGGAAATCAACTTTGTCATGCGCCAGAAGGAGAAGACCATGGGTGAAGGCTTGTACATGGGTCGCCAGTGGAGGTTCGATGATCACAACATAGGTAAGTACCTCTTCACCCCCAATACGAGCATCTGTGTCTAACCGTGGGCAGTCCCAGATCCACCCAAGATGTCGGAAGGCGACCACTTCAAGTTCCTGGGTACCATTGAAGTCATCGTGTTGAGATGCTGCGCCCGAAGAGTTGACGAATGTGATGCCTCTGACATCTCCTCCGCGGCAGAGAGCCAGATCCTAGAAACCGCTCTTAGCGGGAGACCCAGTTCGCCTGTTGACTATCCTACCAGAAGCATCTCTGTCAACCCGCGAGGGATAGACAAGGCTGTGGAGACGGAAGATGAACCTCTAGGTGGCTGGTTTAGCCTCTTCGATGGCACCGCCGATCACCCTATCCCCAGATACCATTACCACGAACGACCCTCGGCGCCACAAAGATATAGCCCACAGGCCTGTCGCCCTGATCATCAGAATAGGCACCACCACAGCTCCATGCCTGCTGTGCCTCCACATGCACGCCGCCCGAGCGGGTCGGCTAAGCGTGTCCATTTCGACTATGGTCCCCTTCGGTTCCCCTCTCAACCACAGACTGCATCCTCCACTTCTGAATGGACTGATTACTCTGACATAACTCCAGACCATCCACATACCGCTAATAGCCATCGGCACAGCACTCCAGGGTTGAGTGAATATCAACACAGTTTCCACAATTACCCCTTCCATCCTCCAGCACACTCTGGATATCACTTCCCCCCAGTCCCTGGCCATAGCAACATTGCCTCCGAGGATGGGCTGTACCCAGATATACCCTCTGATCACCATCCAGCAAACGCATCCACTCAACCTTCCTTCTGCATGTATCCCAATTACTTGTACCCCATGTCCAACTCACTCCCAACATTCCACCACCTACCGTCACACATTCTCTCAGAGCCTTATATTGCCATGACCCCTCTCCATGCGCCACCGCCTCTTCCAGATACTCGGGCTCCGCACTACCACATGTATCCGCCTTCCTGGGTCCCTCCTCAGTTCTGTTGCCCCCAACCTGAGCAGAAAGTTCACAATCGGGCAAATCAACGCAAGTCGTCTGTCTCCACAGCATCATCAAATTGCAGCTCCCATTCCTCAAAAGCTACCAGCGTTGGGTCGACGAAAGACCAAAATAATTCCTCGGCCTATGTCAAGGAAGACCTCAGAGATGGCTACGAATCTCAGAACGTGAACGAGAATGAACCCTCAGGCTGGTCCAATGATATGGCAACAGGAACGGCAGAGGACCAATGGAATGAGAAGGACTTTCAATACCCTCCTGCTGCGGAGATTTTCACTTGGAACCAGGATTCTCATCAGGTCAGTGAAGCAACCAACGTGGCTGTGACTGCCTCTCAAAACGAGCCCAACAGAGCAACTGATACAAGAGGATACACTTTTAAGCCCACGGGCGCTCCATACTTGGGTGGCGTTGATGGAACTCCGCATTCTGGCACTAATCCTACAGACAACAACGGTGATAATTTTGCCACTGGCCCCCATTTGCCTGCTGTCCCACGGCCATTGTATGGGCCGCATGGCACATATTTTGCGATGAGATCTCCCGCTGCACTAGACGCTCCTTGTGATGCTGAGGAAGAGCCACGCTATGATGTTCCTAAATCATATGTCGACAGCTATGGAACTACGAAGCAAGTGCAGCCTGGCAAGGGATACCTATACACAAAGAAGCGTTATTCACCAAAATATGTTGACGATCTCAAGGACCCTTATGCTCGATTTGTCTTCATTTACCGTACGAAGGAGCAGTTGAAGAACGACCTGGACCTGACGATAGATACGTTAGATACGGATCACGAAGAAGTTGAAAAACTCCAGAATGCCTCTAAAGATGAGCTCATTCAGATGTTGCTTCGCGCGCAAACCGCTTTAGGTGGTAAAATTCCATCTCCAACGGCGCTGGGCGTTACTGGCTCTGGGCAGAGAGCAGGAGGCTCCTCCGAGCCTGTGACTTTTGAGCCACCAGATGCCGCACATCTCGACTACCATATACCAGGACGTTGGCCTGCCGATGGACCAGTGAGTGATTCTGTAGGACGCGGCGGCTTGAATGGTGCTGTCCAGCCCAACAATGGCGGAGACCAGAGACAGCAATCTTGGGAGCAGAACAATATTCAAAATTCTGAGATACCAGCCCCGCAACCTGGCAACGGTTCAAGGAACAACCAAGACCTGTCGTGGGGCAGTAGCTACCAGGCTCCAGCCGTGCAAGCTGTCAACGATACAACGAACAACCAAGGCGTTTCGTGGAGTAACAACTACCAGGCTCCGACTGTCCAAGCTGTCAACGAGCCATCGAACAATCAGGATGTCTCGTGGGGTAGTAACTACCAGGCTCCAGCTGTGCAAGATGCCAACGATACAACGAATAGTCAGGACGCCTCGTGGAGTAATAGCTACCAGGCTCCAGCTGTACAAGAGGTCAATAATACCACTAACAATCAAGGCTTGACATGGAGCACTGACTACCAAGATCCGAACCAAAACGAAGACCATCAGAGCAGAAAAGCGGCAGAGAATGACCGCAATGGTGATCCAGGCCAGCAGATGAGCTGGCAAAGCAATCAGACAGTTAGCAATCAGAGCTTCAATCGCCAAGATACTATGAGCACCACAGAGAACCCAAGACAAGCGCACGATTCTAGCCCAGAGCGAGAATTCTCAGCTCCTTTGATTGCTGAAGAGACCGAAGAGCCGGCGCAGCAAGCCAAAGGGGCGCAAGTGCCGCCTCCACCTCCGCCTCCCTTGCCAAACAGCCATGGTCGATGGATTCTGACCCCTCAAGGGTGGCTGTGGCAATTACCAGCATACTCCAGACCTCAGCCACCAACCTATTTTGGATATGGACCCTACCCCCGGTTCTATGGGCCGCCACCTCCAGGCCTTTGCTACCAGCAGTATCCTTCCGTAAGGCCTGCTCCAGAGCTTCAACACATCCATCTGACCCAACAAGCTCAGCCGGCCCCC
This sequence comes from Chaetothyriales sp. CBS 134920, assembly GCA_003693665.1. Lineage (NCBI taxonomy): Eukaryota > Fungi > Ascomycota > Eurotiomycetes > Chaetothyriales > Domatiomycetaceae > Domatiomyces > Domatiomyces catenatus. Next base: position 699,447 of record QQSL01000001.1, on the reverse strand, counting down.
TTTGTAGGCTATCCAAGGGCCAGAGAGACGGCAACTCGACCAAACTCTCCAACCGAGGGCCGTAGGGACCATGGAAGCGGTACAATGAGTCGCCGAAGGAAGAATACCAACCAGAATGGTGTTCCCAGCAATCACAGCGATAATTGGAGTTCGCAATCAAACCCAGCACAGTCACGACGATGGCAAGACCAACAACAGAACATAAGCGAAGCTCCGCAACCAGAGTGCGGCTGGTGAGCCATTTTAATGTGGCTCTTTCAATTGCTGGCATCTCTCTATTGTCCCAATTCCACCCTAGTCGAAACGACTTCGACGTTCAAATAGTTTTGGTGTCTGAGAGGTCATTGTCACCAACAACGAAGCCACCGCCCAGGAGAATGGCGGGCTCATGGATGTTATGATGCTCATAACTCAGGGTACCCACACCGCCAGGCTCCATGATGAAGGCGGTATCAGTCAGGGCCTTACCGATCCATCTGATGGCAAAAGCACGCAAGATGTGGCCGTGGGCGACAGCCATGACATCACCCTTGTGGTGCGTTTCTGACGCAGGTTTGCCGATGACGGGGGCATGATACTTGGTGCGGATCTCAGCAATGAGACGGTCGACCCGCGTAACGATATCCGAGGGGGATTCGCCATTGGGGCAGCCATCGCGCCAGATGTCCCTGTTTTTTGTGCGCGCGTTGGTCCGGATGTAGAAGAGACAGATACAAAAGGGAGGCAGATAAAAGGTACGTACCAGTGCTCATCTAAGCCTTGCTCTCTTCGGCGCTGGCGGATTTCGGCGGACGTGATGCCCTCATAATCGCCATAGTCCCACTCGGCAATGTCGGGACAGATGGATACATTGGCCTCGGTGTGTTGGGTCGGTGTGTCATCATTGCTGCTGTCCTTGTTGACATTGCCGTCTACCTTCCAGGGAAAAGGGTGTTGGCTGCTGATGCCGAGCAGCTCGAGGGTGCGTTGTGCGCGTGTGCGTGGCGAGACGTAGCTGCATTGGAGAGAAAGGGAGAGAAAGAAAGAGAGGTAAGAAAAGAGTGAAAAAAGAAAAGGCTAGAAGGGGAAGAGAGACGGGTCATGTTACATACATGTGCGATAATTGACTGGGCACGACTAGCCGGTCTCTGCCCACGAGAGCGCGTCCTGTGGTGCGCACCCGTTGCTCGCCGTTGTGCGTCAGCGGCAGATCCGTCGTCCCCGTGTGTTTGCCGGACAGAGACCATTCAGTCTCGCCGTGCCGGATGATGAAGCAACGCGGCGTAGTCAGCATCGTGAGGTGATGATGTGACTCCTGGCGGTACTGCTGCCTATCATGCAAGAAAGGAAGAAGGAGAAGAAGAAATTGTAGCTGTGGTGTCAGGAAGGAGGAAGGAAAATTAGCTGTTTAGCTTGGTTCGACGAACCGTATTTAATTCTTTCATACCCAGATCCTCGTATTGGCAGCCCACTCTTGTGGAAGTTTTGGCCCGATAAATACGCTTCCAGGACATGAACATGAAGAGGAGAGTGGAAGTGCTGAACACAATACGTAGGATTGCCGTTTTAGGTCGAAATCGCTTACGAGAACATTGACTATTCGAATAGCTGGCGAGAGCACCGTCCTCTACTTGGCCTCTACTTGGCCGGTTCTCATGAAATAGCCAAGAGTATCGCTGTCGGCAGTACTCTGCATCATCTTGGCACAAACAGACCCTCAACATCTTTCTCCTCGTGACAGAGCGTAGAAACAGCCTTTTGCCAGTCCTCAGCATCCACCGTATCGTGTAATATCCGGACAACAGCCCTGGCCTTGTCCCTGGTCGGAATCAGAGCCGGCAAAGGCTGTGCTCCGGAAACTGCTTCGTCATCGAGAATGTTACACCAGCATCCCACCAGCCCGTACAGACACTCAGACCACCATCTATCCCTGATCCGGGGGGAGCATGTTTTGATTATGGTCCCCATTGCATCCAGGGCCGTTGGGAGCAGTTCGGGGACAGAGAGGGCAAAGGGGTCGAGGAGGATGTTTCGGAGGATTGGGATAATGCGATTCAAGTGGGCGACAGCAGAAAGCCCCATTGCTTCGACTATGGGGATGAGCTGGCTTAGGAGGAAGGTGATGAGTTGGACGTGAGAGATAGACGACGAACCGACGCCAAGGTGGGCCAGCGAAGCCAGTAGTCCATGGCGGAGAATGGCCTTGAGATATTTGTGTCGTTGATTTTCTTCCTCTAATGAGAGGAATACAGAGCCCTGGGCTGGAAGAATTTGCCTCGGCTTGCCTGGTATGACGCCGCCATCGCCGCCGCCGCCGCTACCGAAGCGTGTTCGAACGAGGGCCAAAGCGGCAGGGTACAGCTGCTGCAGGACCTGAAGTGACTCATCCTCTGGTGTCAGGGTGGGCAGAAGTGTAAAGTTGGACTTTATGGCATCAAAGCAGACATCCACCAGGCCAGTCCGCTTCAAGATGTCACTGTTGGCAGATGTGATGGTGTGGCACAAAAGCCGAAGCAGTGAGAAACCCTCTGCTCGCGAGCTGGATGGAATGTCATCTATGAGATTCAAAATAGGGGGGATTAGAAGAGGGAACTGGGCCTCGAGAACCTGGCGCCTCTGAGGCTGAGGCAGTGAACGATAGGCGTGGATGATCCATTGCAGAAGCGGAAATGTCAAGGGCAATCTCCATCGTGGCTCCTCATGAATCGAAATGGGAGAGAAGTGTGGGAGCGTTGGTGGAGGCGCATAGGCGGGTTTGCGTCCAGCAGGAGTGACTCGAGAATGGCCGCCGATGAAGAGAGGTTTGATAACTTCAGTCAACAGATCGAGCAATGCTTCAGGAAGATTGTCAAGGTCGTCTCGAATGTTCTCGATTATCGCGTTGGCACGCCGAGCCTGGTCAGAATCATCAGGGGAGAGTTGAAATTTGTCCAGTGGCAGCCCCTCGGGCTCCGGTGAGTCTGCTGTGGCCATATACTGGGCATATTTTGAGGATATACAAATGACAGGATCAGCAGGGCCGCTGTTGCCAAGCACTACGGTGGGCGAGGACCACTACTTGCGGCGCGGGGCAATCTTGTGAGACCAGATTGAGACAGCACTAAACCGTGATGGCAGTTACCAAGTACGGAGACAAACTCAGAAGTGAAAGTAATGTATTAGGCAAGATATGACCTCTGTCATTGTATTCAAACGCATAAAAGACAGCCAGAGGTCTCAACCCCCCTTTTTTTTTCACACAAATATCGATGTGAACCTTGGCTGGATTCAGCCTCCCCAAATTGCCAACGCTATGCAAGAAACGAATGGACGTCTCGCTGGTCTCGAGACTGGACCTCACCCTTGGCATGATGCGTTTTACGCACAGGCCAAGTTGATCAGAGGGTTATAGTTGCGGTCGACGGTGGCAAAGGAGGGGCTTGCGTCAAAGTCATCAAGATCGTACCAGAAGTAGTTCAGGCTGTTGAAGCTGGCGCAGCTGACCTGCCACCAGTAGGTCTGCAGACCCTCCCAAGAGGGAACCGCGTTGCCATAGTTCGGTCCAGAGATGGGCCATCCAGTCTCTGTTGTCCAGACATCCTTGCCTTGCGACACAGCACGCACCTTGTTGACAGCCTCCCAATAGGCGTCATTAGCGGCTCCATTGTCAATGGCAATACCTTGGAAGTAAGGGTAGGCGTCATTGCCAAGCCAATCCACAGCGTCAATCACCGGCGTATTGGCACCATCCACCCAGGCAGTCCAGGTGTCAACGTGGCCAACAGTCTTATGGCCAGCACCAAGACCCCAGAGCATGCCTCTGACATCACGGATCTGGCTAGCAAGGGTGTTGGCATCGGTATCGCCACGGTAGAGATCCTCGGAGCCAACAGAGACAGCGAGGATCCAGTCAGATCCATATTGCTGGATGGCTTGGAGAAGTGCCTGCTTCTCGGCGTTGTAGTGGTCTGCATTCTCGGTCCAGATACCGACTAGGAGGGAGGTGCCGGTTCTGATTGCGGCTGGCACAGCGGCGGCGAGAGTGTTGCAGTCGGAGGAGGCATATAATCGGACATTCTTGAATTCACCAGGGAAACTGGCCAGTTTGTTGAAGGCAAACTCCCAATCTGACTCGGAGCGGCAAGCACCTGAGGCCAAGTTGGCTCCAAGGTTGAAGCCCTTGATGTAGGCAGATGCCGAGGCCAACAGAGAGGCAATGGCGAGGACCGACGAGGTCTTCATGGCGGAGTAATTATGTGCTTGAATGCTAGGTCTGCTAGGGATGAATGAGATTCTGGCTGGATGGAGCGAGCGAGTGACTGGTTAAACGAATGAGCGTAGAGGGAAAAGAGTGGTATAGAGGCTGCCGCCGTATATAATGATTGATAGGACTGGAGAGTTGAGGGATAAAAAATATACAAACAACCACCCCAGAGTTGCCGAGAGGTGCCATTTTTTCGGCCTTTTCTTTCTGTTGGAGCCAAAATGTCATGTGGGTAGTGGAGAAAGACCAGAAAGGAGAAGGGGGAATGGAAGCGGATGTGCATGGATCCTGTGTGGGTTGAGATTCGCCGAATGGACAGACAGCGTCTCGATGCCTGGAGGATGTGCCTGCATAAGCGTGCCCTCGGTGAGATTGCCCTCTGAGAGAAGCTGACGAATCCGGGTTCGACTGGGTCGAAGAACAGTCCACAGTGTCGATAGGGGTGCTAATCGTGCCAATCGGACGCCCAGCAAGCTTAAACTTTGCGTGGTCAAGACAAGCGACAGTTAAGATTTTAGCGGTGCGCCACCCGGAGGCTAATTTTGGACACAGGATCAGGGCTGTGCAAGCAACCATTCGAAAAAACTCGACGGGACAGGGCGAGTTTGGTGTTGCTTTTCCACTTGGCTGAATGGCTAAGCCGCCTGTCAGCTTTCGGCCTGTTAGAAGATCTTGCTTAGCACTTGTCTGGCCTCGTCATCAACTCCCGTCTCACTCTCGGCCGTTCTCGTGCCTGTGCCCACGTGTGCCTCAACCTGTCGGAACGTCCTTTGGCGCCCATCATCGCGCGTGGCCTGTCCTTTCTGTTTCCTCTTCTCTCGCATGCCTTCTACTCTCTTACCTTCCTCGACCCCTTCCAGGAAGATCTTGGCCTCCCGTTGGATCTGCCTTCGCTCCTCATCCCTCCGCGCCTCTTCCTCTCGCTTCTCGCCCCGCACGCCATCCATGAGCTCTTCCCATCCCATGCCTCGCAGATACTTCATGTTCCACAGATCGTCTCTGTAATAGCTGCCCTTCTTTCCGCCGATTGGCGTAGCATTCAGAGTCTGTGCACACAGCTTGGCAGTCTTGTGTGATGCAAATTCAACCCAGCCTTCTGCATAGGATCGTCGTGCCTTTGACGTCGATGTACCTTTCTTCGCCGCGTCCTTCGTAATTGGGGTCAGGAAAAGCCGAGTGATGGGACCGAATCCTCGCTGTTCAAGCAGGTTGCGCAGCGCAGACGGCCGTAGGTGGGGTGGGATAGAGGAGAGGTAGACCACGCCGGGACGCCGCGCCTTCTTTTTCTTCTTGTCGCCCTTGCCTTTGCCTGTGCCACTCACTCGTCGCTCTGCTTCCTGCTTTCCCTCTTCCTGCGCAGTCTTGTCTACTGCTCCTCTCAGCGTATTTGGTTGATGCGAGATCTGCTCTCCCGCCTTCTTCACTTCTTCCTCAGGCTCTGAGTCGTCTCCTTCCGAGTCTGAACCCGACAGCCTCCGCCGTTTTCGGGCCCGCTGAGATTCAGCTGCTCTTGAGGCCTTGGAAATTTCTGCAGCCTCTGAATCGTAGCCCTCATCACCGTCGGACTCATCAAAGGCTGCATGTCCAAACAAGTCGTCGTGTGACAGAGACATGGTGTTGAATCTATTCTCTGAACCGTACTGTGGTAAATCACTTTTTCTCGCAGTCTTGAGAGTCCAAAGTCAAGGTTGAAGTAAACTATGGCTTCTTTGGGCTAGTGGCTTGGCAGTATTCGTCTGTACCAATACAAGTATCTGAAGGAAGAAATGCTGTGTACAAATGCCCCCAGATTCTCTTGTAGATTCATTCACCAGCAGCTTACAGTTTTGAGTCGCTCTCCACCCACTTTATTCCCGATCCCAGTTCTCTCGTCTTCCTTGCCAGCACGTCCTCCGTCTTTTCCTTTACACCAAGCTTATGATTCCATCTGCTAAGGATCTCCTTCACAACTGCTGTCTTGCCCTTGTCACCAACCTCCTTGACTACCTGGTTAATATCAGACTCGCGTGGTAGTGCAAAACGTGCCCATGGGTAGTCCTTGTAGCCGTGCAGCGAAGACTGCGAGTCGATCGGCTCGAGCAGTGGCATTTCTTCGACCCCAGCCTTCTTCTCAAAAAACCTGTTGACTTCTTCGACCGAGACGGCTGCCAGACTACCAGGTTGCCACTTGGGTGCAGTCGCTGGCTTGTTAATGAGCCGGGCAGTCACACCCTCGGTGAAGTCTGGATGCGCCATGAAATGCGCAGCTATCTGATGCTCACGCACAAAAGTCTCGGAAATGTTCCATCGCTTGCCAAGTCGGAGTTGCTCTAACGTCACTTTGAGCGACGTCGGCGACCGGATGCCAAAGGTCTTAAGTGTGCTCTTTGCCCATGCGGCGATCCGCTCGTCCGACGAAGATGCCTCCTTCTCGACTGCTGAGACAATCTCCTCAATTTTGTTGTATTTGAAGGATCCGTCTATGGCTTCACGCAGGCTGCCGCTCAGGTTGCCGTTCTTGCCAGCCTCGTATGAATCTGGCGATGGCAGTGATGAGGTGAACTCGGCTATGGTCGAATTAACCAGTGTCAATCGTTCATCAAGGGTTGAATAATCGTGGAACACAAGCTCAGACAGGCGGGTGGTCAGTGGGGCCAGCACTGATGAGTCGATGTAGTGTGTTGCGATGCCGGCGTAGAGTGCTTGCACGCCATGGAGGCGCTCCGATGTCAAGGCCAGATATGTTCCAACTTCTCCATCGAGCCGAGGCAGGAAGAATGAGCCACCGACGTCGGGAAAGAAGCCGATGGTTGTCTCCGGCATGGCAAACACTGTCTTCTCGGTTGCAATTCGGAAGGGAGCATGTACGGACAGGCCAACGCCGCCACCCATGGTGATGCCGTCCATTATAGCGACATATGGCTTCGAGTATGTTGCTATCAAGTGATCGAGTTGGTATTCGAGCTCAAAGTAGTCAGTCGACTTCTTTTGTCCTTCTTTGGTCGCGTTCTGGCGGGCAAGTTCGGCAACGTCACCACCAGCACAGAAGGCTTTGGTCCCTGCCCCTGTGATTAAGATCACATTGGCCAGCTGTGACTTCTCCCATTCTCGCAACCGCGGCAATATCTTTCTGACCATCGATCCATTCAGCGAGTTGAGCTTCTTCGGCCGGTTCAGTTCAATCGTCCGGACGCCGTAGACGGAATTGAACAGGACGTCGTCGGGCTCATCGCCAGGAAGCTCCTTGGGGACATCGCTCCTGACTTTGGCTGTTGTTGAAAAGGCCATCTGCATTCATTAGCCAGAAGCCCTTGAGCAAGACTCCACTAGCTTACTGTTGTTCTTGGTCGCACCAGACTGTTGAGGCTCGCAAGGCGAAGCTCGGGGTTCAGCCTCGGCACTGGTGCGACAACTGAACGTGCGTACCGTGCACAAGATAATCTCATGGTGACTAGGACAGATACAATTGGTCCGATAAGATGAAAGAAACGGCAAGTTACAGTGAACATTCAGACCGGCGGACGTCTGTCCGGAAGATGCATCCGGAGCTTTACCTCATTCGGTTGTCAAAGTAATTACTGTACGGCGGTATTAAAATTCTTCGCTCATCAACATCATCAATATCAGGAGTGTCTATAGCCTCGAGGGCAACAAAAGAAGATACTGTTTGCATCATGTCGATGGACCTAGATGGCCCTGTGGCCTTGACATCTGCGACTAGATCTCAGGCAGCCACAATACTATGCTGTAACTGTGGCCTGCCCATTGACGGAACAGCGTCGGCTGGAGCGCTGTGCTACGACTGCGTCAAACTAACAGTAGATGCTTCAGAGGGCATCCAACGCGAATCAGTACTTCACACATGTAAGGATTGTGAGAGATGGTTAAGTCCGCCATCCCAGTGGGTCACAGCCGCGCCGGAAAGCAGAGAACTGTTGGCATTGTGCTTACGAAAACTGCGCGGGCTCAACAAGGTGCGGATCATTGATGCCAGCTTCGTCTGGACAGAACCTCACTCCAAGCGGATAAAAGTCAGGGTGACGGTACAGCAAGAAGCATTTGAGGGCGCCATCATCCAGCAGTCGTTCGAAGTCGAGTACGTCGTCGCCAGCCAGCAGTGCCCTGATTGCGCCAAATCATACACTGCCAATGTCTGGCGCGCCTCTGTCCAGGTGCGCCAGAAGGTGCCTCACAAACGCACCTTTCTCTACCTCGAGCAACTCATGCTCAAGCACTCGGCCCACAAGGAAACCATCAACATCAAGGAGGTCAAAGACGGCTTAGACTTCTTCTTTGCGCAGCGAAATCATGCCGAGAAATTCGTCGACTTCCTCAGCTCAGTCACCCCCGTGCGAGTCAAGAAGTCGCAGGCACTCATCTCCATGGACATCCACACCTCGACCAAATCCTACAAATTCACCTACTCGTGCGAACTAGTTCCCATCTGCAAAGACGACTTAGTCTGTCTGCCCATCAAACTGGCAAAGCAAATCGGCAGTATCTTTCCCCTCGCTCTTTGCCACCGTATCGGTACATCCATCAACCTTCTCGATCCCAACACTCTCCAGACAGCCGACCTCCCAAGTAATACTTACTGGCGTGCCCCCTTTGCCTCACTCGCCAATGCCACCGAACTTGTCGAATTTGTCGTCCTGGACATTGAACCCCTGGGCGAACAATCCGGCCGCTTCTTCCTGGCCGAAGCCACGGTGGCGCGAGCCTCAGACATGGGAGTCAATGACAACACCTACTTCTGCCGCACTCATCTGGGTGCCGTCCTCCACCCTGGTGACTCCGTCATGGGCTACCACCTCACCGGCACCAACTTCAACGACCCACAATTCCAGGAACTTGAAAACAGCAGTACCTACTCCTCACGCATCCCAGACGTCCTCCTTGTCAAGAAATTCTACGCTCGCAAGAAGAAGCCCAAGCGCAACTGGCGCTTGAAGCGTATGGCCAAGGATGAAGGCGAATTGCTTCCCAAGAAGGCCGATCAGGACCGGATGGATGCTGACTATGAGATGTTCTTGCGCGATGTGGAGGAGGATGTAGAAATGAGAAATACCTTGGCCTTGTACAAGGCCGAAAACAAGAAAGAAGCCGATGCTATGAGTATGACAGAGACGGATCTCGACGATGATGACGAGGTTCCAAAGATCAGTATGGACGAACTGCTGGAGGACTTTGAGGATTTGCAGGTTGGAGAATGATGACTAAGTTACATGCATAGATTTTCTTTTTTTAAAAAAAAAGTCTAAGAATCGAGTCATTTTTCTAACAAGCAAAATAATAACTTGAACTGCCTGTTTTGGTCTTTTGGTGTGAGCGACCCTCTTCCCACACACTGAGCAGGGGTTGAATCTGCCGCCGGCCGCGTGAGCGCTAAAACTCGGGTCTCGCCGCCCTAGGACATTTCCGCTGAGGCAAAAAGAGGTTACTCTTACTTGTTTAAGACTGAATTAGTCGAATCCCACCAAGTCACAGAGGTTGGCATGACTACTGTACCTGACCCTCAACATGGACACCGGAACCGGAACCGCTTGTGTGAGATGGAGCGGTGAAAAAAAAAGCAAGTCACTGCATACCGTAGTCTTCTCCCTTGCATCCCTCGTGCGCCAAAGCATTGGACGCAGACGTACGAGAGCACAGTGCGAAGCAGATTTGGAACAAGAGCGGTGTGACCATCTAGACACTTAGACTGTAGACGGAGATGGGTCAGGTCAGGGTCTAGAGTCATAAAATTCTATTTTGGGGCTTTCAGGCCGATGGAAGAGAATGGCTTGAATGTCTAAATCCAGCTCTCGCTATCATCTGCAGGTCGTAATCGTGTTTTGTTGTCGTAAACTCTTTTCAGTGACCGTCCAAGGCACAGTCACGACTGTCTAGTCTCGTGCAGCCAAGCGTTTAGGCTGAGGCCTCGATCGCCGCGAGGTGCTTCGGGAAGTCCTTCCAGTCGTACATGATCTCACGGGCCTTGGTCTGCTCCTTGAGAACGGTTGCCATCTGTTCCATCTTAGCCTGGCCCTCCTCAAGGCCATAGACGCCAACATAGCCGATGGTGGGGATGTTAGCACGCATGGCAGCAGTGGCACCGGACTTGGAGTCTTCGACCGTAACCGTGTCCTCGGGCTTGACGCCGAGCTGCTCGCAGGCGAAAAGGTAGATCTTCGGGTCTGGTTTGCTAGAAGGGGGGTTGAGGGAGGTGGCAGCGGAGAAGACCTTGTCGTCGGGGAAATACTTGTCTAGTCCGACCTTCTTAAGAGATGCAACAACGCGTGGCTTGGCTGAGGTGGAGACAACGGCCAGAGGGTATCCCTGCTCGTGGAGCTTTGCAATCTGCTCCGTAGCGCCGGGGCATTCCTGGCACTTCTCGGACAGCTTTTGGGTAACGGCACCCAGTTCCTTGTTGACGTATTCCTCCAGCTGCTCAGGAGGCATCTGGAAATTATGCTTCTTCTGCAGTCCAACCATCATGCCACGGAAGTTCTGGCCGACAAAGTCCTCAAGCAGACCCTCAGCTGTGTAGCGATGATCGATGTTGTAGAGGGCAAGAAGCTCGTTGGTTAGGTCGGCACATGCTTCAAATGCAAGATGCTCTGAGAGACAGAGGGTGTTGTCGCAGTCCAGGAGGACATACTTGACCTGGCAAGACGTTAGTACAGGTTTCAGGTGGTGAAGATAGATTTGGCTAACTTTAGGCATCCTGACAATGAACGGGATGATTGAATGAAGATCGAAAGGTTACTTGTTTGGCTGTTGAGGAGTGGTCGAGCCAGAAGAGTGGTTGAGTTGGAAAAAGAAAGTGGTTGAAGACATAGAAATAGAAACACAGTTTTGGTGCCTAATATGGTATGCCCTTGACCCCGCGTCGCCAGAAGCTTCGAGGGCATGTGGGGCTACTGGTCATTCTATTGGTCGTGAAGGAATCTGTGCAATGAAGCAGCCAATCATAGGTCAATAGTTATGTCTCTTCGTCGCTTCTTCCTCACCCCAGAGGCCCCACTCTATGTGCCCCACCACACCCCACTGATATTCATTACTAACGTACTCAGAAGTACAGTATGAGAAGTATCAATGGGAAGTATTCATGTATGTAGTATGGCAAGACTGGTAGAACCTCTCTGCTCCCTTATAGCCATCTATTGCCAATTCTGTTGTGTGTGTGTGTACGGAGAGCGGGCAGCCTGTACCCGCTAATCGCGAACCAGCCCGTACCATCGCCGGGAGGGTGTGGAACGGTCCAACCACGTGTCAGTGGCGAGTGCATGTCTTCAACATCAACTAGCAGGCCTGCAAGCCACTTGTTAGGCTTGTAGGCCTCCTCCAGAGTCGATTTTTTTGATAGCAAAAAGTTGAGGCGGGCTTGCCTCATTTGGACACCCACAACGTCCACATACTAGTTTGTGGAGTCAAGGAAGCTTGTCTCAGCTGACAATCAGCCATCTGTCCAAGGCCTGCAGTGCAGCATTCTTCAAAGGGCCACTCAGGTTGCAGCACATGGCCAGCACTGTTGTTATGGCAGAGACGCCGTGCCCAAAGCTAAGGGTCGGGTCTTGATTCGAGCTGTCGGAAAGCGGCTGGCAAAGAAGAGGCACCGCTTTGATGGCGACGGCAAGTTCACCTCACCGCTTCCAGTGACCAGGGTAGTCCAACCATGTTCCCTGGAACTAGTATCTTGGGAATCCGGTCTGCACTTATCTTTTGGGTGTGGAAAATCGTTTGAGGTACGAGAGCACATTGCATCATTAACCATCATCGTCGTTGAAAGCCAAGCGCGTGCTATCAATTATATACACTACCACAAGCTAACACCCTAGTTGCGGCCGCCAAAAGTTCGAAGATATGATCGACAACGCTTATTTATTAAGCAGGGTTACTGAACACTGATGTCTAACTATTTGTCCACTTGCTAACACCATGGATACAGCATCGGTTTGTCAGAGCAGACACAGCCTTTAAGCCCATTTGGGTTGATATACAGTAAGTTAACAGCAAGCCAGAGCCTGCCTGCCACATAGCCCTAGAGTTGATGCCAACTATGGGCACGCGAAAAGAAAATGACTCGGAGACTATGCCGAGGGTGCCGAACTATTCGCTTGACCACAACCCTTTTCGGTAACTGGATGCAAGGGAAGATTCACTAACTCAAGGCTGCTAAAAGAACAATAACCATACCACGAGGGCAACAGCTAGTTGTGACATCATGGCAAAACATGCGGCACTAGGAACAACACCTGAAATGACGAGGATAATTGTCTATGAATTAGTAAAAGGGTCCTATGGTCGAGGAGGCACTGGCCTCTGCCCGACATATTCCAGCCCATTGGCAAGGCTGACTTGACTTCAGGGGACCTCGTCACGTGGACGCAGATTTCTCCAGGACTACCTCTTCGTCATCAACCCTGAACCCAGTCACTGTCCGGTGGATGCCTAATAATACATCTTGTAGCCAAATCGGGAGCGCTCGCAGGATTGCGAGCCGCGCTTCGCTTTCGGGGATAAAGAGTTGACCGCTGCGGCCGGCAAGAATGTGGGCAATCACTTTGTCGGTGACATTAGTTGGTGGATCTATCTTGAAGCCGAAACTCTCAAGCTGGTCTTCTCTTCCGGAAACAATATTGGTCTTGTGCCAAGAGGGGTGGACGACCGTAGTTTGGATGGTTTTGCCATTGGGGTACGTTGTGTGAAGCTCGCTGCGTAGACCTGGAGCTTGTCAGAAGAACTCGGTTAATAAAGAAGAACCAAGCATACCATCATTGAGGTAAAGCACGCCAATCTTGGTGCAAGAGTAGTCAAGCAGGCCCGGAACTGGCAGAATTGCAGCCATCGAAGAAATGCCAACAATATGGCCCTTCTTGTTTGACAACATTGCAGGCAAGAATTCCTTGATGAGAATGAAATGTGAAACCAGGTTAATCTTGAAGATCTTGTCGAGAACGGCGTCTTTTGAAGCCAGGACACTCTTGCCCGTTCCTGCTGATGGTCAGCAATTACATGACTTCGCACATAGGGGTGGGCGTACCAATGCCGGCGTTATTGATGAGCACTGACGGATGGCCGACCTCCTTTCTCACAGCATTCGCTACCGAATGGATCTGTTCATAATCCGAGACATCACACTTGTAGTAATACACGTCCGGCACTGTTCAGCATTAGCCCCCATTGCTCGTTCTCCTAGTTCATGCACCAGTATCAAACATACGTTTTGCCAGCTCGGCAGGGAAGGGGCTGATGTCAAGCACCACCACCTTCGCCTTGCCAGCAAATCCTTTCACGAACTCATATCCAAACCCACTGCTGCCGCCGGTAACCAAGACAATCTCTGTTTTGCCATCCCATGACCAAGGAGTGCCAAGGCGTCTCAGGCTCCATGCATTATAAGCCAGTCGATTGAGTGCCTGGTTGGCGCGGTTGGCAAAACCGAGAGCAAAGAAAAGCTTCAGGGCTTTGATGACAATGGCAAGTTTGGCCTCGGCGTTTGTGGCAAGAATGTTGCTTTGAAATGGGCCAAGAAGCTTCTCTTTGAGCTCGGGGGACCCCTTGGTCAATGCGAAGAGAAGTGCGCCGGTTATTACAGGCTCCGAAAGCACATATCGGATGATATTGAGAGGAAGAAGAAGCGATCTCTGGAGGAGGGAAGCCATGGTGATGGTTTGGAACCCAGGCACGTTGTACAAAGAGGTTCTGAAGGCTCTCAACTTGAAGTGCTTGGATGAGGGCAAGATATAATTAAATGTTTAACTCCTGTTATGATCCGTACCTCGTATTCAGATATACCTCGGAGACCTGTAACCACTCCCACATGCTCTTGCGTCACTATGCCAAGGACCCCAGTCTTTTACTTGCCCCGCCTTTGCTTCTTTTTTTTCAGGGGAAGGAGCTAGGCTGGTTTTGGTTGCATCGATGAATGACAATGGATTAGTTGGCTGAAATCAAGTGTCTTCTAACTTAACCTATTTGTTACAGCTTCTTAACTCACAGTTTACAGTAGAATATCTAACCCAGGACATTTTATAGAAGTAAATGAAATCAACTAGCATATCATGTTGCTCATATGTTGAGTTAACCAACAGTCCCAATGAACCGAGGGACAATGTTAATTGCCTTGGGCTGGTGTTTTATTTCCTAAATCAGCTATGACTACTGAGGTCAAATTCGCGAGATGTGAGATGTGCAGCATGTGAGGATTAGCAAGTGTCTAATTTCTAATTAGGGGACCAGACATGGCATCACATGTGAACTCTTGAGAATGTGGATGATATGCACAAAGCTAAACTGAATATGAGCAAGTAAAGCAAGTCACTGTTCTTGCAAGGTACTTGCATCCTTCTCACCATTCAATTATCAGTGCCCTGTCAGACTCTTAACGCCTGCCCTAATGCAGTTGTGCTAATATACAAATGTCTTTGACCCATGATCGAGGCCGTTTCAAAGCGTCAAGTCGTCATGCGGTGCCGGATTTGCAGATATCCTGTGTGGACGCCGTCTTCATCTCGTCTCCATGCCATGCATACCGAAATGCATAAAATCGCAGCAAGTTGCCTCTGGCAAAGATTCTAGATGCACAAGGTATCGATTCGAAAGGATGATTATGTCTTGAGAAAGGGTTGTCTCTGGTCAGTTCACTGAACAGATCTATGACGGAGTAGAAGAGAGGTAGAACAAAATGCCCAGACAGCAGCCAATGGCGTTTCGGCAAAAGCTGTTGTCAAATAATCGGCAAGGAGCGAGAGGTATAGAGAACTCTCAGAAACCGGGTTCTGAGGCGCCGAATATGAATGTCAAGGGTCGAGCAAGATGGTGGTGTGGTCAATAGGTTGCTTCCATGCCGACCAGACTCTGCTCTGGCATTTCTGGGATCGTGGGCACATCGTCCATACTTATCTCGTCGACATATCCTATCAGCGCCTGGGCGTGAAGCTTGAAGGATTCGCCCATGGTCTTGGAGATCCTGTGTCAAAAGTTAGTCGACTGTCTTTCCAAGATGGATAAGGTTGTCCTCACCCCCAGACAACAACCCCGTCGAGCATTGAGCCCCACACCCGAGCCACGGTGGAGCTGAGTCTGGAGCCATTGGTTCCGACGGCTTCATCGTCGAACAAGCTCCGTACTTTCATGTACATTTGATACTCCTCGTCGGTAGCTTGTTGATCGTCGTGCTCTATCCGGTAGAGCCACAAGCTGAGGATAGTAATCAGGTCGAGGCCACACAAGGGATGCTCAACACTCCAATTGGTCGAGGAAGTCTTGGTCACCCAATTGATTCCCTGCATGGCAACGATTTCCATGCATTCGTAGCATTGGTCAATAACCTTGAGCATCTCCTTCGACCTTTTCACACTTTCCCGAGACAGTGTCATGGCGGCTGCGATCTCGAAAGAGTTGTGGTATCGTAATGCTTCCTGAACCGACTTGAGGTCCACCTCGAGGAAGGCGCGGGTATTCCTGTAAACGGCCATAGAATTAAAGATCAAAGGATGGCTCTTGTGAGGAGTACTGAGTGGAACCACAATCGTCTCGGGTTCGCAGAGATCCAGAGATCGTTGCCATGTCTCCAAGGCGATCCTGATCTTCCATTCAAGAACCACGTCTTGGAGGGACTCGAAGCTTCTTCGCAAGTTCCACACCTCAAGGTAGAGAGCATTAACCATGACTCGGGTGGCGAATGCACTGTACCTAGCAGGATCTCCTCGAAACAGACTGTCGTGTGCTTCTCTCACGGTGATGGTGGTCGCAGCGGCGAAAATATCATCCCAAGATTCTTTATCTGTGGGTTCAATGTTCCATAGCGATTCAGATGAGGGCAGTGGTAAGGAGTCAAACTCCTGGAAGCTGATCGCGGGTGTATGATTATAGGTCATTGTCAGCATGCCGAAGAAGATGTAGACTGCATAGTAAGTTCGGCGACAGCCCTCTTCAGCCACCCATTCTTCGTGGGTCGGCAGTGCACCATCACGGGCTTCAGTGCGAAGCTTAAGCTCGTACTTGTTGCCAGCAACCATCTGGATCTGTTAGCTGACATTGTGCAAGCGGGGGATGGGCAAGGCTCACATTTGCTAATAGACTCTTGATGGAGCAAGCCCACTCAAGACCTTGGGAACCGCCGCTCCAGCTTTCGAAGAGCATATTAAGCAAGGTGCTCTGCATCGTCCAAAGTGGGCATTTCCGAGAATCAAAATTATCCTTATTCTGAAGGAACTGATTGACGAGCTTCTTAGACCCGTGATGGAGCATGAAGGCCTGCTCAGGCTCGAAATTGTAGAGAGCCCCAATGGAAAGCACGGCGAGGAGAAGAGCAGGCTCAGTGCTCTCAGGACGGAAGGAGACTGGGTGAAGAAAGGGCAGATGGTGATGGAAGAGGTTAAAGTAGGTTGAGAGGTATAGGTTGATTGAGGCGGTGGCGGGGATGGTGATGCCGTCATCTACACGATTAGCAATGATGGCGCGGTGGCTGTCGCTGGCCAGCTGGGGAGCTCTGGGCAGGATAAGGGCCTGGCTTGGACCTGGCGAGCGACGATAGTTGACGGGGGAAACGGGCCCAGTCATGGAGGGAAAGGGGGAGAGGGCATTGGGTGTGGGGCTTCCATCAGCAAAAGTGTCGGCCAGGGTGGGGAAAGAGGGCGGCAGCGAGGTGCCGAGGGATTCTTGCCGTTCCATGACGGCGGAAAGGTGAGCTTGGGCGGGCTGGATGGATCCCATGTGCACGTATGGCTGCTGCGAACTGTTATCTCGGGAAGACAGAGAAGAGGTCATGGAATGTGCCTTTTCGTCAGCTGGTCCTTGGGGCATGAAGTCCCAGGGCATGTGGTGCAAGCTGGATGGGTCCGTCAAGTAGTCGGATTCGAGTATAGAACTGCGGTCGGGCGAGTAGTCGGGGATTGAGCCTTCGCCGTTGTGGAGGGTGCCGTTCGCAGCTGCAGCAGCTTTGTGTTGGAAGTTTGTCATCAACATGGCAGCAGTTTCAAGGTCGAGCATACCATCACTGCTTGCCTCAATCTGCTCTAGTGTGCCTGGCTCGATGGCGATCGAGGCCTTGGACGGAGTCGTCGTTGAGGACGATGTCTTGGGCCCGCTCTTCTTGCGTGTCTCGGGTTGCAGCCGATCACCATCTTTGGCGTGCACAGTGCGGTCGTGGCGGAGGAGGAGGTCTCGACGAACGAAAGTGCTCTTGCACTTGGCACACTTGAACGGCCGCTCCTTGGTGTCTAGCAAGAGGGGCAAGTCAGTGGAGGGTCCATCTTTATTATATAGGGACGGGAGGGGGGCGGCCGCCAGGTGGGAGGCGGGGTCTGGTGCATTGCCCCACGTTCGTAACAAGTCACGAAAAACGCTGTCTAGACTTACGCGATCGTTCATGTCGACTCCGATGCTCACTCCGACTGAAGGCTCGGTTGCAGTACTGGCACTTGTATTTTTTTTCTGCCGGCGTCGACTTCTTCACCGCTGGTGCTGAGGTCGCAGGGTCTGAGGCGGTGGCCGAGTCGGGCTGAGCCATCACGGCGGCGGCGTCGGCCGGCCTTGCTCGTCGCAATCAAAGTACAAGACCTCCTACCACGCACAAGCCGAACGCTCACGATTGAGATGGCTCCAGGAGGCAGTTGATTTGGCTTGCATGCCGTGTCGAGTCCAAGGCGGCCGGTGGTGAGCTTCGCCAGATAAATCTTGCCAGTACGCTAATTAGCCTGCGTCACGTGCTAATCCGGGTCCCCCTGGTGCAGATTGGTTGCAGAAAGACAGTTTGATAGGTCTGGCAGAGTCTCCCGCAGTCGGGTGCAGCCGAGCAGGATGGGATTACTGAAGGGACGGGCAGTTGTTTGATGGGGTGGTGATGATGGAGATGCTACAATTTAGAAAACGATGGAGGAGAGATTGGCTGCCCCTCGAAAGTGATGGGCCACCACCCCTCCATGCGCGTGGTATTCTGAATTTCAGGGGCTGGCTTGTTGAAATGTCAGCGTCCCGCCGGCTAATTACCCTGTACTCCTTGGTCCCTCATCCTGATTTTGCTGTCCGCTTTTTTGACCTCGTATTAAAACCCAGCTACGCTTGAGGCCATTATAGACTGTGGCCAACAAACCAGCGCCGTCCCTCCAAGGCCACGAATCGTTTTTAACTGCACTGTAAAGACGTGGCAATTTTTGGCATTAAGCAACAAGACGCCCCAGCCACCCATTAATTATTTCTTTTTTTTTGGCGGAGACTGTGGCGACGGACCGAACCAACACCTACTATTACCAACAACAACCCCTTCCTCTGATTTTCTTCTTTTTTTCAGCCTTGATATTGATACTAACCGTTCGCCCAAGCAGGTCCAGTTGCAGGCCCCAATGCCAATTTGAGCATGCCCTTCAGCAGTTGTTTTTTTTTTTTCGCTTCGCAACAATCGTTTCTTTTTGTTGCATTTTGCCACTGGATAGGAGAGTCCCATCACTGTGGATCGGATATATGTACTGTTCCTGGCCATGTCTTTTGGTTTCTTTTGATCAACTGGGGGGAGGGAAAAAGCGTTTCGGTGGGAGGCAACTTAAAAAGGTTTAGGCTAATGCTTGGCCTTCCCTTCCGTGAAATCCACGCGGCAATAGGTGGGGCAGTTTTGTTAGCCCTCAACTTCCTCCATTCAAATTGTGTCAAAGTCAAGGAAACAGGCTGATGCCGCGACGACCCGCGGCGCAATTCCCAGCTTGAAACCAGTCTCACGTCGAGAAGTGGCGCCTCAGCAAGTGAATGTTTGTTAATGGCTTTCGCCTCTCCAAATATCCCAAGCATCGACTCTTCATCCTCCAGCATCGTTGACATTGAGTCTTTTCTGATTCCTCACTCGTCGCCTCCGTTTGCCAATTTGCCAATGTTTGGAGTTGCAAGTCCCACATACATTCAGACTTACCACCACTAATTAGTTCCCCTCAGATTGGGAAAATTGGAACTAGAGCCCCATTTTCCGATACAAGGAAGCGTCGGAAGGTGTTCCCCCGTTACGCTAGCCGACTCAGCTGGCACTCCTACCGCTCCACTTTCACCTTTTACTTAAATGTAGGGTCCTGGGCAAGCTCAGCAAGGACCATCACATAATAAACGTTTCTTGTCCTGCCGACAAGAACTTCTTTATCCCGACGCTCAGGTTGATATACAGAACCCGCACCAGAATATTGCTGGCCAATTGCCATGACTTGTGGATAGCCAATATGCTGAAGTGCTATGGTGGCACTCTACACTTGATACATTTGACATCGACTTACACCTGTCTATCTTGGAACCTCTGCAGGAACATCGCCCAACTGCACAGCACACACCTACAGCGAAAATAGTGTAGACACCCCTTGAGACTGCTACATACAGGAAACAGTCAGATCATGAGGCAGGCCTACTCAATGAGCACAGATTGCTGTGACATATCTAGAGCTCACCTGCCAGTTATATAATTCAGCTCAATTCCTAAATGGGCGATCAGAAAAGCTTGGCAGGGCTGTCAAATCTGGGCCAAAGATGTCCTCCATAACACAATGTCCCGCTAATTAATGGTTCGTATGTTGGGTATGATACCCTTGGTGGGATATGAATCCCTGTATGTCTCTTCTTCGTATTGTCTATGTCTATCTTTGGACGGTATCATCTAGGAACTTTGTGCGAGGATGCCAAGAACCTTGGCATCCTCGCCACGTGATACTCCATTGCCTCTTTGACTTCCAACAGCTGGAGCAAATTTCTCCTGTACCGTACAGTTCCACAGTAAATGTGGCACAGTGGTGATGCCATGTACAATAGAGAGGTCTCCTGCCCAAATTTGGTTGACCTCCAAAATTCGGCTGGGTAGAAGGGTTGGAGATGATTACAACGATGGATCACAATACTCAGTAGGAGCATAATAATAAGCGGCTGCTCTTATTGCTGTTGGGGACAGCCTCTTGAGACAACGAAAGAGCACCTGACTACTTTGTCAGATGCTATTGGCACCCAACGGTAAACAGCAGATGCGAAATGCAGGAAGCTGTGGAACCAATCATGCACAGGCTTGGCGTAACGTGCGGTAGACTGGGACAACTGTTGGCAAGGAAGAACTGCCCTTCCAACTCTGTGATTCTGAAAATCGCCTGAGAAGATCTGATCATGTTGTTTACACCGTTGCAGGCAGTCGCGTTCCTGACTCGATCCAAGCCTCCTGAGGCCATGCCGCCTCATGAGAACCTTATAGAAACCTGATCTCTCCTCCCTCCGCAGTTGAACGATCCAGCTCGCCATGTTCCCCCGTTCCTACCATGGCGCTCACAATGCGAGGGCCACGAAACGTATTGGCAATCGCAAAGAGACAAGAAGAACAGCCCATACAAGTCTCACACCGCCCGACCATACTGCAAGAAAATCGACTTCGAAAAAAGAGAAATCGGCATGCAGCTGCCATAAGTCGGTCCTGCCACTGTGTATGCTGATCCCGCGGCAGACATTCGGCAACAGTTGGTTTTCTGCTCCTGGGGTGGTTTTACTACGTCTCTTCTTCCAGGCATCTTCCTTCCAATTGGATTGTCAGCACAGCAAGCATGCCACAGCCCGTGGTAAACGAATAGGGGGCGAGCTCACGGCAAGCGAGCGGTTCTCAGAACATATTCTCAAGCCACGCCGTTTGGCACGAGAACAGCGCACACCCAGCCTCTTTTCCCATCTCAACCAGAAAGTGTCGACTTCGGCCTTCTTTGAGGAGGTCATGGCTTCGCCACGCAAGTACGGCGCCTATCAAGTCACATCGGTGTCATGGGTCAAAGCCTTGGCCTCGCACATGTCGCATGAATTCATTCAATTTGTAATTGAAAGCAAGGACACCGGACATCGGATGCGTCTCATCACAGACCGGCAGGAAACTGGAGATTGGGTGATCACAACCGAATCAGGCATTGAAGCAGCAGACAAGTTCTCCTGGTCGGCACTGTCGCCATACAAGGACCGACATAACCTGCCACTCCCTCTTGTCTCCCTGCGACTGAACGATGCCAAAGTAAGGCCGAGCCTGGCCGAGATGGCAGAGCTGATTCTTGAGATCAGCAAGATGGCACCGGTGTATAATCCGCTCAGAGAGCACTGCTGGTGGTACTCGGAAGCAATCTTCGACGCGGTTCGGAAACGGTACAGCTTATGCGACATTCAAGAATGGCCATGGGCAAAGTATCGATACTCCTTTGTCCTCTGCAACAGCTGGGTTAAGCGGAGGACATTGGCCGCCGAAGCGGAAGAGTTTGAGAAAAGGTGCATGAGTGAGATGATCTACTAACTCGCCTAGATATGGGAGGATATCTGATTTTCAGTGAGCTAGTCCTGGATGATCTTGACTAACCGCCGTGGTCCAAGTTGATCACCCGAATGCGGCCAGTCTACAAACTAAGGCTCGGTGCGAGTGATATCCTTTTCGTCGCTTACCTTGACTGCGTGTTGATGAACATACATTCGCCCAATTTGTCTGCGGTCTTTCTTTCGGTTCCAGTACACCCCTCGCGAGTATCACAGTGCGAGACCGAGAAGATGCCACATTCACTGAGATAGTGGGATGTAGTTGAGATGCAAAATTGTCATGCACAGGACTGACCTGGTGTTGAAGAATGGGAGAATGAGATTCGGGGCCGTTGAACGACACCTGCCCGTGGCGTTGTTCCCAAGGGGCGATTAGTAAGCCGCGGCGTCGATCATCAGCCATAGGTCATTTCCACTGAGACTGGTGCGGTAGTGCGTAGAGATGGCAACGGTTGGCTCGATAGGGGGCTCGCTGCTGTTCTATGTAGGTGCCTGCAGTGCTCAGGAGCATGGCAGCGATATATTGTTTTAATGCATAAGTTACAGTAATCATCAATACTGCAGTTGCCACTAGGGGTGCTAAGAGGGTTCATAACGATTATCAAACTGGGAAAGGGCCGGCCTATCCGTCAGCCGCGAACCCGCCCGTCGGTTCCTCCTCGTCATGCGACAGGCCAGAGCGAGGTTTCAACCCCACTCGCCCCGTTTGGGATGGGCGTAAGCCCCCTTCACCCACAGTCATGTACCGTATTACAGTAGGTCATTGTGTGGAACCTTAGTCTCTCAGAAGTCTATTGCGTGCAAACACTGTTGCACCCTTGCTTGAGTTCCTTCCATCGATCGAGCCTGCCATCCTCATTGCACACACACACAAACATCTCTCACAGCAAGAGCGGTACCCCAGACCTGATTCGCCTGCCTCCCCGCTGTGGGCGCCTACGATACTCTCCTCTGCCGCCGCTGTTGGACTCGTGTAATCACTCTGCTTATGGATATGGGCCGCAACTGAAGCCGAGGAGGCTTCGTGCCAACCGCCACCTCCGCCGCCACCTCCGCCGCCGCTGTCGTTGCCGCTGCTGTCGCTGACGCCACCACTGTTGCTGCCGCCGCCGCCACCGCCGCCGCCACGAACCCCACCCCCACCACCTGCACCAACGCTGCAGCCAAATATGAGTCGAGGCCTTGCTGGCCTGAACCCACCCAAGACTGAGTTCCCTGCCCCAGCTGGCAATCTGGCGGTGACCACACGCTACCATGTCCTACCGGCCTGCGTCACAAAACGCGCCGCGCCAATCCCTCAAATCCAATTTCGCCGCCGCATTCCACTACACTGAACCGGTCCATGGCTCTCGACAACAAACATCATCTCGCCCTGCTTCGGCCGCGGACACCTCCTCTCCCTTCAATGCAGTCTCTCCTCGCCGCAGAGCGGCCCAATTGGCGGGCATGAACGGCTACAATGCCACGACCGATCTTCCCCCTCCCCTTTACGTCCGCGCCCTT
Source organism: Chaetothyriales sp. CBS 134920 (assembly GCA_003693665.1). NCBI lineage: Eukaryota > Fungi > Ascomycota > Eurotiomycetes > Chaetothyriales > Domatiomycetaceae > Domatiomyces > Domatiomyces catenatus. Next base: position 676,466 of record QQSL01000001.1, on the reverse strand, counting down.
TATGACTATGACGCGGACGACCAGACCAGCTTGAGCTTCCGTCAAGGCGACATCATCCAGGTGATAACACAGCTGGAGAGCGGCTGGTGGGATGGCGTGATACGTAATGTCCGCGGCTGGTTTCCTAGCAATTACTGCACTGTCATATCTGCGGACGATCCCGATGGCACCATCCCTGAGGAAAGCGAACAAAGTGCCGAATCAGGCACAGAAGAAGAGTTTGATGAGGAAGACTCGGATAGCCATATCCAAGATGATGATGACCTGCCCATCGAGGGCTCCAAAACATCAGCCCAGGAAGAGGCTGCTTTCTGGGTACCACAAGCGACACCCGACGGCCGGCTTTTTTACTTCAATACCCTCACTGGAGTCAGTACCATGGAGCTTCCAATGGAGGCTCCCACCACAGTAGATGAAACTGGACCAAGAGACCGCAATTTTTTCGTCCCTAGTCAGACCCGCCCCCCTCCAGAGATGATGGCTGGCGGCTACGAAAGGGACGATGACTCGGCTTCAGATGCTGACGGGGCCCGCTCCTTTCTTTCCACAGGCCGCAAAACGTCTGCCTCTGTTTCGACATCCGTGTCTACAACCTCGACCAAGGTAGAAACTGACTCCAAAATAGCCAGTTACGCTGCTTCTTCTGCCCCGAGGCCCCTTCGCACCTCTGTCACAGCAGGCATCAAGAGGAGCTCGGCCCCGAAATATTTTGCAGACGACGGAATCATCCCCCCTCTGACGTGGAACAACCTCGTAGAGAACATGCAGGCCTCGATTGAAGCCTACCGAGATGCGGTGGAGAATCGTGAACGAGCAGAGTTGGTGACAAGGGCAGAGGATGTGTCGGATCATCTGCGCATCCTGCTTGCCGCTGGCTCGGGTACCACTGATAACCACTCCGGCAATCCTTCGATAATCTCCACCAACAAGGCACTCTATCCCCACTTCCGCGAGATGATGTCCAAGTTCTCTAAGCTCGTCTTGTCCTCGCACATGGCGGCAGCAGATTGGCCAGGACAGGACAACTTTATCAAATGCCTGCAGGAAGCTGACGGCGTGCTGAACGGCGTGTATGGCTACGTGGAAGTGGCAAGACAGCAACAAGGTGAAGATCTCCCACGGCTCGTCCCCGGCTTTGCTCTTGGAAGCAAGGTTGGTGGCAATTGGCGAGACAACAATATTGACCAGAGCGCCGAGAACACGTCATTTATTGATAGCGATAATGACATTCGCCAGCGTCCATCAATTGCTCTAGACGGCAATGTTGTTCGACAGCTTGACGATTTGCGGCGCAGCCTTGTCGGTAGCATTCGCGGTGTCGAGGACAATCTTGTGCTGTCACAAAAACTCATCACTCCATCGCAGCAGGCAGCCCTTGGCGACAAGATTTGTATGGCTGCTGGCGTGGTGATCAACCAATTTCGACCCTGGATCAGTCTTGTAGAATCCATCGATCTGTCTCCTTTAGGCAGCGTCTTCCAGCGACCAACGTTAACGGATTTTGGCACTCAGAAGCAGAAAGTGTACGATTCCATTGGTGAGCTGGTGGCCTGCTGCCAGGAAGTTACCGTGCCGCTCCCCGATGAATGGTCCAAGATACGTGGAGACTCGCTAGACACGCGCCTTGCGAGTGTTAAAAGCGTGTGCAAGCAGCTTGAAAATAGTGTTTCACACGTTGGCTACGCTCTGCAACTGTTGACACCCACCCCGGGTTCCAAGGCTGCCACTGACAGCGCCAAACGGGACCATCGTTTGACAGATGGAGGCGAAACTTATCAGAGCCAACATCGCACAGACGCCAGCCATCTTGCACACCGCCCAGGTTTGGCCGAGTTGGGGCAGTCAAAATCCTACACCGCCGGCTATGACTCGTCCCTGGACGAATCCAGACGGCAAGCAACCAATAACAAGGCCCAGCGGTTTTTTGGTCAAGTTCCTCCCGAGTTACTACCCCCAAGCTCAGACTCAGCCTCGGGACAAGAAGAAATCCCTTGGTTCTTGCAGCTAGACCATCTAGGAGAGGTCACCTACGATATGAAAGCAAGCACGGCACAGGTAAAGGCAGGAACGCTTATGGGCCTGGTGGAGCAGTTGACACGACACGACCGATCAGACACGACGTATATCAATACATTTTTGCTGACTTATCGTTCGTTCACAACAGCCGAGGAGCTCTTCCAGCTATTGGTTGCACGCTTCAACATTCAGGCACCCAACGGCCTTAAGATGGAAGAATATAAAATATGGGAGGACAAGAAACAAAAGCCTGTGCGATTCCGGGTTGTCAACACCTTGAAGTCTTGGCTTGAGACGTACTGGATGGAGGACAACGATGCGGAGTCACAAGCACTGCTCAACAAAATCGGCAACTTCACGACGAACACAATGGAGAGCATCAAGATTGCTGGACAGGTTCAAATTGTCAACCTCGTCAACCAGCGACTGAAGGGCGAGGATACATCGGCCAAGAAGATGGTCTTCATGGCAAACAGTCCGGCACCTTCGCCGATTCTGCCCAAGAATATGAAGAAGCTGAAGTTTTTGGATATCGTGGCCCTAGAATTCGCGAGGCAGCTGACGATCATGGAGTCGAAGCTGTACAGTCGAATCAAGGCCGTCGAGTTTCTGGATAAAACATGGCAGAAGAAAAACACAAAAGGCCAGGGTCATGATCCGGCGCCCAACGTCAAAGCCTTGATCTTGCACTCCAACCAGCTGACGAACTGGGTGGCTGAGATGATCCTCCAGCATCCTGAAGTAAAGAAACGAGTGGCAGTTATCAAGCACTTTGTGGCGATTGCAGAGGTCTGTGCTTTTCTCTCTCCGCCCAGCCCTGATATACAATGCAAGCTAACAAGGAGCAGAAATGCCTCAGTCTCAACAACTTCTCCTCGCTGACAGCCATCGTGTCGGCAATGGGCACAGCGCCCATCCTTCGACTGGCCCGCACCTGGGCCCAGGTTCCGGCCAAGACAACTAACATGCTAGAGTCGATGCGAAATCTTATTGCGTCAACGAAAAACTTTGGACAATATCGCGAAGCCTTACATGCGGCAAATCCGCCCTGCATACCTTTCCTGGGCGTCTTCCTGACCGATCTTGTATTTATCGAGGATGGTATCCCATCCGTGGTCAAGAACTCGGAACTGATCAACTTTACCAAACGCACGAAGACGGCAGAAGTGATCCGGGAAATCCAGCAGTACCAGACAGCGCCGTATCCCCTGAACCCGGTGCCAGAGCTGCAGAACTGGATCCTGGATAACATGCGGGTGGCAGGTGAGGTACATGATAAGTACAACCGGAGCTTGGAGGTGGAGCCGAGAGAGAAGGAGGAGGAGAAGATCGCGCGTTTATTGGAAGAATCGGGATTCTTGTGACTGGTCGGTCAATAACAACTAGAAAGCGGATTGCCCCCACGGGCAAGGTGAGAGATTGCCACTCACAAGTGTCGTTATCTTCAGGCCGGCGGCGGGCGTTCTTGCCGAGTCAGAACGGAAGTTATGCGCATGCTTTGTTTCTGAGTTCCCGTCACAACAGACCGGCATGGGGTGGCCATCTGGGGTTTCAAAGGGACGGGGGATTGACAGGGCCTTTGCTTTTTTATTGGCTGCCGTTGGTAACTCGGCAGGTTCCCCGGGTTCCAATGTCCTCGCACTCCCTGCTTAATTCTTTATTCGATGTTTTTGGTGACATCGAACATCACTAGCACTGCTTACTCTTTCTGGGCGATGATGGGCAAGAAGAAGAAGAAAGGGCAAGAGCCTGGGGTGGGGGAGGGATGAGGAATTGTTCAATCATGCTCATACTCACAGCATCACGAGGGCCACTTATGAAGACCAAGAGGGTGAAGATGACAAAAGATATGCTACGAGCTATGTTTATGTTGGAATGTTTTTTTTCTTAAACTTGCTCTCGGTATCTGTTGATTTTTCTATACCATGAGGATGAGACTGCTGAAGCAAGACGGCATAACACAATTTTTCAGATCTGGGCTCATTTTGATGTGGTCTTCCTATGCAAGACGCCCGCAGCTGCCTGGTGATTTGGAAAGACCAAGGTGTCGGCCACGACAACATTCTCACGCCGACCTGCCGCAAAGACGATGATCTCGGCAATATCCTCGGGGGTTAGTGGCTCAACACCCTCGTACACTTTGTCTGCCTTGCTCTTGTCGCCGTAGAAGCGGACGACACTGAACTCTGTTTCGACCTGGCCGGGGTCAATTTCAATGACCCGGATGCGAGTGGCGATCAGTTCGCGACGGAGAGCGTCGGTGAATGTGCGCACTGCGGCCTTGGTTGCACAGTAGATGGAACCCCCCGCATAGCCCTCGCGGCCGGCAATGCTGCCGATGTTGATAATATCCCCACTGCCACCCTCAGTGCCACGCTTCTTGAAAATGGGCAGCACTGCCTGTGTCACGTTGATGAGGCCGGTAACGTTGGTGTCAAACATGATCTTCGCGTCTGCTGGGTCGATGTCGGGAGCCTGCGCGACGCCCTTGACCAGACCAGCATTGTTGACCAGGATGTGAATGTCCTGCCACTCGGCCGGCAAGTTGGGCACAAAGGAAAAGACCTGCTCTGGCTTGCTGACATCCAGCTGCACCGGCAGCACTTTGACACCCGGATTCTCCTTCTCAATGTCCGCGGCGATCTGTTTCAGAGTGTCGATGCGGCGCGCCGTCAGGATCAGTCGCAGGTCATTGGGCGACATGCGTGCGAACTCGAATGCTGTAGCTCGGCCAATTCCAGATGAGGCACCCGTGATGACAATCGTCTTGCCGCTGAGGCGTTTGCCAACTGCTGATGACATGGCGGCCCGCTGTTGCTGCTGCTGCTGCTGTTGTTGTTGTTTCTGCTGGAGGAGGACGCGCGCGAGGAGACAGGAAGGAGAGATGGAGGGGTGGTGGGGTCGAAGAGCAGCGCGGGCAACTCGAGCCAACATGTGAGGTGATGGTGGCGCTATCTGAGCTAATTACTACACAAGGTTTGGCTTGCCTAGATACCTGAATTATAGTAAGTCCATGCCCACTTACTAATTGACTTGTATTTTTAATAGCAACAGTTCCTGAAATAATACGTCGGTAATAGTTGGTCGTTGGTTTGCTGAACCTGGGACAAACATGCCAAGCCCGCTGGTCTTCCCAATTTGGTGCATAACTGCTTATCAACAACCGAGTCTCAGAAGATCCCAACAGCCCTCCCATAACCAGCAGCCCTAGGGACCCTGTTATATGAAGGGTAAGGGTAGTTGAAGGGTAAGTTGAAAGAGATCAAGACTGGAGGTTGCATTAAATATCAAATTCTTTCCTAATTGGGGATAGTTGCAGTGGGTTGCATCTCAACCAAGTTTTCTTCCTAGCTAGGAATAGGGGCTGATGGTTGTATCGAAACCGAGCTTCCTACCTAATGGGAACTAGTGCAGCTGCATTGTCTGAACTAGGACTAGTGTAGTTGTATTCCCAGTGGTATTGCATCTCTGACCTCAGGGCCATGTCTATCAATGGCATCCAGACAACAAATCTGGAATTGATAGAAGGGACTAGCGCGCAGGTCATTAATTGATACCACTTATACAACCTTTAACTTGTCAATACCAGCTCTGTCCTCCGCTGTGTAGGAAATCCCCATTGAAATTAGTGGCGGAATGCCAAGATTGGGTGAGGAGTGTCATAACGTCGGTCGCGCTTTCCTCAAGCCACTGGGTCGTCCTCCATCAGCCATACCGGGCGCGCGCACGATCCGCCATTCTGGGCCCATCAGCTCCAGCTGTTCGGTCATGAGCCTTGCTCCCCATGCGTTGCGTATGAAGGGATCACCCTAACCGAAGCGCACAACCTCTACGCCCAAACCCACGCCGACACCGGCCCTGCGGCGGCGCGCGTTCTCAGCCCTCCTCCCTCCTCCCTCGCAGACTAGACATTGTTCGTCATCGTCAAGATGCCCGGCCTGCCATCGAGCATCGACCTGGATGAATGCATCTCGCAGTTATACAAGAAGCAGCTCCTGGCCGAGTCCCTCATCGAAGCGATTACCTCCAAGGCAAAAGAAATGCTGATGAAGGAGAGCAATGTCGTCCACATCTCGGCTCCTGTCACTGTGGTTGGCGACATCCACGGACAGTTCTTTGACATGTTGGAGATCTTCAAAATTGGCGGCTTCTGCCCGGACACCAACTATTTGTTTCTTGGTACGTCTGCGCACAAAGTGCTCGCTCTGTTGAGTGCGACTGACTGGTCAAGGCGACTATGTCGATCGTGGTCTGTTCAGTGTGGAAACGATATCGCTTCTGGTTTGTTTGAAGCTGAGATACCCTTCACGCGTTCATCTTATTCGCGGCAACCACGAGTCTCGTGGAGTAACCCAGTCGTATGGCTTCTACACCGAGTGCGCACGCAAGTATGGTAATGCCAACGTGTGGCACTACTTTACCGACATGTTCGATTTCCTCACCCTCAGTGTGGTAATCAACAACCAGATCTTCTGCGTTCACGGCGGCCTTTCGCCCTCAATCCACTCGATCGACCAAATCAAGATCATCGACCGGTTCCGCGAAATCCCACACGAGGGTCCGATGGCCGACCTGGTCTGGTCCGACCCTGATCCCGAACGCGATGAATTCTCGCTATCGCCGCGAGGGGCTGGATACACGTTTGGTGGAGATGTGGTCAAGAAGTTTCTGCAGGTCAATAGTATGTCACACATTCTGCGAGCGCATCAACTCTGCCAAGAAGGCTACCAAATTCTCTACGACGACAGGCTAAGCACTGTTTGGAGTGCGCCGAACTACTGCTACAGATGCGGGAATCTGGCCTCTGTGCTTGAAGTCAGCGATGCAGGAGACAGATTCTTCAACATCTTTGATGCAGCGCCAGAGAACGACGTACACCGGAATGAACAGCAGCAACAACAGCAACAGCAGCAACAGCAACAGCAGGGCAACAACAGCGGACAGGGCACAACCATCGAATACTTTCTTTGATTGAATCGCTCGCTCTTGATGCGCTTACTCAGATGCTTTTCGGCTACTCCTCGCCCGCGACAGACACATGTTATCCTGAGACTGGACCTGGACTGACCGTGGACGGCCATAGCCATTCTTGCCCCCACAGGTTTAGCATCTGTGTGATGGGCTCAACCTATTTCCAATCCTTGGCGATGTCGAATGACCACTCGAATTTGAGGTGAGTATTGTCGTCGTCGTCGACGAAGCGGGAGGTGGCGTCGTAATGACCGCGGGCCATGAGACCGGAAGGAGCCTCCTCAGTCGCAAACTTCTTGACATGAACAGGCTTGTCTGTCGTGTTGGGCGAGTAGCTGCCAATCATTTCCTGATCCTTGCCGAGCGGAATACCCTTGCGCTTGAGCTGCTGCACATACTTGAGACCGGAGAGGACCTGGTGCTGGACGACAAACTCGGCCTTCATCTGATATTTGCAGCCTTCCTTGATCGTGAATGGCTTCTGCTTGAGAGACTCGAGCGCTCCCGGCGCCGACAGATCAATGGTGATGTCGGGTCGACCCTCAACCTCGAGGGCGAGAGACTTGATAATGCAGAGCCGCGGGTCATTGGGGTCAGAGATGCTCTTGCCCGAGCCGATGCCAAGGGAAGCCTTCCATCGGTTCAGAGCCTCGTCTTCCTGATCTGCAGGACCAGTCAGTCATCATGGGCGGGCGGGTAGATGGGGCGACGGGAGGAGTGAGAGAGAGGGGAGAGGGGACGGCCTGGATTCGGCGAGGGGAGGCGGTAGGTAGTGTAGACGACCAATGAGAATCGAAACACCATGGCCGAAAGCTGGGCATAGGCTCACGGGTACAGACCGAGTTTCTGGTATTCGTCCAAAGTCTTCTTCTCCCCCACTACGAAGCCGGGTGTCTTGTCTGCGGTCAGATCATCCGCCATCGTGCTTGCGTTGCGCTGCAAAGGAAAAACCTTCAAGGGGCAGTTTAACTAATATCCGCGGCAGGCGCAAATCCGGATGACGAAAGAACCCAAGAAGCGGGGCGTGGAGGCAGTCAAGACTCAAGTCAGTAAGTCAGTAATCTGGCGGTGTGGTGGCTGTTTTGAGTCGGTGTGAAGGCGGCGGCCTTAGGGATTGCAACCGAAGTTGGTCCGGGCAAGCACGACCAACACACGCGCGTTTCTGGTGCACCTGCCACGCTGGCACCCCCGCCCTCCGCTGCTCTTGCTCCCGTTGTTACCTGGTTGTGCCACAAGAACACAGAGCCACAGAGCACAGAGCCACCAACTTGCAGTTTGCCGGTCCCACTCTCAGCAATCCTGCGCTCCAGCGCTCCAGCAATCCAGCGCAGCCTAACCCCACTTGTCGCCCTTCCTCCCATGACGCCCTCGCCCACAGCCCGCCGCCTCCTCAAGGAAACGGCGGAGCTCTCGATATCTGCACCCAGGCCTGCGCCGGCCTTTCATGCACAACCTGTGAGTGAGGCCGACCTACACGAGTGGCACTTTACCCTCCTCGGGCCGCCCGCACCCTCGCCCTACGCTGGTGGCCTCTACCACGGGCGCATTACCCTTCCGCCGCAATACCCTCTCAAGCCGCCCAATTTCCGCTTCCTGACCCCGTCTGGGCGCTTTGAAGTCAATAGAGAGATATGTCTATCAATAAGTGGTTTCCATGAAGAGACCTGGATGCCCGCGTGGGGGATCCGGACAGCACTCACTGCGCTAAGAACATTCATGGCTGAGCAAGGAACAGCCGGCCAGGTCGGGGGACTTGAAGCGTCAGCTGAAGTGCGCAAGAGAATGGCAGAGCAATCGCGCACCTGGCGCTGTGAAGCATGCGGGGGCCGCTCGAACCAGGAGATCATGACAGAATGGTGGCAGAACTGCCGTCAGAGAGGTGTCAAGATTGATGAAGAGGGCGTTGACCTTGGATTGGAATACCTGCCTGACGTTTTCAGGCTCGAGGCGCGGGACCCAGCCAAGCCAGAGCAGCCGCCGGATCCGGCAGATGGGTCAAACAGAAGTTCACAGCAAGATAAATTGCATGGGCAAACACAGACCCTGGCACCTACGCCTGCCGTTGCCGTCACTCCCAGCACAGACGGCGCTCAGGCCATAGAATCGGTTGGGCCTGTTGCCACCCAAACACAGTCACCGGTGCCGCAGTCAAGCACTCCAACACCTGAGCAGATCCAATCCAGGGCAGAAGCGGTGCTGACGCGGTCGGAGCAGGCTTCATCGCCAGATCAGCGCCGCATTGTCAATCTCCACGCTGGTTCTGTGAGAGCAGCGACCCAGACAGTGCAGCAACAAGTGCCTCATCAACCCATGCTGACGATTGACCGTGCTATTGCAGGTGTCTTTGTTGCCCTCGTCGTCATGTTGCTCAAGAAGGTCTTGTACCCTGCTCGAAGTCCCGGGCCGGACTATGTCGATCGTGGCGGAGCGTACTACCTGGAACGTGAATTTTAGGAGACTTATGAAGCAAGAGGCGCCGCGTTGCGGGTACCAAGTCTAGATTGATTGATCGACGGCCAAGCCTGTTGTCCTGGTACTGCCGGCTGTGGTTACCGAAAACATCGACCCAATCTCGCGGGGGTGGCCAACCAGTGCTACGTCTGTGAGAGTTATACTCTACGTGGGTGTCCGTGTTGGCTGGCTCCGGTACCAGTCCGAGGCAAGACGGAGGGTGGGCATGTGAGAGAGACACAGGCTTAGTGTACAGTGACTGTTTGGCGAATCTCCTGCATGCCTGGTGCCGCTGCTGATGATCCCTGCTGTGGGCGGCAGTCACTGTGACCCTGATTGTGCCAGAGTAGCCAGAGTAGCCGGATGAGCCGGGAGCATCGTCGGCTTGGCGTTGTCTTGGACAGGCCTGACTGCAGCGAGCCGACGAACGGAGACCTGCAAGAAGACCGCCCATGGCTCCTCCAGCGTGGCCCGGGCTTGGATAGCAGCAGACTTGAGTACGGCATTCCGGGTGCAGGTCCGTAGTACACGTGTAGTTGTTCCAACTGCTAGTCTGCCGCCCCCAGCCGCAGCCGTGCGTGCCTCCACACACACAGCCTCGTGGACCCGCATTAGGCGACTTGTGGCTGGAGCAGATTACTCAGTGGTTGGCCCCGCCTGGTCTCTGTGGCAGAAGAATGGGTGTGCGCGATTGGCCAGGAAAGCCACCACGGCCAGTGGCGTCACCATCGAGATCTCACAATTCCCATTCTTGAACATGGCGTTAAGTCGTCGATTCTGCCTACAATCGGCGATCGTCAATGGATGTTAATTCCGGTGCCCCTCCCCACCAAACTCATGGGCCGAACCCTGGCCTAGGGCTGCCCCCACCGATCAAGCAAGTCCCGTTTGATCCCCACTGAATATGCCGTGGGAAGGGTCCTCCGGCACAAGAGTCCGCCTATGGATTTACCGCATCCAGGCGGGGCCACGGCCCAGGCGCTGAAGGCAAGCTTTTAGCCCTGTAGCCACTGGCCGGGGGGAGCAGGAGCTGGGCGTTCTAAGCAGCTCTCTGGGGCACACCTAATTAATTAAGCGGCAAACCTTCGCCGTAAGAACCGGCGCCAGCTACGGTCGCAAATTTACGATCTTTCGATCATTCAGAGATCCTGGCGGCAGAACAGGCTGCACTCATCCCATGACCCAAGGAGCCGCCGTTCCTGTTCTGTTTCAAATAATTAGAGTCCTTGCAACCGCCTTTCTTTAATAATAAGAGTACCTCTGTAACCGTACCTATTCCTCTCTTCCTTCCCCTCCTTGCCCCCCCACTACCCTCGAAACGAAACGAAACAACAAAAGTCCGGTAGTCTAGCGCTCAGCCTCTCTCCTCAGCCGATCACAGCCCAAACCTGTTCCTTTCGTGTATTCCCCAACCCAATATTCTCGGCGACTGAGCAACCTCGTTACCGCCCTTTGGACACGCGCGCTTCTCACTTTGCCGCCGCCCAACGTTGGCGCCGCCCTTCTGAGAATATCCTCCAGCACAGCATTGAGCATTTGTCTCGGATCTATTTACTCTTTGGCCACTGCCTAGGTGCCTCAAGACCTACCGGCAAATTCCCATCCATTCAGGCACCATCTCCACCAGCCTGCTTCGTCGTTCTTTGGCCAATCCTCTCGTCCTTCGGGTACACGCCCGGCCACGGCACATCCCACTCAGATCCACTGCGCATATCCAAAGCATAGCCCCCCCTTTGCTCGGCTTGGCTCGGCCATTCAATTAACCTTGTGTATAAACCAACGATGGCCGTCTTCAGCTCGGTCCCTTCTTCTAACCCGCCCCATATCAACGACCTGGACGGTTTCACCTTAGGCCGAGACAGTTTCCTGCCCATGACGACCTACACCTCCGCAGATCTAGACAGCTTTGGCTTCGATCCTCCCTCTCAAAAGTCGACCCTGGTAAAGAGCGAGCAATTATATACCCCGACCGACCTCGGTAACTGGCCAGGCTTTGGTGCTGGCGATGAAGATGTCAAGGATTTATCGCTACCCATCCAAGGCTACGAGATAGACAGAATGATCGTTCATTCTCTACCTAACGCGACCACAACCATCTCTCGCTATGGACAAGTCACCCCCACGCGCACAAACTCTACCACCTCAGAGGACCATACCAGGAGTGAGCCAGCTCGAAGGGCGTCTCCCCGCAAGAAGAAGCCAAATCATGGAGCAGAAAGTAGCCCTCCTGTGGTGCCGAAGCCAGCTGCAAGTCGCAAGCGCAAGAGTACTAAGAATGGCGCAGCGTCTGACCAGGGCGATACGCCAGAAGAAGCCAAACGCAAGGCATCACTGGAAAAGAACCGGCTGGCGGCTGCAAAATGTCGCATCAACAAGAAGGAGAAGACAGAGCAGCTGCAGCGAGATTCGCACGAGAAGGGGCTACATAACGCCTTCCTCAAGGAGCAGGTGATGCGAATGAAGACCGAGGTGCAGCATCTACAGGCCATCCTGCTTGCCCACGCCAACTGCGACGGGTGCAAATCGCCAGAGGAAATCCAAGAGCACCTTGCCGCACTTGGGCACGAGTATGTGGCAAACCACATGCTGACGGATGCGTTTGATGACTACTCCAGCATGCAGATTAATGGCATGTGTCAACGACCACTGGCTGAAGATTATTTCTCCAGCAGCATGTCTCCTGACGAGTACCCCGCAATGATCCACCCTCCTCTACCAGAGTTCAACCGCAATGCGGACTTTGAGCTCCACACATCCTTGAATACAGACTGACAGGAGGGGGGCCATTTGGATCCTTACAAACGGTCTTGGAAATACATTTGAATAATGTACGAGACATGAAACCAATACCTGCCTGGGTCGCCTAATGAGAAGTCGTCCGGAAGGAGGAATGCAGGAGCCAATGGGGATTGGTAACTGATTAGAACTGGACAGGGGTCGTCGCCAATGTCTGCGGGGACATGAAACCTGCCCGCGCCTGGATTGCAGTGCGGGGTTGCTCAGTTCTGAACAAGCTTTCCATGTGAGTCAGGTTCCCACTGGATTGTTGTCAGTCTGAACTTATAACCCAAAAAGCTTGCATGATCAAACGAGTGGCTCGGAATAAGGTTCCGACCCTCGCCATACCAATCTGCCAACAAGCGATCGCCACAATGCAGCAGTAGCTCTATACAAACTGCAGTTTTGCGAGCGCGAGAGCGAGAGGGGGAGGGGGAGGGGCAAGTGGAGGGGCGTGGTACCATCGAGACGAGGGCAGTGGCATCCCGGCAAACTCGGCTTTGACACTGACCTCGCTAAGTGAACTGCTCTGCTTTGTCACTTCATAAGCGAAAAGCCAAAAGAGCAAATTGCGCTTAGCACTGCATGTTCCTGTACAGTCTTGTACATATGAGAGCATTGGTATTAGTACCAGCTAACCCATTTTTTTCCCTTTTCTTTGCGATGACGCAAGATCAAGCATCAAGCGGGAGAGTTTTTTCTTCCTCTTTTCGATCTCGAGAGGAAAGACAAAACAAACAGAGCCCTTTTTTTTTTCCTCTTTTTCTTTTTTTTTTTTGTTTTTTTTTTTAAACCTCTGTACCATAAGGGAAATAAATAACAAGGGTAGCAAATGTGCAAAGTACAGAACAGGCAAGGTGACAAACAAGCTTTGGGAGATTCTTTCTTTCATTTTAAACTTTATTAAGTTACCATACAACACTGTACACATACACACATTTTCTGTCTCTTCCTGGATTATTTGTAAATTAGTACCAAGGATTTGGTTGCTATACTATATACATGTACTATTATACAGACAGCAGAGTTTATTTACAGGAGTTGATTACATCCTGTCCCGCCTCCAGCCGCTGTACTCGTACATCCCTCCTTCCCCTCTCTTACCCCCCCCCCCCCACATGGAAGTATACTAATTAACTTATCGTATTTTAATTAGACTTAACTTAATTAGGATGGCAGTTGACATGCGTCTTGGACGCTTTTGGCTGCTCAAGGAACGCTACTAGTTTGAAGAAGGGAAGAAAAAAAAATAGGCTGACTCATCGTGCCTCTATCCATTCATTTGGCTGAAAACAAGCATCGGAACAGGGGAAGGAGGAAGGTCGCGGGAAGAGAGCCAAGCATTGTTTTTCACCTTTTAAGCTTCCATCCTTTTCTATCAGGCTATTCAATAAGCTAAAATGGGAATCTTCAGACGAGAAACGAGGGAAAGAAGGACCAAACCGAGCTGGTCTTGTTCTTCAGCCCTTTCTCTCCCCCTCTCTCCTTTTCTCCTCATCCGTCAGGAGCTTTCGACTGCTGAGTCACATATCACCCGCGCCCCTTCCTTTTTAGGCATCTCCCCGTAGGATATCCTCAATAAAATCTTTGACCTTCTGGCATCCCCATCGTTGTTCAGGATCCTTATTGGTCATAGCCGCAATACAGCGCTCCATCTTTGCGCCCAACCCAGCAACGTGCTGCCCTTCAGCATCGATTTTGGAAGCTAGTCCCTCTGGCAGCTTGCCCTCCTGAAGCGCCCTCATAATATGCACCCGTTCGGAGGTTGTTTGACATGGCCAGAGCAATTCTAGCAAGATGACTCCCAATGGAAATATGTCTAGCTTTTCGCTGATGACACTTCCAAACTCATGCCAAGATGGCGGTTGATAGAACTCGGTACCCACTACCTTCGACCGCCTATGTGCCATCTCTTGGCCCGACTGTGCCAACTCGGTAACTAGACCAAAGTCGCCGATGCGAGGATTGAGGTACAAAACATCCGTCTTCTGGCAGCTGGAGCACGGCCCGACGTCGAAGAAGCCGTCTGGGATAGCATCATTGTTCGTCGCCACGGTCAGGAAGATGTTTCCTGGTTTGATGTCGTGATGGATCAACCCTTTGGCGTGGATGTACTGTAAGCCACATAGAATGCCAAGAAGGATCTTGAGAGAAGGCATCACATGGAAGCAATGTCGACTAATCTGCGACTTGCAAGGCTGGGGCGAAACATAATGTGCCAGTGTCAGGGGATACATGGACATCTGAACATGAAGCACGTACACATCAAAATCAATCGATGTATCCTGGCCATTGGTTATCATCTCGCCATTGCCATCAGTGAAGAGGGCAGATTCTCCAACGTCCAAGGTGTCTCGAGTATTCAAGGAATGCGACTGGCTGATGGTGACGACACTCACATCTCTCCGGCAATCATGGCCAAACACAATGTTCGCACTCCCGTCTTCTAACACCGATCCCACATCAATTGAGGCCGATTCGGTCGCAGGTGAATGATATGACCTGTTTTCAATTAGGCGTGGATTTGGCTGGGTGTTGATCGCTTCTTCTTGAACCCGGCTCCTCGGCTCCTCAATCCAAGAGGTATGATAGCGCACGACATTTGGATGATCTAGTTCCGCCAGAGCCTGGACTTCTCGCAGGATACTATCCAGTTCTTGATGGCCACTCTCACGGTATCGCCGCGACATCCTTGCTGACAGCGGTATTTTCTTCACTGCATAGTCCTTTCTGTCAAAGATATTGAAGGCATGGTACACTCTGCCAAAGCCGCCCTTGCCAAGAAGGCCTAGTTGTCGGAAGCATGACTCGTAGTGACCTTGGGGTCGCCGCGAATATGTCAGTTGCATATCCGAGAGAGGTGAAGGTATGTTGGTGATGATGTTGCCGATCGGCTCGCTCATAATATCCAGGAGGCTGGTGCGTCGTCTATCGGCCCGGACAAGGGCGAGGCTGTGATTTGCATCCCTCCCAGCAAGCGTCATTCTGCCAACATCTCCATCCCTGAATGCACGGAGACTGATTCCATCCAGGCCAGCCAAGTACTGCTGCCGCAGCGGCTGCCGCTCGGCGGATATGGCCGCTGATGGTAGAAAGCCAGTCGATGCCAAGGTCTGTCCAGCCTCTGAATAAAGCTTTTGGGCAAGTTCCAGCACCTCTGGAGACAGTCGGCAGAATTTGTTACTGCCATCAGCTGCATTGTTCATCAATTCGACAGCCCGTGTTTTGCACCATTCCTCAAGCAGGGTTGCAAGCATCATGTCGCGGTGATGCTGGACATTGGGCAGAGCACTCTGCGAAGGCAGGTAGTCACTGTCTCCAACAGAGATGCCGTCCCTGGTAGACAGAGAGTGGGTTGAAGAGGCAAGCTCGACGTTGCCCTCCACCGAGTCATCTTCGGCAGAGCTCTCCTCGGACGATTCGTCGTCAGGATGGCGGAAGAAGGAAGTCATGGTCAAGCAAGCAAACACTCGAATCCCTCCAGAAGTAGATTCATCCAAGTGCCAGTGAGGTCGAGGCCTGGATAGCCATGCATCTATACATGACAGCAATGAATGGCGAGGTGAGGCGAGGCGATTTCAACAGTTGATTGCTGCACACTGGTGGGTTGAGTACTGGGTGCCTGCCTGGATTGGGGGCGACGGCGTGATTGGCGCCAAGAGATGGAAGACTCCAATCAACTGTGGAATTGGCAAGAACGTAGGGCGCGAGCTATATCCAAATGTGCATTGCACCTTCCAAAAGTGCAATGCAGCCTTGTCTGGCAATGGTGTTCAATGAGGAATTAACTCATTATTATTAAGAAAATCAAGGCTGCCGTGCCGTGGCTTGGCAAGCCGTTGCTAGGAACGACATCTCACATCTCATCCTCAACCTGACCTCTGCTTGATGCATCTGCTTCTACCCTCTCTCTCTCTCTCTTGTTTTTCCCTCGCTCACTTCTCACTTTCCTCTGGGTTCCTTCTAACCATCACCCTGGCTGTCCGAGTCTTGGCCCACAGATCAGTGCTCAAGTTACAAGTTGCCCTTCTCGCCCTTTTCGATTTCTGCAATGATATCCGGTACAATGGCCTCGGGCTTGGTTAAACTGGCATACCGTTTGACCACCTGGCCATCTTTGCCGATCAGAAACTTCTCGAAGTTCCATTTAATCTATGCCCAAGTCAGCTGATCACACAAACGCTCAATTGGGAAACCAGGCCAGACATACCCTCTTCAAGCCGATCACACCCTTCTTCTCGTTCTTCAACCATTCATACACAGGTGCAGCATTGTCGCCGTTTACATCAATCTTGCCGAGCACAGGGAAGGTCACACCGTAGTTCACCTGGCAGAACTCTTGGATCTGGTCATTGCTGCCAGGGTCTTGGCTGCCGAATTGATTGCAGGGGAATCCAATGATGACAAATCTATCCGGATATTTCTTCGTCAAGTCTTCGTAGACCTGCTCGAGACCCTTGAACTGAGGCGTAAAGCCACACTTGGAGGCAGTGTTGACGGCCAAGACAACCTTGCCTTTGTGCTGCTCGAGCGGATAGTCCTGACCCCGGCGGTCTTTCGGGGTAAAGGTAAAGAAAGTGGTAGCCGAAGCCATGTTGGAAACGCGCGGTGAGGCTTGGAGGTTGATTCTTGCCAACGAAGACAGCGCCCGGATGTGGCCAAGGCGATATGTTGAAGTCGGTAACATAACGGTCCGAGATACGAAGCCGTTATTTTTAAATACCGTATTCTTGTCTGTAGGGCAGCATGTGACACATTCGGATTGGTCATGGTCACGTCATCACCACCACTGATAGTCCTTTCTCCTTTCTTCTCCTGTCTTCTCCTGTCTTCCTCCTGCCCTACTAATTGGAGCATTTTCCCTTTGCCCTCACACTAGCACAGCAACTACATCTCCCGCGCGCTGCCTCTCCTCGGCACCTCGGGCCGTCTTGTTGATCAGATAGCCGCACAGTGAACTTTCCAGCACAATCTTATATTCTGGCCTCAACTCTCGATCGACCAGACGCCTTTAGATACTTGGCAAAATGGCCCTTTGAGGGGTCTAATTGCGCTAAGCTCATTCAACAAATCCAAGGGACTGTGGCATATTATTAAATCCGAAAGACTTGGCTCGCGGATACAGTCGATGCCGATTGTTCCGTTGGAGTAATGAGCTGAACACAACAACTCGTACAACTTCTGCTTGAGCGATTTTGTACACGAAATTGCCAGAAACTCCTTAGCCTCAGTTTTCGAACGCGGGGTTGTACAATGATCACGAGATGGGCATGGCGAGTACACGGGGTATATAATCTTTCTACACACATTGTGGCTTACCTAGCAACCAGCTATCCAAACACCAGAGAGTCCTTGTGAACGTCTGCCTCCACACTCGAACAACTATTCAAAATGTCGGGTGCCAATATGATGCCCCACTCGCTCACCGGTGGTAGGTGCCTGCCTTTGATCTCATATCATCTCACCCCTGTTGTATTCGTTTGAGATCTTACACGTCAAAATACCCCCATGCCGCACCCAAGTTGAGAGTTGGAGAGATCAGGCATGAGCACGCCCAGCTCGGCTAGGTCATTTGCTGCCAAAATCTTTGACGGTTCCTCACATATGCTAACCCCCTCCCCCCCTTTCCAGGTGCTGGGTACAAAGCCAGCCCGACGGCTGACGAGTTCCTCCGTCGTCACAGCGGCTTCTATCGCCGGCACTCAGCCGCCTCGAGCGCGCTGGAAAACGACCGTCGGACCTCGCAAGCGGTCGACAGCATACAGGCTGATGCGCAGCAGGCAGTGGAGAACGTGCGTCGTGGCAGCATTGTCAATGCTGCTGGCGGCGCGGCGGCCACGATTACGAGGAAGGGCAGCGTGGCCGTGGCAAGTGATGTGGAAAGGAGAGAGAGCATCTTTGGCCTCGAGGCCAGTGCGGGAACGAGGTTGACTGAGGCACGCAGACCAAGTACCAGCTTGGCCAGCGATCTTTATCACAAGTTGAAAGGTGATGATAAGTAACTTCAGTTTGTCCCTGGTTGGAAAGGAAATTCGGCTGGACATATCTTGTGTCTTTGGGAAAAGACTGTAACTTATGGGATCAACAAGACTCGGTCAAGGGACATATGTACACGGTGGAGGGAGGCGAATCTAGCTGACTTGAACAGATTGACACCCTTTTGTATGATGCAGATCAAATGGGTTTGTACACTACAAATCTATTTATTGTAGCCCGGTCTTGTTACTGGCAAGTGCCTATCGACAATCCCCCCATCATGCTGAACACTCTTCTTATGCTCTAGCGAATGTGTTCATTGGAATCATCGCCAACGGTCAGTGGTGTTTCTACCCCTGCCAGGCAAGCTGGTATGTTGCTCTCATTCTTCCATCGCATTACATCCATTGCTTCGTATGAAGCCGCTTCTTCAATGTACAATGCATGAATCCCTCAATTGTACCTCGCAAATGACAAAACGCAAGTCCAGGACTCTTGACCATAACAGTGTCAGCGCTGCTCGCCCAGAAGGGCCTCCATTTTTCGTGTTTATTTGACATCTAACTCCATCATGAAATTCTATTTTTGCACCTCTCCGCTTCTTGCTTGCTGTGGAAAGGGGTGCCAGTGGTGGTGTGGTCGTTGGCTCGAGGGACTGTACAGTAAGAGGAAATAGGACAGGGGAGTGAGGGTGCTAAAATCACAAGGGGAAGTAAGAACTTCCTAGCCAGAGCATGGTCTGCGCCCACATTCACAGAACTAATTTTTGCAGGCTTTTCTGGATCAGCATATCTTGAACATCTTGCATCGTGGCCTTGAGAAGGTTGGTATCTGTGGCGTTGGTGTAGTGAATGTAGATCTCGCGGTTGGTGTTTTTGTTGATGCTTCTGAAGCGATTGGCAAAATATTGCTTGGCCGCTTCTTCATCAGTATCTTGGCCGGTGTAGTCGGGGAAAAATCTCGAAATGGGGGATGTTGCCAGCCTCTTGCGGAAAAGATCAATCTTGTTGAGGAACAGGATGATGGGCTTGTCTCTAAACCACTCCCCGTCGATAAGTGACTCGAACAGCATAAGAGCCTCGTGCATCTGGTTGGCGTTGGCATCCTCGACCAAAAACTGGTCATAGCCCGACAGTGCAACCATAAATAGCAAGCAGTGAACGCCTTCGAAACAGTGGATCCACTTCTTGCGTTCTGAGCGCTGACCTCCTACATCCATCATTCTGAAGGTAAGCTGGTTGAGCTCGAAGATGGTCTCTGTGATTCCGGTTGTTCGCAGTCTGGCGTGCAGCATGTCTTGGTTGTCGGGTATCCAATGGGGATCGAACATCCGGTCCATGTTCTGTAGGTAGTAGGAGAGGTTATCATTCAGAGCAAACTCGTAGCTCTTGGCCACGGCTGCCTGGATGCCTTCGTCTTTCCACAGTGCCAGCATGGCTTCTTTGACTCGGTAGTCGCGGAAGGCCGCATTGGCATCGACGTCTGCGGGTGTGTCTTCGATAATCTCGGCATATACCCTGGTCTTTTCGTCTGCGAAATCTATCTCCTGATCTTGCATAACCTCGAGCAGGACCCTGAAGGCAATCACCACGTTGGAGTAGATGACCGCTTTGACCTGGACTCGTTCGTCTTCCTGGAAGCCGCTTGAGTGTATGATGCGCATCTGCTTGATGATGGTCGATTTGCCCGACTCGCCAGCTCCTAGCGCACAGTCAGGCCTGGACACATTGACCGACTCGAATCAGGATGGTGTCAACGTACCTAGCAGTAGGATCTTGACTGTCTTGTCCTGCTGTTTCCGATCTTGGCGCAGCTGCCGATTGATCTTTGCATTCTGCTGCACGGCATCATGATCTCCACCGGCCGCCTCTCTGGACGAAGCGCAGCCCATGATTGCAGACCAAGGACGGGGTCAGAGCCACGAGTTCCTGGCGCTGGTGCGCACTAGTCGCACCGAAATTGGGTCGGCAATGATGGCTTGACTGCTCAATTGTGCAAGCAACGGCAGCCTGAGTCTATGCTCATGACCCCTCGAAGGTCGGGGCAGAAAACGTGGGCCAAAGCAGGAAGGGACGGAAGCTGAAAGACTGCAGAATGTGTTAGTAAGTAAAAGGTTGATCAAACAGTAGTCAACATCAAGGGCAGGTACTATCATCACCTAGGCGCTCCTCAACCAATCACCACGAGCGGGGGACACAGAAGCGGCAGTGTGGCTGCCCTGTGGGGGTGGCAAAAGGCAGCACCTTTACCTTGGAGCTGATTCAGTCGGTGTTGTCGATGTCCAATACGCGGGTAGTTTGGCAGGAGAATTAACAGAGCACCACCTCGCCTAGACCCAATCAGGCACGATTTGTAGAACCCTAACTGGCGCCTTTGTGGCTGAATGTGGCGAAGACGCGGAAATGCGGGGCCCGAGACCACATGGTGTCGGTTTTTAGCTCATCTGGCGCCGTGCCAAGCTATTTTCAGTTTCAGGCACATTCTTCATCAACTTATTCCTACTCGGTGTCGGTGAGGCCGGGCGACAGGTGTACAATAATCACCGAGATCTGGCTAGTGCGGCACAAAAGCAAGAAGCTGATGCAGGTATATCGTAGATTTCTCGCTTCAACCCCTGTCAGCATGCCCAAATCGCGTCATGATGATGTTGTGAGGCTTGAAGGCGCCCCACGTGTCAAGGAAAAAAGCTTTTCTCCTGAAGTCAATTTGGTGCCCGAATCCAGATGTACACTGTACGAGTATTCGGATGACTGACCATCAGTCAGATTTCTACAACTCAAAGAACCCCTATCATTTCATTGAATCAGGCTTGGCAAGCTGTTGTGGTTATTACCTATACTTTCCAAGCACAAGGATAAATAGCCTGCGCAGTGACCACACAGTATATTGATCTGAGGGTACGTACCCTCTCCCAGTAAGCAGCTGAAGTATGTGTATTCCCTCAGGATACAATAGCCTGGCAGGATAGAATGCACTGGAGGCTCTCATGCATGCTTCCCCTTCTTCCCCTTGTCCCTAATTGCTTCCACCAAGTTGTTGAACCTTATAAATGACCCTGACCCCTCAACCAGACAATCTGCCACCCATGCTAGCCACACACCACTGAAAGGCTCCACCTGGTGTCTTCTAAGCTTTTGTCTGATCAGATAGCCTGCTTCTGCAGTATGGACAAGCACCATCAACGGCCACACAAGACGACTCGTTGTGAAGGCAAGTTCTGCCAACCCATTGGCCAATCCACCTAGGCTCCATACCCTGCTGATAAAACTGCCACTCTCTGGTCTCAACAAGGGCTGCAATGGTGGTGATAATGTCACCATGGCCCAGGAGCACAATATCAGAACCACCCACATCCAGGCCCTATCAGGCAGTGCATATTTTTCAACCAGGACATCTTCCACATCCAACTCCTTCAAGGCCTCCTGGTGCATCGTAACGACTCTCTGCCGGGTCTCAGCGAGGGAGCTCAGTGGGGGGTCAAATGGGATCATGGCCCGTCCGAAAGAGGACTGGATGGTCATGTGCGTCAGTGTTATGTCCTCGAGTTTGCTGGTTTTGGCGTGTGATAGAGGCAGCTTGGAGTAATAGCGCGAGTACAGGATCAACGAGAACTGGTGGTCGGCATTCATATGGGTCAGAATGCGAGCATGCATCGCCTTCTCTGCTGCATGCGGGTCGGCAGGGGCCGAGGCGGGAGCCGATGGAGGGGGAGAACCTGCGGAGGAAGCCTTGGTAGACATCATGCCTAGCGCCTTGCGATGAAGGCACCCAATATCAGATGGTAGGTAGTAGTATACTACAGCTATATCAAGAGTTACTATGGTGAGGGGGCATGACGTTGATCCGAAGTCGGAGCTGGTCACGTGAAGCGACTTGACCTCGAGGACTTACAATGTTTGCTCATTACAGACTATTAAACATTTGTAGCTAGAGGAAGGTGAGCACTCGTGCTCGGACTCAAGCATCTGCACCGACGTTGTCTGTCCCAGGGCCTGTCACCTGCTCCAATCCAACCTGGGTAGGGGTAGTAGTAGGCGTAGGTGGACCAGGTGTCACTGTGCTCGAAGGAGCCTGTGGTTGTCGCTCTTTTCTCTTCTCTCGCAAGACCTTTGGTATCCGCTCTCGGCTCTCTGCCCCGCTCCTTGCGGCTGAGCTACCCATTGTCTCCCTGGTCTCCCGTACCTCGTGAATTACGGACCGGAAGTTCTCCTCGAGGCTGTTCATCCTCGCCATTAGAAGCCGGGAAAACCGGTCCTGTTCTTCTTTTTGCTGCAGTTGCCGATTCGCTCCGGCTTGGTACATCTGCAATGCTAGGCTTGCAGGGAGTGCACCAACATAGCCTCCGCCAAGTGCCTTATTGTCTCCAATATCTGATACCAGGTCCATATCCAGAGATGGCTGATGCCTTTCTGATCTCCTGGGTGGCATCAATCCAACGATCCCAGTAAGATGGGATGCTGACTTCGTAGCAGGACCATCTCTCGGAGGCAATCCAGGCCGAGTTCGGTGTGCATGCCTCTTAGGTGATCGACGACCTGCCCCGCTAGACTCAGGCCTGTTGCCTGGATTGATAATGTTTGGACTGACGCGACCTGAAGGCTGATCATTTGATGGGGTCTTGAAGCCAGCACTTGAAGGCTTTGTGCCCGATTGCTCGTTAGCTGGGTCTGTGGGCTTGTAGATCATAGTAGCTGACGATGCATGGCGCATATGATGCTGTTGATCACTGGCTGAGAGGCCGGGAGTGTTAGTACCAGACGTGCGCCCTGGAGCCCGAGGCGGCCTAAGCCAGGCCTTATGGTCCAGTATTGCTGGAATCTGCTCGGGGGATGCAGTTTCTCCCATGAAATTGCTGGCCGACTTCAGAGTTGCTGCCCCAACTGAGGATGCGTCTAGTGCCTGTAATGAAAGCTCCGTGGACTTCAAGTCCTCGTCATTGTCATCTGGATGCAGCTCATCATCACCGTCAGCATCAGTCTGCTGAGAAGGCAACTCGGTGTGAGAGACGCCCTTGCCATCCGCAAGAGCCAGATCACGAGGAGGCGATAAGAAGTCTCCGCGAGAAATAAACTCTTCTGGGTCTGAGGCGACTGATATCGCCCGTGAGAAGTTGCGACCACGTCGCGAGGTTGGAAAGCGGCTTGAGGCCCTGTCCAGCACTCTTCGGTCTTGCTCAGGAGGGGGACTTGCAGCCTCTTCACCCAGCGTCTGCATCCAATTATTGACGACTGTGCTTGTCTTTCTTCTAGCTTTGATAGGTTGGGTGCGTTGGAGAGTATCAACAGGTCTCCTGAAGACCTCTTCCAGAGCTCGATCCTGACGGACAGTCGCGATAGATGGTTCACGTCTCAAACGAGGCATCTTTGCCCCGTACGGGCGCTTCGACCGGCCACGGATCTCAATAGCATCAATGCCATCATAGACCGATGAACCTAGAATCGTTCGTTCATACGCGTATATGGTGAACAGGACCGGAAAGTGCGTGATCTTTATAATAGTCCTGTTGATGTAAACGTACTGTCGAAATGGAACAAAGTAACGCAAGGGCGTTAGCAACCACTGAATAACGTTCGTAGGTGCAACATAAGAAAACAAGGCATCCGACTTGACCGCCGAGATTGTGTTCACAGCGAAGACAAATTGGTGTTCCTCAGTTGCGTTCTGTACAACGGCCATGAAAGAGTTGGACAAGACAGTGATGAGAATAGTGACCACCAGGAAGTGGGATATCACAAGGAACAAGATCAGTATAAACTTTCCGAGGGTATTGTAGCGAACCCAACGATCCCAGGCCGCGGGAGTGAAACCGAATACCATTTGCATCAGAGCATATGCCACAGTACTTGGAGTGTCGCTGCCATCACGATCGAAGGACAAGGCCAGCGCGACAAAGAAGCCACTACAGCTTACCAGAATAAGCAGTAAGACGGCCATGAGGTCCTGTGCCATCATCCGGAAGGCAATCAGGAGTTGTGAGAAGTACTTGTAATGATCGAGGACGGAGAACAATCGAGGAAAGAGCAGGATTGCGTCGGCGGCCAGAACATCATAGGCCATGTTAGCAACCAGCTGTTTCCTTGCATCTGGCATCACAACGCCATAGATGCGAAGACAGAGGTGCACAAACAAAATCAGCAAAATGCCCAGGTCGAAGGTGTTCCAGAAGCTGGCAATATAGAGACTAAACCCTTGCTCGTTGAAGCCAACTATTTCATCGAGCATGAACCCGGCGGCCCAGAACCAGAAGAAGACCTCTAGAGAGGTAATATGTACTGACCGACGAATGAGAACTGCCAGGAAGAGTCCAAGGAGGACGGCGTAGGACAAGGTGGCGAGAATGTTCCGATAGCGAGGAACGCGAAGACGGGACAACTTGAATAGCGAGGCATCCTGGGGGTTGTAGATGGTAACAGATCTTCGGAAATGAGCCATCATATCCGGTTGCAAAGTAGCCTTGGATAGACTCTCTGGCTCAATCGCACCGTAGCTTGCATTATGCAGAAATTTGGGAGCTTTGCGATGCATAGAGTCTGCGGCTGTATGGAAGACAATAGTGCCAGCCCAGATAGCCTCAAGCTGCTGCACCACCACAGGGTGTGCGAGGAAGCGTTTGGCCTGGGCTCGTAAAGCTACCTCAAAGCAAGAAACACGTGCCGCACGATTCTGCGTTTTCCATCTGATGGACTGTCGAAGTCCGGTGTCGTTGGAGATTGTAGGGGCTGGTTCGGGGTTGCCTTGGAGAGGGTCAAAATCGTAGGAAAGAGCATCGATCAGTGCTCTCGTCGAGTACTCTTTGAGGAGGCGAATGGCAAGCAGTTCGCAAACTAGTGCCCTTGTTTTGCTGGTGCCGCTATGACCGGGAAAGAGGTCTGCTTCTTTAGAGAATTGCAGGCAATTGGAGATGAGTGCATATTGGGTGCCAGCGTTGAAGTGGCGGGCTCGAATTTCTTGCTGGATGGGCTTGAGCAGGAATTGCGACACCTGTGGCGACCGCAGCTGGTCCCATGACAGCGTGGTATCACAGCGAGAGATAACAAGCTCTCGGATGGCATGTGTCATGGTGAAAACTGGAATAGCATCGAGGAGGGCGGAGGAAAAGATCGGTAGCAGTGGGGTGTTGGTGTCAGCGTCTTCATCGTCCACGTCCTCATCCTCCTCTTCCTCTTCCTCGTTGTCCTCATCCTCCTCCTCCTCATCGTCATCGGCATCAGCACCTTCATCGTCTTCGAAGCGGTCTTCACGTTGATCGTCTTCCTCGCCGAAGCTCGTGTAGGAGCGCCGTCTGCTTCGATGTACGCTTCGGCTGGCAGTCGACCCAAGGCTGCGGTCGCCAGAAGGAGAAGGGCCGAGCTGACGTCTCTGGCGTTGAGAAAGCCTCGTAAAAGAGGAAAACATGGTTTGAAGGGCGGCAATGGGAGCTGGCGACGCGTGTGTTGAGATGGAAAAAGCAACTCCGACGCGTCTACGGCACCTGCCTAGGAGCCATCAGAGATAATGCAGTGGAAGGATAAAGAAGAACACAGTCATTTCATGACTTGTAAGAAGAAAGAGAGAAAGAAGAATGAAACACAAGGTGTCTGCAGTTAAGGCAAGTGGCAAGAAGCCCTATAATTACAGTCATGAATGACACCGCACCCACACCAATCAGAATATTTAGAAAATATTGACCGCCGATATATATGTTATCACCAACCTTGACCAGATGATCATGTGCAGCTCTGAAAATATAAGAAGAGAATAGGCTGGTAATCTGAATAGGTCATGCGGGAAACTGCATTGCATGCTTCTCCCTGCTGTCTTTGATTGGTGACTCTTGGCTTGGTAAAGGCAAGAACGTGGGTAGGACAGTGTGGGGTGTGGGGGATGTACAATGGACTAACTTGCTCAGTAGTGTACATGTACGTATGTGGTGTGGTGTGGTACCAAAAAGGGACTGGTTCCGATCTCTCGGATATCCGCTCCGACATCCGCTTCCAGATTAGATATTAGATTCAAAACTGAGGGCTTAAAATTCTGATTGGATCACGTGACACCGCGTTTTTTCGCCCTCGATCCTTGGCATACTGGTTTCCTCTGACAAAATTCTTCTTACTGACCGCCTCGACATGTACTTCACTTAACCAGGCTGGCAGGAGGTGAAGATCGACTTGGTTTCAGTATGGCCAGGCCAATATCTCGGGGCTCTGGCCCCAACCTGCCGCAGAGTCCATTGCAAGTGGCCTCCATCTCCTCAGGCCATGACGGCTGGGACTCGGTAACTCCCATTGCTGCCGGACAGACGTTCAGGAATGAGCATAGAAAAGTCCTGCTCGAACTGCGTGATGGCAAAGTCTTTGAGGGCATCAGCTTCGGTGCCGAGAAAAGCGTGTCTGGAGAACTGGTCTTCCAGACCGGCATGGTTGGATACCCAGAATCAGTCACGGATCCCTCTTACCAAGGTCAAATCCTCGTTGTCACCTTTCCGCTGGTGGGAAATTATGGTGTGCCTTCCCGCGATGCTTTGGACCCCCTGCTTGGGGACCTTCCCCTCTACTTTGAGTCCAACCGGATTCATATTGCCGGCCTTGTTGTCGCTTCTTATGCCGGTGAGGAGTACTCGCATCATCTCGCAACATCCTCCCTCGGCACTTGGCTCAAGGAGCAAGGAGTCCCAGCTATGTATGGAGTCGATACCAGGGCGCTCACAAAGATCATCCGAGATGAAGGGAGCATGCTTGGCCGGCTTTTGATCCAGTCTGATGCTTCTAAATCTACTCTTACCAATGGCTCCTCCAAGCAATCGTCTTTGAACGGCATTCAGCGAGATGCTCATACCAGTTGGCACCAGGACGTCGAGTTGGTTGATTGGCATGATCCCAACCAGGAAAATCTGGTGGCTCAGGTGTCCGTCAAATCTCCGAGAATCATCTCCCCTCCCGAGGGCAAGGCCCTGCTACACTCGTCAGGACGTCCCGTTCGAGTCCTCGCAGTTGATGTCGGCTTGAAGTACAACCAGCTCCGATGCTTGCTTTCCAGAGGTGTGGAAGTCATGGTCGTGCCATGGGACTATAATTTCCCAGCTCTAGCTGGCAAAGATTACGATGGTCTCTTCATCTCCAACGGCCCCGGCGACCCGGCGATGCTGTCAAAGACTGTTCTGCATATTGCCGCAGCCATGGAAGAAGGAAGAACACCAATTTTTGGAATTTGTCTCGGTCATCAGCTTCTAGCTCGTGCTGCTGGTGCAAGCACCTTGAAGATGAAATTCGGCAATCGTGGGCACAACATTCCATGCACGAATCTCTTGTCCGGAAGGTGCTACATTACATCCCAGAACCATGGCTTCGCCGTGGATTCAACGTCGTTGCCTGCAGATTGGGAGGAACTGTTTGTCAATGCCAATGATGGAAGCAACGAAGGTATCCGGCATGTCTCCCGGCCCTACTTCAGCGTCCAATTCCACCCCGAATCTACGCCAGGGCCTCGTGATACAGAATTTCTCTTTGACGTCTTCATTAATGCTATTAAAGAAAGCATTGAATCTGTTGACGCCCTTCTCAGGCCAGTCAGCTTCCCCGGAGGCTTGATCGAAAACAATGAGCGTGCTCATCCCAGAGTCGACGTTAAGAAAGTGCTCATCCTCGGAAGTGGTGGCCTGAGTATCGGCCAAGCTGGAGAGTTCGACTATTCCGGCAGCCAGGCCATCAAGGCGCTCAAGGAAGAAGGAATCTACACCATCCTCATCAATCCCAACATCGCAACCATCCAAACATCAAAGGGCCTCGCTGACAAAGTCTACTTCTTGCCTGTAAACGCCGAGTTTGTGCGCAAAGTCATTAAGCATGAAAGGCCTGACGCCATATATTGCACCTTCGGAGGCCAGACAGCCCTTCAGGTCGGCATACAGCTCAAGGATGAATTCAAAGAGCTGGGAGTCAAGGTTCTCGGCACACCAATCGAAACGATCATCACGACTGAGGACCGTGAATTGTTCGCCCGCAGCATGGAGTCCATCGGCGAGAAGTGTGCAACATCAGCATCTGCTTCCAATCTTGAAGAGGCAATGCGCGTTGTTGAGGATATTGGCTTCCCAGTGATTGTGAGAGCTGCTTACGCCCTCGGAGGCCTGGGCAGTGGCTTCGCCGAAGATACCGCCCAACTCCGCGAACTCTGCACCAAAGCTTTCGCGGCCAGCCCGCAGGTACTGATCGAGCGAAGCATGAAAGGCTGGAAGGAGATTGAATATGAAGTGGTCAGGGATGCACAAGACAATTGCATCACAGTCTGTAACATGGAGAACTTTGACCCTCTCGGCATTCACACAGGCGACTCTATTGTCGTTGCACCCTCCCAGACTCTTTCCGATGAAGACTACAACATGCTGCGCACGACAGCAGTCAATGTCATCAGGCACCTGGGAGTTGTGGGAGAATGCAATATCCAGTATGCGCTGAATCCTTTCTCCAAGGAGTACTGCATCATTGAGGTGAACGCCCGATTGTCTCGATCTTCTGCTCTTGCATCCAAGGCCACAGGCTATCCCCTTGCCTTTATTGCAGCCAAACTTGGACTTGGCATACCCTTGAACGATATCTCCAACTCGGTTACCAAGAAAACGTGTGCATGCTTTGAACCTTCGCTCGACTATGTGGTGGTCAAAATTCCAAGATGGGATCTCAAGAAGTTTACCAGAGTTTCTACCCAACTTGGCTCTTCAATGAAGAGTGTTGGCGAAGTCATGGCCATTGGAAGAACGTTTGAAGAGGCGATTCAAAAGGCAATTCGATCTGTTGACTACCACAACGTCGGTTTCTCCCACACGCAGAATGCTCTCATGTCGGTTGATGATGAGCTGCAGACACCTTCAGATCAACGAATGTTCGCGTTGGCCAACGCCATGCACAACGGCTACTCGGTCGATAAAATCTGGGAGATGACCAAAATCGACAAGTGGTTCCTATCAAGACTGAAGGGTCTCAGCGACTTCGCCAAGCTGCTTTCAAACTTCAAAGCTCCCAGTGTGCCGTTGAATCTTGTACGAGAAGCCAAGCAGCTCGGTTTTTCCGATCGTCAGCTGGCTCTCTACTTGGACTCAACCGAACTTGCGATCCGAAAGCTCAGAGTGGAGAATAGCATCTTCCCGTTCGTCAAACAAATCGACACTGTTGCCGCAGAATTTCCGGCATACACCAACTACTTGTACCTGACCTACAATGGCTCTGAACATGACATTGACTTCAAAGACCATGGCGTCATGGTCCTTGGATCTGGGGTCTACAGAATTGGTTCCTCTGTCGAGTTTGATTGGTGCTCTGTCCGAACGATTCGAACTTTGCGTGAACAGGGCTACAAGACTATCATGGTCAATTATAATCCGGAGACCGTAAGCACTGATTACGATGAAGCCGACCGTCTTTATTTCGAGAACATCAACCTTGAAACGGTGCTTGACATCTACCAGTTGGAAGATGCTGGTGGGGTGATTATTTCCATGGGCGGTCAGACGCCAAATAATATCGCCCTGCAGCTTCACCGCGCGAATGTGACCATCCTGGGTACATCGCCGGAAATGATCGACACAGCAGAAAACCGGTACAAGTTCTCGCGTATGTTGGATCGAATAGGGGTCGATCAGCCATTATGGAAAGAACTGACCAGCCTGGATGCCGCAGTTGACTTTTGCAATAAGGTCGGCTACCCAGTTCTGGTGCGACCGTCTTACGTTCTCTCTGGTGCCGCCATGAACACTGTTTACTCTCAGGGAGATCTGGCTAGCTATCTCAAGCAAGCTGTGGAAGTCTCGCGAGACTATCCAGTGGTGATCACCAAGTACATCGAGAACGCCAAGGAGATCGAAATGGATGCTGTTGCTAAAGATGGTGTCATGACTGGCCATTTCATCTCTGAGCACGTCGAAAATGCTGGTGTGCACTCCGGAGATGCTACGCTCATCTGTCCCCCGCAGGATCTGGAGCCCGAGACCATCAAGAGGATCGAAGAAGCCACTCGAAAGATTGGCAATTCCTTGAATGTGACGGGTCCATTCAATATCCAATTCATCGCCAAAGACAACGAGATCAAAGTTATTGAATGCAATGTGAGGGCATCGAGATCTTTTCCATTTGTCTCCAAGGTCATGGGCATTGACCTGATTGAGATGGCCACGAAAGTGATAATGGACAAGCCAGTCAAGCCTTATCCAACGCCCAACATCCCGGATGACTACGTCGGTGTCAAAGCACCCCAATTCTCTTTCTCTCGGCTTTCTGGAGCTGACCCAGTCCTGGGTGTTGAGATGGCGTCTACCGGTGAGGTTGCAAGCTTTGGTCGCGATCGATTCGAAGCGTATATGAAAGCGACAATCTCCAGCGGATTCAAGCTTCCGAAGAAAAACATCCTGTTCTCTATTGGATTGTACAAGGACAAGAACGAACTGCTCCCCTCGATTCGGAAACTACATGAAATGGGCTTCAATCTGTTTGCCACAGCTGGCACGGCTGATTTCATTGCTGAGCACGGGATTGAGGTGAAATTCCTAGAGCATCTGGGTGAAAATGAGAAGGACCAGAAATCCGAGTATTCACTCACTCAGCATTTGGAAAGCAACAAGATCGATTTGTACATCAATCTACCTTCGAGCAACAAGTTCAGAAGGCCTGCAAGCTACATGAGCATGGGCTACCGCACACGAAGGATGGCTGTTGACTATCAAATCCCTCTGATCACAAATGTCAAGATTGCCAAGGTCCTGGTTGAGGCCATGGCAAGGAAGTATGACCTAAGCGTGAGGAGCATTGATTTCCAAACAAGCCATCGCACTGTCACTCTGCCCGGACTTGTCAATGTGGCGACCTTTGTCCCTGGGGTAGCATCTCCAGGTTCCCATGACTTCAAGCTGGTTAGTAAAGCTGCGCTCGGGGCAGGATTCAGCATTGTTCGCATTATGCCAGTCGGTCTTAATAGCGCCATTACAGACATCAAGACGTTGAAGATTGCTCAGGCTAATGCCAAACTTGGCGCTTATGGCGACTTCAATCTATCCGTGGCTGCGACGGATGACAATTCAGAACAAATCACGCACCTGCAGGGCGAGGTGGGATCCCTTTTTGTTCCCTTTAATCACTCGTCCGGCAACATCACCAAGGTTTCGACTGTGACGAAGCACTTTGCCACCTGGCCAGCTTACAAGCCGATCGTCACTGACGCAAAGACAACGGATCTGGCCTCGATCTTGCTACTCGCGAGTCTCCATGATAGAAAGGTTCATGTGGTGAACGTGACGTCCAAGGACGACATCATGCTGATAGCACTTTCTAAAGAGAAGGGTCTCAGGGTCACTTGCGACGTGGCTGTGTATGCACTGTTCTTGTCACAGAAGGATTTCCCAGACTGCTCAGCCCTGCCTACGGTTGAAGATCAAGCAGTGCTTTGGGAATATCTGGAGACTATTGACGTCTTTTCGGTTGGCAGTTTGCCGTATCAAATGGCCGGGAAAGAGGCAGTGCCTATTGTCGGTCTCGCAGACGCGCTCCCTCTGCTGCTGACTGCAGTATCAGAAGGACGTATGACGATCGATGACCTGGTCAACCGCCTGCATCATAACCCTAAGGCCATCTTTGAACTTCATGACCAACCCAACACTTCTGTCGAGGTTGACATTGATAGACCTTATGTTTTGCAGGCAGGAGAGGTCTGGTCACCTTTGGTCGGGCGCACTCTTCGTGGTGCAGTTACAAGAGTGACCTTCCAAGGTCAATTGGCATGCCTAGACGGAGAGGTTACGGTCGACGCTCCCACCGGTACCGACATGTCCTCGCACGTTCTGGCTTTGTCTCCGGAGGTAAAAGCCATGTCACCTGTTGTGCAAGCAGAAAGTGCCTTGGAGCGCAAGCTTTCTGCGGTTGATTCTCTCGTCTCGAGACGGATTTCCATGTCTCAGCGGGCCAAGCCCTCATTGCGCCGAATGATGGAGGAACAAGGTGAACCAACATCGCACCTGCTGCCCCCAGCGCTCTTGGCACAGCCACAGCTCAAGACGGCCATATCACCAGCTCTGCTTTCGATGTTGGCAAGCTCGCCGTTCAAAGGTCGTCATGTTCTCTCTGTGGGTCAGTTTAACAAAGAGCACCTGCACGTACTTTTCACCGTGGCGCAAGAGATGCGACTTGGCGTTCAACGACAGGGAGTTGTGCCTATTCTTGAGTCAAAGGTGCTGTGCTCTTTGTTCTATGAGCCGAGTACACGGACGTCGTCGTCCTTTGATGCAGCCATGCAAAGATTGGGCGGCAAGACTGTGGTTATCAATACTGATCACTCTAGCGCTCGCAAGGGAGAGACACTGGCAGACACGGTTCAGACGCTAAGCTGCTATGGAGATGCTTTGGTATTGCGACATCCAGATGGTGACTCTGCTGCAATAGCTGCCAAGTACTCTTCAATTCCGGTGATCAATGGCGGCAACGGCAGCATCGAGCATCCCACCCAGGCCTTTTTGGACATGTTTACTATCCGAGAGGAGCTTGGAACACTCAACGGCCTTACCGTCACCTTTATTGGAGACCTGAAGTACGGTCGCACTGTGCATTCGCTGGCAAGATTGCTGCGCTTCTACAGCATCAAGATCAATCTGGTTGCGCCTTCAGCTCTTGGTCTTCCCGCCGAGGTGCGCGAGTCGATTCGGTCGAATGGGCAGTTGGCAGTGGAATCGGAGAGTCTGACACCCGAGTTAGTGGCTAAGAGCGACGTGCTGTATTGCACCAGGGTTCAGAAAGAGCGGTTCCCGAATCTTGATGACTATGAGAGACTGAAGGACTCTCTGGTGGTGGACAATGCGATTCTGCGGCATGCAAAGGAGCATATGATCATCATGCATCCTTTGCCGAGGAACAATGAGATTGCGGAAGAAGTTGACTTTGATCAGAGAGCGGCGTACTTCAGACAGATGAAGTATGGACTATACACAAGAATGGCCCTGCTTGCTTTGGTAATGGGGGGATAGATGGGAGGGATTAATTTGAATTTGATGGTTGATGGGTGATGTATAGAAGAAAAAAGTTGACAAAATCGATCATAGTGTACGGATGCATACAGATGCGCATGAGCGTGAATATTATGTTATGATGTAGGAAGAGATTGCTGATTGATGAGTGATGGTTGGTTGAATTATTGGGTCGTCCTGCATTTGGATGGGTTGGGGTTGGAGTTCGGTTGCGGGGTGTTTTCACGTGCTTTTCCCAGAGCGCTGGGAAGGAATGACAAAAGGCGAGGGAGCCAAGACTGATGCAGCGCAATTTGGAGATGACGCAAGTTTTGAGTGTCAAAAATAGGTGCTCATTTCCATTGCACGCGATCTATTTTAATCTAGTGCTGATACGCCATGTGAATAAATTTTGTCGTGCTGAGCCCACCACTGTGACAGTAAGTCAATCTTCTCGGCGGATTGAGTTCGATTTCGGCTTAGGAGGGTCTTGCCTTTAGTGTGGATTTCCCTCAGCCGTTGCTATGTATACATTTTCAATAATCAGATGTTCCGCCACAGTAGCCGATCAGACGACCATCTCACCCAATGACACCGTCAACCGAGCTGGCTCGCTCGTACTCGTACAAGGATGCCGAGGGAGAGTTTGTGCCCGGCATTTTAGTGCTTTGTGCCGGTATTTTTTAGCGCTACGTGTAGTTCCCGTGGCTAGTTCCACTCTTGGAATAGCTGGGGCTTGGATGGCTAACTAATTGCAGTAGGAGGAAGCACCAAGTGAATTCGCTCACTTATCTGAGAACCTGTGCGAATTTCCTGACGAAAGCGGAGCAAATACCAAATACCATCTGAAGTTCATCCGATTATCTGGGTGGCTGCGAGTGGTGGCAGCAGCCCGTTGCCGTGGTTCGTGCAAATTGGTGCTCTTAGTGGCAGGCGGGGAACCAGTGCTAGTCTCACCTGGCACACACTCTCTGATGGAAGGTGGGGTGGCGGGAGGGGAAGAAGAAGGAGGGGCAGGTGGGAGGGAGAAAAAAGTGTGTACCTGATCAGTGATGAGTGATCGGGGAATGGCAAGATACAGCAGGAGGTTGTTCGGTACCTGCATATAGCTGGGTAAGTGCATGGGCTTGCAGCTGGGGCGGCCGATCAGGTTGCTATGAAGTTAGGACAAAAGTGGCCGCTTTGCAGGATGAAATGGCCGATATCAGCGAGGTTGCCCTCTTGTCTGACAGCGATGGGGAAATAATGATGAAATTTCTGACGGCCCAGCCACCGGATTGGCCAGGTTCCAGCGCATGCGAGCCCGTCAGCTGGAGAGCGAGGGACGGCGTGTTGCCCAGCGACCAGCCATCTTAAACAGACCTCTAGCGTGCTTACTACCCGCAAGCAGAAGGGATGGCAGGAGATGGAGCCAATAAAGGGTGGCAACAGCCGCTTGGCAGGCGTGGTTCCCCGCCTGTCAGAACTGTCCCCGCCGTTGTATTTCTCGCAGAGCTTGGCCAAGTCCAGTTTAGGCCACGGTTCGCAACTGTCAATTTTTGCCTGCCACGCTGATCTAGCTTATCGAACGTTGGGACTGACTGTTCCTGCCACTGACTCGAATGTTCTGTTGCACGGCTACGGCGCCGCACTATGCTGGGTATATAGATCTCTCTCTAGTCCTCCAGTAACAGAGCTATCCCTTCATCCCTCGCTTCTTGTATTGCCTCCTTAATATCTCTCTCGCTTAGTTCGGAGTGCATTCAACCATCATGCCTTCCCAATACAAGTCTGCAGCGCTCTCTGCTGCTTTTGCCTCCATGGCCATGGCTGCTGTTCTTCCCGACGGCCAGGGAGCTTCCCACCTCCGCGTGCCCCGCGGCTACCAGTGGAGCAACCTGAACTTCACCTCGTCGGCGGCATCGCAGTCCACCACAACCACTGCTGCGAACCCATGGGTTGAGTGGACCTCCACCACTGCCGTCTCGGTCACCTCTTCCACCAGCACCACCGCCGAGACTATCAGCACCACCGCCGCCAGCGAGTCTGTCTGGGGTGCCTGGTCCTCTTCCGCGCCAGCGGTCGAGTCGTCAACAACCGTCACGGCCAACTCCACGCAGCCTGCATGGGGTGCATGGTCATCTGCTCCCCCTCCTCCACCAGCTCCTTCCTCCGAGACTGAGACTTGGGGTGAGTGGTCTGCCGTCCCCCCTCCCCCGGCTCCTTCCTCTGAGACTGAGTCTGGCTGGGGTGAGTGGTCCTCTGTCCCACCGGCCCCTGCTTCCTCTGTGACTGAGCCCGTCTGGGGTGTGTGGTCTTCGGTCCCGGCACCTTCGATCCCAGCAACTGGATCCTCTGTGCCGCCGGCCGCTCCTTCCTCCGAGCCTGTCTGGGGTGAGTGGTCTTCGGTCCCGGCACCTTCGGTCCCGGCACCTTCGGTCCCGGCAACTGGATCTGTGCCGCCGGCCGCTCCTTCCTCCGCGCCGCCAGCCGCTCCTTCCTCCGAGCCTGTCTGGGGTGAGTGGTCTTCGGTCCCAGCACCTTCGGTCCCGGCAACTGGATCTGTGCCGCCAGCCGCTCCTTCCGCGCCACCAGCCGCTCCTTCCTCCGAGCCTGTCTGGGGTGTGTGGTCTTCTGTCCCCGTTGCATCTGGCTCAGTCCCCCCGGCTGTTGCTACCTCTGAGCCTGTCTGGGGTGTCTGGTCATCCTCGGTGCCAGTTGTGCCTGTTGAGTCTACCACTGCTCCTGCTGCGTCTACCACTGCGCCCGCCGAGAGCGTTTCAACCGCCTGGGGTGAGTGGTCGTCTACAGTGCCTGTTGCTCCTGTTGAGTCCACTTCGGTCCCTGTCGCCCCGGAGGAGTCTACCTCTGCTCCCGCTGAAAGCGTTTCAACTGCCTGGGGTGAGTGGTCGTCTACCGTGCCGGCCCCTGTTGAGTCTACCTCGGTCCCTGTCGCACCTGCCGAGTCCACTTCAGTTCCTGTCGCGCCTGCCGAGTCCACCTCAGTTCCTGTCGCGCCTGCCGAGTCTACCTCTGTCCCTGCTGAGAGCGCTTCAACCGCCTGGGAAGGATGGAGCGCCTCATCTGCCGAGCCATCCACCGTGGCTGCCTCATCAGTTGTCGAGTCTTCTGAGTCTGTCGAATCCACGACAGCTGCTTCAGCATCGGCTACCAGCGTTGCTGCCTCGACCACAGCCAAGGTCACCAGCGTTGCTGCCTCCACAACTGCTGCCGAATCCACAGTTGCTGCATCCACCACCGGCTCGGCACCATCCAGCGCCTACACTGGTGCTGCCAGCAGCGTGTCTGTTGCTTCTTTCTCCTATGTCTTGGCTGGCCTCATTGCCGCCGCTGCTCTCTTTTAAGTCCATGAACGCTTTCCTTTGTCTTGCTATGTTTGAATGCTCTCCACACCTATCGGTGTCAGCGTCGTTTGGAGGGAAATGTGTGATGTTGTAAAGTTGGATGAGGCACCCGGGGAATGGAGAGGGGCGGTCCCTTGGGCGACATGTCGACAAATGCACCGATGGAATAGAATATAGGGCCACGGAACTTTGCTTTGCGATGCAGAAGCTTAATCATAATAGGTGCACATAGGATTGGATGACAATCACGAAAACAATAAATAGACCTTTATCCATATCATTGTCTCTGTCTCTTGGACAAAGAATTCTTTGGGTCTCAGGCATTCGCTTTCTCTGTTTTGTCTTGACTGACTTTTGCACCGTGGATTGAATGTGAAAAGGCAATCCATTCATCAAGGCCCTTGACAAAGGGATCGTCCGAGGGCGGCGGGTGGTCATGGCGCCACACTGTAATGCCCTGGAAACCAGCAACCCGTTCTAGTGGCTTGACGGGCTCTGCTTCCCGCTCCTCATCAACATCGCTGTCGTCATGTTCTTCAACACCACTCTGGGCCTGTCTAGAAAGTTCCCTATCTGCTGCTGTTGTTGTTGATTTGGCTACGATGACGCCTAAAGTGGTGAAGCTGTTAAGACTTGCCGAATAAGGAGAGACTCTTGGGTGTAAGAGTAAAAACCATACGCACGTACGTACCTGTATATGTGTCTGGCAGATCCAACGCCCTGCCTTGCAATCTGCGGCCGCGGAAGAAGGCCGTTTTGCTGCTGCTGCTGCTGCTGCTGCTGCTGCTGCTGCTGCTGCTGCTGCTGCCGCGGCCGCCGCCATCCGATTCCGTCTTGACTGACCAGTGTCGTTTGGTGACTTTGGCCGGGCCTGTGTGCTGGATGCGGCAGGGAAGGATGTGGATTGTGGATGTGGATGTGGATGTGGATGCGGATGTGGATGTGGATGTGGACGTGGGTGTGGATCTTGTCGGTTTCGACGATTCTTGTTGTATCGCGAGCATTGTGCCTTGTGCTTGCCTTACCTTACGTACGTGATGGTGATGATTGGGGACGTGGAAAGGCAGCGTGCTGTGATTGGTGAGGTAGCGAAAAACACCGTGGCGGGTCCCTTATCACATGATTTCCGGGCACGTGCTTCCAATATACTTTCAACAAAAAGAAAATTGCAAGGATTTGGCTTACATAAAGCGCCAAACCTAATCCGGTCGTATAACCGAGATCAGTCCGTGCTCCGTGCTTTAACACCGCCAGCTCCAAAGGGAACAGGGACGGTATAGACATGCCAAATGCGGATGATAAGACCACCGATCAAGGTCGGTCGTATTGGCAAGAATCCGAACTAATTTAGAGCATATTTATTGGATGCGGAAGGAGTTGCTGTGGTAGTATGTCACTCTTGGGACTATGTTATTTTTGGAACCCAAGTTTTTTTGCAATGGGAAAGCGCGCTCGTATTGCGTCTGTCCAAGCTGAAAAGGTCCTTGCCGACGAGGTGGAGAGAGGGGGGGAGTGACAACGATGTGTTCAGCTTCGTCAGATCCAGAAGGCTGTATCCTGAACATGAGTAATCCAGAACATGAGTAAATTGGACAGGCAAAATGCAGTATCCCAATTTCATATTCCATTCCACTCTGACAAATTAACCAGACAGCTCGCTCTGAGAGAAAAAGAAAGAAAAAAGAAAGAAAAAAAGCTCGCGGCCGTAGGCGACATTCTGAGCTTGGAGACCGACTAGTGAAGCAATTTTTAGTCTGAATTGCATGGTGAGCAACTTAGCTGCCATGCTGAACAAGCTTAGCTACCACAGCTAAGCTGGTGCGAGCTCTGCGAGTTCCTGCTATGGGTCCATGGTTGCGGATGGATATCCGGTGTCGATTAAGTGCCAACTGCAAGCTATTGAAACAGAAGATGTTGCTAGTCCGAGACTGGACTCAGGAAAATAACAACATTGATAGACAGAGAACTGTCTAGTCTGAGACTGGACTCAAAACAAAACATTGCAATTGACGGACAAAGTAAGCGTCTTGTGGCGACTGAGACGGGCGACTGGTAGTCGAGTGAGGGATTACAATCCATACTCTCCAGAGCATTATGCGCCGTCGTCTATGGATCTTTTCATCTTTTCTTCTTCTGCTTCTTCTTCTTCTTTTTCTTCGGCTGCACCCCTTCCTGGCCGTCCGTCGTAGCTGGGGGTGGGGGTGGTGGTGGCCGGGGTGGAGGATACTTCTTAGCATGCTCGCGCTCAAACGAGGCTTGGTCTCGTTTAAACAGCAACATACACGTTCGGGCATCTTCAATGCTGGAGTGCTCAGCATCCTGAATGCTGATTCCCAAAATTTGGGATGCAAGCAGCTTCAGACTTGGTGAGCTTCCAGCAACCAGTTTGCGGTACTCTGGAAGCCGCGCTGTGTCTCGAATGTCTCGTCTGGGGTGACTGAGCAGAAGAACGTCAAGGTCGTAGGAGATGGAGTGGCCGATCAGGATGCGGCCTTGGATGATGCTGGCCACCGCTTGTTGGACCTCCTCGAATGTGCGCGCAACCTCCATGTGTTTGGGGAGGATGCCGCTGACATGAGTTCGCCAGTCAGTCACTTTTTCCTTTGGCTTGACGTACGAATCGTAGACTTGTTCTCCGTTGTAGTTGACGATAGACACTCGGGCTAACGCAGACTCTGTGCTCCCTCCTCGAAGGGGTCCAACGCCGACCATTTCACAGTCCATGGCCAGGTACTTGCCAATCTCGACACTGGTATATCATGTATTATTAGTCTGAGCTCCCCATCTTTAACGTGCATTTAATTTTCTTACCCTTCCGACAAGCCAGCGTTGATATTGTTTGTTTTACTGCCCTCTCCCGTTTGCACGGATGGTAGAGCCACGCCGTTCACGCCGTTCATGTTTGATGATCGCACCACAGCGGTATGAGTCTTGGTCGTTGACACGCGTTTAACTTCCTGCTTATGTCGTCCGACTCCAGTAGCTGCTCGTTTGTGCTTCTGGTTCTTGGGTACCGACTTTTCTTGTCGGCTCGGATGGTCTTTGTCTTTGAGCTGGAGTTGGAGCTTTTTCCAATTAACAGACACATTGCCGCCATCCATCATCATCATATCATTGTCCTCTGGGGACTGATGAGAAAACCGGTATTAATGGCTTCAAGAACTGTCGTTGCCAAGACCATCTCTACCAGAATTAATTACATTCACTGCAAAAAATAAGTATAAAGTATAGTGAAGTCAAAACCTTCAACTGTTAGGTTGAACGGCAGTAGAATTGCACAGAATTGCATATGCAGTCTTATTTAACGTCTATTGTTCGTCGGGGCAGTTATTTGGTCAAACCCGAGCATCTTCGGCCAGGCGAGGACCAGTTTCTAGCACAGCTTCGTAGTCAAGCTCCTTGCTAAACCACCTTTCTCGTCTGGTGTTTGCCTTGTCACCTCCTTCCTGTGCAGCTCTTGCAGCCCGAGTCGTTCGTTGCTTCCCTCCTTGCGATCCAGCATTGAGCTCGAAGCGACGCTGCCAGAGTTGCTGGTCAAAGGCAACAATCGACCTGACATAGGGTGCAACTTCTGTTGCCACTGCACACCCTGCTCCATCAATGCTTGGGGCCGGGCGCCCAACTGCCATCGGAAAGCTCTGCACATCGTCCATGATCGGATGAAAACGCAATACCAGCTCTTTGCGCGAAAGGGCCACAGGTTTCGACATGCCATGACATATCAGTGATAGGGCCGTCTCAATAGGGCTTGTGCCACCACCCACAGGGAATGCATTTGAAGCGGCCGTGGTCAGAAGGCCTCCGAGATAAGGGTCTGCGATATCTATGCAGCTCCTCAAATCACTGACTTTGCAGGCTTCGTCTAACTGAGCAAGGAGAGGCTCAGATGTGTGATCATCAACAACAGGCTCCGTACCATTCGTCGACGCCCTTTGTGTGCGGCCTTCTTCCAAATCCAGCAAGGGGACGCCAAGCTGGTAGTCGACAAAAGCCAGCTGGTCTTCATACCTCGACGGTTTTGCGGGATTCAGATTGAGGGCCCTGTGGAACGTGCCACGTGAGATGACTCGGGGTTGCGGTTGCTTCATCGTGCTTGTCTTGTGCCCATCTGCCGGGATCCAGTCCAGCCCACCAACCTTTGAACCCACTGTCATCTGACACCAGAAGTCGAGATCCATCAAGGCTCCGCGCAGGTCTCTGCCTCGGCTTTGGTACAGGGTCGCCAATGAATCTCGGTCCAACAGGTGGCCTTCCACAGCAGCGACACGAGCTAGATACTCCACAGCATCCTCGACCGGCTGTCTTTCGTAGTGCAAAATAGCATGTAGTGGAAGTTCCTCCACCGGGACACACTCGACCCTGTTACATGTCATCACAATCGGGCGTTTCGACTGCTGGATCAGTGCCTGAACGCCTGACCAGAAGGATTTATCCTCATCAAAGAGAACGTCAACCTCTTCGAGAAGGATAACGGATTGTTTTTGGCTCGATGTTCCTCCTTGCTTCGCCGCATTTTCTGGCTTATTTTGGGCCTGATGGATTGTTCTTTTCGTAGCTCGCTTAGCGAAGCTCGTCATCTTTTGCTGCCTGTCGTCCGAGCTCTCTTCGTCTTGGTCTCCAGAACTGTCTACCTCACTGAAGGCGCTTCCTCCTCGAGGATGTCGGAGCGGTGTTGATTGTTGGACCAGGTGGTTTGCCGTCATGTCACCCACCCGGTCAAAAATATCCTTTGCGCTGCGTCGCATCCCTGGATGAATCTCAAAGACTTCGAACCCTAGCTCTGTAGCGACCGCGTACACAGATGCAGTCTTGCCGCATCCATGAGGGCCACAGATTAGAATAGCGTTCTTGGGCCCATCGAGGTCCGGGATTGACTCGTCCGAGGACACAATGAAATCATCCAGATCGTCCTGCCTTTTCTTTCTGGCCGCTTTCCGACGCACTTTCCTTGGTCTATCTACGGCCACGGGGTGTGCAGACTGGACACTGTGAACCTTCATCTTCGTTAACCAGACGGCCAGCTCCTGTACCGAAGGCTGCAAAACCTCTTCAGGTTTAATCGGCGAATGCTTTTGTGCCCAATTGTGCGGGCCAGCAGGAATCCCACGATCAAAACAACCCCGAGAGTGAAACAGCTGTCTGCTTTTGCTATCGAGGACCGACTGGGTCACCGACCATCGAACCGCTTCGTATTGCTGGTCTTGAACGGCCGCCACCAGATCTTTGGGCATTACCAACTCATGGTGGGGAACTGTGACAGGCTCAGACTGCTCAAGTGAGACCTGGGAAAGAGTGTCGCGATATAGGTAGAGAACGTCTTGGTTCTTTGGCACACGTATCCCCTCATGCTTTTGCTTGCCAGCGCGAGCATATAAATCGGCAGAGAGAGAAGGCGCAGCCTGTGACAGTGGAAGTCCATGGTACTGCAAGTGGAAGGGGGGCCAGAGCGCTGGCATGGTTGCAACATCCCTCGAAGAGTTGAGCTTGGACGAAGCAAACTTGATATCGGCCCATGCCTTGGGCTTTAGGCTTTCTGCCATCGATTCACGGTCAGAGCCCTTTTCTGTAGATGACTCACCATCTTTAGACTCATCGTCCACGTGCGAAATGCGCGCTTTGCGCAAGAAGAAGGGATGGGTAGTTTTTGTCGGACCAGAATCTCCCTCCGAGGGTTGGGGCTCAATAGTTGGGTGATCCGAGCACGGGACAGCATGCCGCGGACTACTGAGAATCTCGTTGATCCTTTTGCCCACTGACAAGTCTCCCTGGGCAGTGCCGGGGGTGTAAGACAGTATAACTCGGCAAGATGGCAAAAGGCGACCATTCTTGAGACGAAGATTCTGCCGTGTGTCCGATCTTTGCTTAGTTTTGCCAGGGCCAGCGACCCCTGCTCGAGACTTTGTGAGTTTGCCATCGGATGACAAACACATCATCTTCCTTTTGAGAGTCGACTCAAGAGGACCTTTTGCCAATTCTGGAACCGAACGGGCTTTCGAGGGGGACAGGTTGATTGTGAGCTGCGGGAAATCGGGCGAAGATGGTTTGGCAGGCGACTGAGAAGACAGAGTCGTTGAGGTTGGAGCCTCCTTTACATTCACTGGTAAAGGTGCTTGCCCTCCAAATGCTTCTGTGAATGAGTGTTTGTGGCCATCTTCCGTCGACCAGTGATTCGGGGAGCATCCTCCTATTCCCTCGTCTAGCACTGCTTCGATGGGTGGAGACACCTGTCCATGCTCGCTTGCAGATTCGACATCACTATAGGTGCGAACATGGGCTTCCGCTGCAGTTTCAGAGGCATATAGGCTCGGCTGTTCAGCCTGGCTGCTGGGATTTGTTCGAACGACATCTGTCACAGACGGTACTTCGGCGTCGGGGTCAAGTGGAGGGTTGTGACGGAATCGAGGATCTGGCAGCCTATTAGTGCTGGGAACACTGTCTGGCAGACAATATCAGGGCGCCTACTCTGACGGAAGACAGGATACATGTGGGTGGCGTTTAGTAGAGGCCTTGGGCCATGGTCCAGAGTCAGGCTCATCCAGCGAAGTTACCCGCTGGACTTGCATAGGCCACACAGCGATGAGTTCCTGCTCCGTCGGAGGTATGTCTTATGTCTTGGTGGGCTGGGGTGGTTTCTAGTGACACCAGTCTACTCGAAAACTCGCGTAAGGTACCATGGACGCGTTTGGTCCGGAAGTGGGACGCGATTTCTTACCTAATGCTGCCAAGGCTGCTTGTTGCCCTACAGCCTAGTCCCAAATGGGCCTAAAGGGTATGTGCTTTACTCAGGGGTGGCTGTGGACGTGCTTCATGCCAAACACTGCCACCCGCGCACACACACACACACACACACTGTTTCTGATCAAACCACCTCATGAATCTTGGCTGCTGTTGCATGGCCTATGCTGGAATAGAGTCAGAAAGTTTGCCCCCCAACTTCGCTCAGTGTGCTCAACAAAGAATCCAACAGAGAGAAGATAGTCATGATGGAGGTATCTCAAGAGGGCTATCTGTCTTCAACCCAGTGGATGCCACCACATAGTAAGCACCATTAAAGCCACAGTGCTGTCCTGAACATGATCTCTACCCTTGGATACAGCCATGATGGTTGATCACTCAAAGACATTTTAACTTTCAAGTTAGAAGTTAAAAATAAGGTTAGTTTTGAGCGGACTTGTACTAATTAGGTAAAGGTGGGGCGTACATGAACAGCGACCGACCAATTTTTTTTATCGCATACCACAACGGCGGCCAGGAGCACAGGCGCACGAGGCACATCATGGCCATGGAGATAGGTCAGCCTGTGGCGCTGAGGAAGCTGCCTCGGCCTGCTTATGGCAGTGGGAAAGTGCAGTTTGGATCAATTTGGACACTGCGCCCACAGTCCAAGAGAAAACGACACGAGATCTGTACCGCAGTTGACGGAGACTCCGTCAACATCTACGACGTTCGTTTGCGCCAGCAGTCTGTCCCTGGTCGAGTCTAACGGTGTTGCAGATAAAAACCGGCCGCATTCTCCTCTCCCACACTGTTCCTCCCTCAACCGCCTTCGCCTGTCCCCCGACCTCCGCCAGATGGAAAGAAGGCGACCAATTTTTTCGCCAGACATGCTTTGCCATTCGTGACGACGGCCTGAGCCTCACGAGTATCACAGGACGCGATGCAGGTCAAGGCACTCCCGCCATCCACTCTCTCAGGCTGGACGATGAGTCTGCGGGCCCGGTGCTCCACCTTGATATTTGCTCCGCTGGACATGAGCGACGCATTGCTGTGGTACAGGCCGACGGCACGCTCACCTTCTCGACACCCGATTTGCAGCATATCTCAGTCCACAAGCTTCGAGACCCCACCAACACAAGTACCGGCACTGTTAGATTGATCGCCGCTACGCTTCTGACTGTTTCTGATGCCCAGAAGTCGATTCTGAAGTCGAGAGACGACCTTTCTCACCGCATCTCAGCCACATCAGCGATCCTTGTGACTGTTTCTGCCAGCTCCCCCGCCGATCAATCGTCATCCTTGCGCTGCCGTGCTTGGTCGATCTCAAATCCCATGAGCGCTGAGGAGCCCCAGATCCTTTTCGATTTGCCACTCCGTGTGGATGCCCAGGGCAAGTCGAAGAAGGCTGGTTCCGTTATTCCCTCCTTCGGCCCACGAGCATCATCTCTCATTCTGAAATCGACCAATGAGATCCAGAGAATTGAGCTGACAGGTCTTGTTCCTCGCCTGCTGCCAGGATCGCGCATGGGTCAGAGTCAGTATCAAGACATCCTGTTGATTGGCAGTGGAACAGCCCTTGTCGCCTTCCATGACAGTATTCGCCTAGCTGATCTTCAGAACAACGCAATCTAT
This sequence comes from Chaetothyriales sp. CBS 134920, assembly GCA_003693665.1. Classification (NCBI taxonomy): domain Eukaryota; kingdom Fungi; phylum Ascomycota; class Eurotiomycetes; order Chaetothyriales; family Domatiomycetaceae; genus Domatiomyces; species Domatiomyces catenatus. Next base: position 631,625 of record QQSL01000001.1, on the reverse strand, counting down.
GCCAGCTTAGACCTCAACCAGACCTTGCTACGGAAGAAGAGGAAGCGCAGCAGCCCAGACGTTCCTGGCTCTGGGGTGGACTTTGTTGGCTACTTTCCCCAGATCAGCCGCGTCTTGATCTTTAGTCGGAATCATCTGATAGCATGCGATCTCAACTTGAAGGAGTCGCGACGTGGTCCTACTGGTGCACCCCTGCTCCTGGACCAAATTGGCAAAGCTGCATCTGGCACCTCGCATCAGCTCGAGCTTCACTTGAATGTTGCTGTAAATTCACCGCCCACATCGACGACCGGAGACTGGGCAGGCGTCCGCGAGAGATTGACAGCAGCTCGTCGCTCAACCAGCGACAAAGAATTCGAGAAAACAGCGTTAGCATTTTGGGCAGAATGCTCACAGAGAGACGCCTTCGACCCTACCGGTAGCCAATACTCCGCGAGTGGCCTAACAGATCAGCAGGTTGATTTTATACTATCAAGCCTTTTCAGCATGAAGTCTGCAGTCTCCGAAGAACAACAAGCTGAGACCGCGTTGCGGCTTGATCTTATTGCCCCAGCTTTGATTTACAGTCTGAACAAGGCAGGTATTTTGACTACACCTCGGCTTAAGAGAGCACTGGGCACTTCGTCTCAACCCCACGGACCGAATCTCAAGGCTGGGGACATCCCGCTTAGTTTGATGGCTGCAGATGCGACCAACAAGACACTAGTGGCATATGTTGACAGCTGCGTCCCCGCCAATGTTTCCGATGTTGTTGCCGTCGTCAAGATCCTCGTCCGCAACATCCTGCGGCACGGTGACTCTCCAACCCAAGCACTACTCACTGGAAAGACTATGTCAGAACAAGCAAACATCGAGGCAGTGGCAGCAAACATCGAAGTAGTTGCAACAACCGACAATGATGGTGCTGGCCAGAAGACAGAGCTGCTGATCAAGGCAATTTCCAAAGGTCTCACTACCCTTGCCCTCTTGGACACAAAGACCATCTCGACACAACTACGCACCTTCTCCCGCGCCGAGTTGCTCTGCCTGATCCAGTTTCTTCGCCAGGATCTCTATCAAGCAGGACAGGCCCACCTGGACTCCCAAGCACAAGGACTGATTGGGGATCGTGTGCCACTCCCGGTCGAGATTATCCTAAAGATCCTTTCGGCCTGTATTGACGCGATCGATCCGCTGGACTTGGCCAGTGGTGAAGGCGGGGAGTTTCTGGAGGCAGTGATTTCCGATCTGCTGTCCGAGGTCTCACTTGCCACCGATTCTGCGGAGGAGTCGGCACACATGCAGGGCACGTTGCGCGAAACACTACGGCATCACCAGAGCGAGGAAGCCGCGCAAGGCAAAGTAAAGCTTCTTCTGCAAGGGCCAGGCTATGGTCATCGACGTGGTACTCTCACCACGCTCTATTCTGAAGACACGGAAGGCCCAGACATTGGTGGCCATGCAGCGATCTTGCCTTTGGGTCTGGCAGCGAATGACGGCGTGAGCTCAGCCAAGGTATGGAAGGTTGGAAGACAGGTGTCAGAGCGGACATGGAGGGAGAAACGGTTGTTGCACAGCCAGCAGATAGGGTCCTACAGATTCGAGCGATTGGTATTGTAATGGGATTGCCAGCATGGTATTATGCTATTGTAGCCTAGGCAGCCTAGAACAATGCACCATTTGCCGCCATATGCCAGAACTCGTTAGCTGCAGTTCGGAACGGCCTCTGATTTAATCGGTGCCTAAGCTGCCATTAAGTTAGTGGATACAGAGCCCAAGTCTGACCCAATCTGACCCAATCTGACCGCCCCTGTTACTCCTGTTGGTCTCCATCAGGCTGGCCCGGCCGGGCTAGGCCCAGACAGATCTTCGGCCCCCCCAGATTCCAAGACTTGAGCATACCAATACCCGCAGCCATAGCCATGTGCCGACCTTGTGGTCGACCTGCGCCGCCCCAGCAACATCATTCACCATCTGGGTCACTGGTCCTAGCCAGCTCTCGATCTGCCCTCTTCCCTCGGCCCGCTCTTTTCCTGGCATTGGACGACTTCCTACATCTACTTGAGCCTGTGACCATGCACACTCTCCATCCCTGAACAGTCTCACAGTGTTGTGTCTTCCAGGACCTGCGCTGCCTTTCAGGCTAAAAGCCCAAGTTCTCCCACCGTCGGCGAGCTGTGAACGGGATAGGCTCATGCCATCCAGCCTGCCACAGGCGTGTTTGCGAGTTACAGCAACACATCGAGCCACGGGTTGCAGCACAGAGTGCAACACCATCGACTCCCAGTTTCGCCTCTTGGCCTAGGCTCATCTCCTGTGCCTGCGCTCACCTCCGATCATGGCCTTCCCCACTGGCAGTGCCTATCACGCCGATTCCGATGCCGACGATGAATATGAGAGAAGTGTAGTGGCCTCGCCCACCCAATTGCACCCCGATTCAGACACCTCGTCGGAAATGACTTCCAATGAGCACACCCCGACTACCTTTGATTACCCAGGCGACGACCCCAGCCTTCCAAAAACCATCATGACCGAATGGACACCAGAAGAGTGTGCACAGTTCATTGCCAGTCTGAGCCTACGCCAGTACTGCAGCGCCTTCATCGAGCATGGAATCGTTGGCGAGGCTCTGATTGCACTAAAACACGACGAACTGAAGGAGATGGGCATCGCCAGTGTTGGCCACCGCCTGACCATTCTGAAACAGGTTTACGACACTAAAGTCAGGCAAGACATCTCAATAGAGCCAGATGACTACGTTCCGTTGTGTATGTACGGCCCGAGCGTGCTGGTTGTGTGCTAACTCTGCGTCCAGCGGCCGAACAGACTCCCCAGCATGAGATGGCAACGAAGGAGGATATTGCTCGCTTGACGCGGTCAATCCTCAAGCTCAGAGACGACCGAATGGCACAGGCTGAAGCTCAACTGACACGACTGGCAGATGACTACAGAAAGCTGAGGCAGGAACTGCTGCCGGTGTTCAAACAGGCAAAAGAACGATCAGAACCGTTGCCCCATGCGCCCACAATAGCTCACACAGTCACTCCAGAGCTGTCGCCACCTGATATCCTTTCATCTCTGGCCGCAGCGCCCCACGAAAAGACCAGTCTGACTAGGACATTCTCCAAGAAACTGGGCTTGAGCTCTACACCCAAGAACAATTCACCGACCCATATCCCAAACACAATACCAGAGGGCAGGCCAGTGGCCGACCCTGGCTCCCTAGACCCTTCCGCCGCTGCTACGGCTGCGTCCAACTCCCTTACGGCGGCCATGTCAGGTGGGATAGCACCATCTATCTCGCCCTCGATGCCTTCCCCAACCTCTCCGTTGCCCTATCCGCACCAGCATCAGCCTCTTGCTCCTCGTTCCTACCAACGCGAAGCTGCAACGGCGATACCACACTACAACTCCGAAGATCGTACGAATGTATTGCAGACGCCGCCTGTCACTCGCGATCATGACCCTCCTACCTCGGCCAAGTCTTCCTCGTCGGCGGGTAAACTCAACCCAAGCACTAGCAGTATGTCTCAAGCAGCCCGCGACCAAGCCTCAGCTTCGCCCCAGCCGCCCTCGGCAGGTTCTGGCCACGGATCTGGTGGAGCTTCTGAGGCACCATCGGTCGAGATCTTCAAGTCATTCAGAGTTTCTCTCGAAGATCCGTGCCATCGTGTACTGCCAGCCGCGCTACGGAAATACAACATACACGCAGACTGGCGTCAGTATGCGCTGTATATTGTCTATGGCGACCAAGAGCGTTGCGTCGGTCTGGATGAGAAACCGCTGGCGCTCTTCAAAGACCTGGACAAGGAAGGCAAGAAGCCGATGTTCATGCTACGAAAGATCGCGAACCCGATAGTAGAGGTGCCTGGGTTGAAACCCTTGGGATCCGGAGGCACATTAGGAGGAATGAGCAGTGCCGCAAGTGTCCGGACGATGCTGACAGGCTCCAATCTTCCAGGTGGCGTGCTATAGTATTGCATGTCTGTCTCGAAGGGAGATAACAAGCAGGGCTGGGGCTGGTTGAATCTTCTTTGAACCATGTGTAATTACGCACTTTGAGCGCTGAGATCCACCCTAGATTTGGCGGACAGTGAAAGAGCGATTTAGCGAGGGGGTTTCTAGCATCGGCACGGAGGTGGTCACTACAGGAGCCGGCGCGCGTGCGGAGCTTATCTATGGGACTGTCTTGAGGCTGCAGTATTGAAGGGAAGGAGCTTGGTCAGCAATCTTTGGTTTGCCACACGATGAGAATTCGCCTCAGAGGCATCAATATCAGGCCCGTCGGTGCCCTCAGAGGCATCAATATCACAATATCAGGCCCGTCGGTGCCCTCAGAGGCATCAATATCACAATATCAGGTCCGTCGGTGCCCTCAGAGGCATCAATCATCAATATCAGGCAGCAGAGCAGGCCATGAGGCTTGATTCAGCATGCCTGGAATGCTAAAAGCGTCAAGGGCGCCTAGAATGCCTAGAATGCGGTGGCACAAAGGCCGGTGACTTTCTATGAGTTTCCGTCCGAGGACGACGCGTTCTGCTTCCGCCTGCAGGAGGCACTAAGGCCCGCCAAGACCGACATGTTGTCCTGCGAACCTTGCATCACTTGTCACCTTCAAGTACCTGAGTTCCCTTCACTCTTTCTTCAACCACTTCCAACCAGCTGTCCAAGTCCTGCCGTCTCTTCGTGTTCCATCATCCTCCTCCGTCCCTTCATCCGCCCGCATCAGGCTTGCTCCTCAAGTCTTCTCTCAGCTTGACCTGAGTGGCAATCCCCAACCCGTCCACGCTCTTTCCCAGCGCATTCGCTCTTGTTCACCAACTCAACCGACACCATGTCTGCTGAGCCTGAACACACCGAGCCCAAGAAAAAAGTTAACCTTAAGTAAGTCATCGCCAGAACCCCTTGCGCTGCAGCCGAACACTAACCCGTCTGCTCGCAGTGACGCTTCCGGTGCCGAGAAGAAACCCGAACTCGACACCTCGACCGCCATTCTCAAGCGGAAGAAGAAACCAAACTCGTTGATGTAAGTCGCACCCAGCCCTTTCAAGCCCTGACCGTAGCTGATACGCGGCAGCGTTACTGACGCAACCAACGATGACAACTCGGTCATCGCCCTCTCCAACAACACCATGGAGACCCTCCAGCTCTTCCGAGGTGACACAGTCCTGGTCAAGGGCAAGAAGAGGAAGGACACGGTCTTGATCGTCCTGGCCGATGATGACATCGATGATGGCAGCGCCCGGATCAACAGAGTAGTCCGCCACAACCTGCGAGTCAAGCTGGGCGACATCATCACCGTGCACGCCTGCCCTGACATCAAATATGTAAGCCTCATTCTCCGCCAGGTCTTGTATATCACGTCTAACCAAGAGTGCAGGCCAAGCGTATTGCAGTCCTCCCCATTGCCGATACGGTCGAAGGCCTGACTGGCTCCCTCTTCGATGTCTTCCTCGCCCCATACTTCAGAGAAGCTTACCGGCCCGTCCGACAAGGCGACTTGTTTACAGCAAGAGGTGGTATGAGACAGGTCGAGTTCAAGGTTGTCGAGGTTGATGCTCCCGAATACGGCATCGTCGCACAGGACACTGTCATCCACTGCGAAGGAGAGCCCATCCAGCGCGAAGATGAGGAGGGCAACCTCAACGAAGTCGGCTACGACGATATCGGTGGCTGCAGAAAACAGATGGCCCAAGTCAGAGAACTAGTCGAGCTCCCGCTGCGTCACCCTCAACTGTTCAAGTCGATCGGCATCAAGCCGCCTCGTGGCATTCTCATGTACGGCCCCCCCGGTACCGGCAAGACTCTGATGGCAAGAGCGGTCGCCAACGAGACTGGTGCCTTCTTCTTCCTCATCAACGGCCCTGAAATCATGTCCAAGATGGCAGGCGAGTCAGAATCCAACCTGCGCAAGGCTTTCGAGGAAGCGGAAAAGAATGCACCAGCTATCATCTTCATTGATGAGATCGATTCAATTGCTCCAAAGCGAGACAAGACCAACGGCGAGGTTGAGCGTCGTGTGGTGTCTCAGCTCCTGACCCTCATGGACGGCATGAAGGCTCGTTCCAACATTGTGGTCATGGCCGCTACCAACCGTCCCAACACTATTGATCCCGCTTTGCGACGCTATGGCCGATTCGATCGTGAAGTCGACATCGGTATCCCAGACCCGACCGGCCGTCTTGAGATTCTACGCATTCACACCAAGAACATGAAACTCAGTGACGATGTTGACCTCGAAGCAATCGCGGCCGAGACTCACGGCTATGTTGGTTCCGACCTTGCATCTCTTTGCTCTGAGGCAGCCATGCAGCAAATCCGAGAGAAGATGGATCTAATTGACCTCGACGAAGACACTATCGATGCCGAAGTCCTCGACTCCCTAGGCGTCACCATGGAGAACTTCCGATTCGCGCTCGGTGTCTCCAACCCCTCTGCCCTGCGCGAGGTTGCCGTCGTGGAGACCCCCAATGTGCGCTGGGACGATATTGGCGGTCTTGAGGGCGTCAAGCGCGAGCTCATCGAGTCGGTTCAATACCCAGTTGACCACCCCGAGAAGTTCCTCAAGTTCGGCCTCCAACCCTCCCGAGGCGTGCTCTTCTATGGTCCCCCAGGTACTGGTAAGACTATGCTTGCCAAAGCTGTTGCCAACGAATGCGCTGCCAATTTCATCTCCATCAAGGGACCCGAACTTCTCTCCATGTGGTTTGGAGAATCTGAGAGCAATATTCGCGACATCTTTGATAAAGCTCGTGCTGCTGCACCCTGCGTGGTTTTCCTCGATGAGTTGGATTCAATTGCCAAGTCTCGTGGTGGCTCTGTCGGTGACGCGGGTGGAGCTTCAGATCGGGTGGTCAATCAGCTCTTGACCGAAATGGACGGCATGACCTCGAAGAAGAACGTGTTCGTGATTGGAGCCACCAATCGACCGGAGCAGCTCGACAATGCGCTCTGTCGGCCAGGTCGCCTTGACACGCTGGTCTATGTTCCTCTACCAGACGAGCCATCTCGTGTGGGCATTCTGAAGGCTCAACTTCGGAAGACGCCGGTTGCGCCCGATGTCGACATCAATTACATTGCCTCCAAGACCCACGGCTTTTCTGGTGCCGATCTCGGCTTCATTACCCAGCGTGCTGCTAAGCTTGCCATCAAGGAGGCCATCTCCAAGGACATTGAACGACAGAAGGAGCGCGAGGCTGCCGGTGAAGACGCCATGGAGGATGACGCTGAGGATCCAGTTCCCGAGCTGACCAGAGCCCACTTTGAAGAAGCCATGCGCGATGCTCGACGCTCTGTTTCCGACGTTGAGATCCGACGTTACGAGGCATTTGCCCAGTCGATGAAGCAGAGCGGCGGCAGTGCCTTTTTCAAGTTCCCCACCGCTGAAGAGGCGGCCAACAACGCAAACGGCAACGGGTTCGGTGACGCTGGCAACGACGATAGTTTGTACGACTAAGCTAGGGGAGCCGCGGCACGACTTGATGGCCAAGGAGGGTGACGGCATGGCGGACGGCCCTTCCCGCCCGTTCTCAGGGCTTCATCGTTTGAGGAGACAGGCTGTGCAAACTCTTTTGATCCCGGCTCAAGCATCCCATTCCAACGTTAAAAAGGCACTCTCATTGGCGGGGATAAGGCGCAATTCCAGAGATAGACTGAACCGATAAATTCAGCTATGCTTCTGCCAACTTATGTAGATTAATCAACTCAAGAGTTGTTCAACTGGGATTTGAGGCTTGTCGCTGTCGCCATTTTAGCCCGTCTCCTACGAGTATAAGGTCCTCTACTGTGGTCAGGTGGTCACGCAATACGCGGCGAGGACCCCAAATGAGTGGGCGCTGAGTGCTCGTAATCAGGGATTTCGACAGGGGTTAAACCAGCTGAATAGGGGGTTCTGACTGGTCTAATTATACATCTGCCCACGCAGATCGATCCCCCAAGACAAAACTATCAGTTCAACCAACCGTGTCAAGAGGGCTGACTTGTGGTATAAGGTTGTGACATGGCCAGAGTAGGAGGTTAAAAACAATGACGTATGCTTGCCTGATTGGACACAGTGCCACACTAAAAGAATCCAAATTCCTTTTTAGGACTAGCCTGCTGTCAAGCTTCTTGCCATTACTTCCGTCCTCAGCCGTGTGTGCAGTAAGTAAGTGCCGCAAGATTGCAGGGTGTGTGTGTTACTGTAGTCCAGCAGATCTTGCCCAGTAAGTTGTCATAGAAATGGCATGCATCTTTTATTAGCTTTGCCTAGTCGTTGACGGCAAGCCTGCATCGCCGGACGGCAGATGAGCATGACTGCCCTTGCGCTAAATCCAACTTCACTTCTCTTTTCCATACCAGACATTCGTTGACTTGAAAATGCCATCAGAGCACCGTCCTGGGGTGAAGGCCCCGGACGAAGACGAAGACTCGAGAATGTCTTCAGGGGCGACGGCGGCAGAAGAGAAGTCTACGACAGAAGACAAGTCCGCGACCGAAGACAAGCCTGCGGCCGAAGAGAAGGGGGCGACCGAAGAGAAAGCTGCGCCGAAACCGTCACTCTTGAAGAAGATATGGATAAAGTCGGGTTTGAATCCTATCATGGTGATGCTGATGATCAAGTATGGGCATTCCCCAGCAGCCCAGTCCTCCTGTTAACCACTTCTAGGGGAGCCTTGCCACCTATTCTTGTCCTTGCGAGGTATGGACCACCCGCTCTTGATCCCTCCCTTCGCTCATGATTCCAGTTATCAAGCCACTAGCTACGCCAAAATCTACTCTACATTGGCCTACCTCTCTGCCATCATGTCACTACTGACGATGGGATTTCTACCCCAAGCCAAGTTCATGCAAACTGTCTTCTATACCGTCCTCTTCACATGTGTCGGCGCAGCACAGGGACTGCTCGTCATCCGATGTGCTGTCAGCGCACGCACCTCGACCGAGTCGGCCACAGTGGCCGCACCCGGCTCTTCTGGCGGCTTGGAAGCCCTGACATATAACGCGGCAGCCAGCGCCACGGCCGGGGTTTGGCTATTCGCTCTCATCTACCTTGCCGCTCTCCTCCGCGCCTATCGGCCTCAATTGGCCATGCCCCTCATCATGCACATGATCTTTATCATTATTGTGGCTGTATACGCACCCCTATTTCCAACCATGGAGGTTGGCTTGAAATTCATACGCCTGCTGCTGGTCGTCTTCTTGACTGGCTTTGCCTTTGCCTTTGGCGTCAATGTCTTTATATTTCCAATCAGTTCTAGGATGATTGCCGACAAACAGATTGCCGGTATGCTTGGACTTATCAGCGCGGCCCTCAACGCACATGCGGATTATATGTCGGCACTCCGCAATGCCCAGAAGAACGACCTTCCCGGCACGGAGAGCAAAGAGGTTGATGAGCTCACGACCAAGGCCAAAGCATTGAAAGGTAACATCTCTGCCATCGGTGCTCTCCTCTCCAAGCTGAGACTGGAGATCAACTTTGCGAAGAAGGAAATTGGGTACGGTAAGATTGGACCCAAGGAGTATTCAGAAATTCTGCTTGAGCTGGTGCACATCATCCTCCCTGTAGTCGGCACGTCTACCTTGCTAGGAATTATGGAGATAATAGGACAAAAAAGCAAGGAATCAGGCGAGACCACCAAGTCGGACGAGATCAGGCAGGCAGTTCGGTTCTTAAGAACAGAGGAATGGAGTGAAATCATGTCCATGTCACCCGAACCATACACTAAGCTGCAAACATCTATCTTACAGGGGATCAAACATATCGGCCTCGTCACTGGCGTGTTTCCCAAACCAAAGAAGAGTGGGAAACAGGGGGACATCGAGAAGGATGGCGGAAGCGTACCACCACCAGGCCACACCGAGTTCTCAAAGAGCCTCAGAGCTACGCTCGATGCTTTCCACAAACATCGAGAAGGTGCGGTTCTCCGATGGTGCAAACGACAAGGGATTGAGATGCCAAAGTCATTTTGGGACCAGCCTACTGTGCCCCCCTCTCCGCTGGACAACCCGGATGTGGCCGAGTCGATAAGCAAAAGCCAAAAACAGCAACAACTGTATGTCCTCCTGTACACAGAGTATCTGATCTACTCAATTGGCCAATCCGTTCTCGAGACGGTTGACTATGTCGATGCCAAATATGCGGACGGCACATTCGCCAGAAACCGCATCATCCTTCCTGGTTTTCGGCGGATCCGAAAGCTCATCTTCAACGTTTTTGCCGAGCATGATACATACAATTCATATGCAGACGGTGATACGATTGTATCGGTTGGTGACTCTCTTAGCAAGTCGAAGAAGGACCCGGAACACCTACCACCAACAACGTTCTTCCAGAAAGCTACAAACCCCCTGCGCAAAATCCCACATGTGCTTGCGGGACCCCAATCTGGGTATGCCTTCCGTACTGGCGTGGCCACTATCTCAATCGGCATCTTGGCTTACCTCGACGAGACGTACGTCTTCTTCAATAAGCAGCGTGGCATGTGGACGTTGATGATAGCTTGCCTCAGCATGGACAGACACACGGGCAGGGGTATCTTTGGCTTCATCTTTCGAGCCATCGGGACTACAATTGCGATGGTTGCATCTATCGTGATCTGGTACATTGGTGACGGCCATGCTGGAGCCATCATACCCGTGTTCTTCATCTATCTATGCGCATGCATGTGGTATCTCTTGAAGTACCCATCCATGATTACGGTGGCAATCATCTCACAAGTGACCGTTGTGCTGATCATTGGCTATGAGCTGCAAGACGAGAAGCTCGGTCGTCATACCACCGAGTCCAATGGCCAGCCATATTACAAAATCTACATCCTTGCGCCCTATCGTCTGGCAACAGTGCTTGTCGGTCTAGGTACAGCAGCCTTCTGGACCTTTTTCCCTTATCCTTTCACCACGCACTCGATGATACGCAACGACCTGGGCAAGGCGCTGTACTTGTTGGGGAACTACTATTCCTGCGCTCACACAACTATCTACACACGGCTTAGCACGGGCTCTCTGGGGGCAGAAACGGTACGAGGAAAACCGCTGTACCAATTGGCGAAAGCGCGCCACAAGGTGTTTGGCAAGGGGGTCACGATGCTTACCAACCTGCGCCAATATCTAGACTTCGCCAAATGGGAGCCCACATTCGGCGGCCGGTTCCCACGAGAGAAGTATAGCGAGCTGGTTGATGGGGCACAGCACATTCTCAACTACACCTCCCTGATGGTCTTCTGCTCGGTGGCATTCACATATGACGGCAAGAAGGGCAGAAACAGCGCCAACTACAGTGATGCCGTTCGGAGTGAATGGCTCCGCGGGTTTGCCAAAGTGACCAGCAGCCTACGACCAGTCGACCACGAGCTGACGTCGAGACTCTGCCTGCTGGCATCCAGCCTGACCAACAAGCAGCCGCTGCCGCCCTACCTACGCATGCCGCAATCGGTTAACCTGGCCAAGCAAATGGCACAGGTAGACCCGGGGATCCTGTCGGTACACCACATCCGCGAACCGTGTTATGCGGCATTTGCCGTGCTCGAGGTGGCAAGCACCTTGCTGCAGGAAGAAGTGGAGAAGGTGAGCGAGCAGGTGAGGCAGCTGGTTGGTGAGGTTGATTTCAGTTTTCATGTCATCAGCACGGCCAACAGCAGCGCAAGTTCTTTGGGTGGTTGTGATGGAGGCCATGGTGGCGAGCAGGCCAGCACGTCGTCGGACGGTGGCAACAAGGCGAACAAGCAGGATTGAGGACCAGATTTCAATCAGATTCAGTTATTATAACGGATTTTCATCTTGAGCGTTGGACTGTCACGTCTCATACTTGATGGTACAGGTAATAGGATGGCGGTGCATTAGGATGGCTAGCTAAACATGCTATCAAGATCCAGATTCTCCATATTCAAGGCTTCGTTGGAGAAGGCTCCATCGGGATCCATGTCAAAACCATCTTCATTGAACAGGGCATCGAATTCGTTGGGTCCGTGTAAGGGTGGCAGGTCAAAGTTCATGTCTTGGTCCTGGGTGTTGCTTGAAGCACCTGGATTGCTGCCACTGCCACCACCACCGCCGCCACCGCCACCGCCACTGCCATCATCCTCGACAAAATTGTCCAGTGCGGGCAGTAGACCGCTAAGAGCGTCTCCCTGGCTGGAGTCTCCTGTGTTGTTTCCCCCGCCTGCGCCATTGGCAGCTCTGGCGAACTCGTCACCGAGGTCAGCGTCCAGGTTCAGGTCAGGATTGTTTGGGTCGTCCAAGTTGGCCGCATCCTGGGCCGGCTCTTGGAACATCGACACGAAACTGAATTCGTCATTTGTCAGGGCTGGCGTCACCTGCGGAGTAGGCTGGCCATCGCTTGTAGGTACGGCGGACCTGTCTGCTGCTGTTGTTGCCACCTGCGGCGGCGTTTGTGGCGATGCCTGCTTCTGGGGGATTGGCGTTGGTTTGGATGTCTGCTTCAATGGCTCGACGGCGGCACGCTTGGGCGACTGCTCGGCGGCCGCTTCGGGCCCATGTGATGGTGTGTGAATGGCGCTCTCCCGGTCGGCTTTGAAGGGCTGTGCCACAATTGTGAGCTCCTCGTCGTCGTCCTGCTCGGTCGTCTTGGGCGCCATCTTCTCCCGCGGCGGCGCATCCAGCCTTGCCCTCTTGGCTTCGCCCTCTCGTCGATCCGGCTCGCCTTTCTCTTGTGCCTGGTCCAGCTTCCTCTTCTGCGCCGCCAGGCCCTCCTCTTGTACCTGGTCCAGCTTCCTCTTCTGCGCCGCCAGGCCCTCCTCTCGCGCCCGTGCTTCTCTCCGCGCCTTGTTTTGGGCAAGCTGGTGCTCGAGATACCACTTGGCATCCAGGATCTGGACTTCGCAGTCGTCGAGCGCGTCGTGGAATTGAAGGGCACACTCTTGGATGAAGGGCTTGGTACTGTCGCCGTACGTGGAGGGGTCTTGCACGGCTTGGGCGATGCGCATGACGCAGCGGTTGAAGGCGCCCTCGATCCTTGCAATGGCACTGGACGGCCTTGCGGTGGCGGCCATTCTCGATACTGTGCAGTCGGTCAAAGTAATTATGTGCTTTGTATGTGCCTTTGGGTGCCTTTGGGTAATTATGGTAATTATGGTAATTATGCCTTTGGTGCCTAGTTTTAGTGACGCTTATCCTGCAGACGCCACTGCACTTGGCCCCTTTCAGGTGCCCGGACCAGGCCGCCCGTCCCCCGAATGATCGGCACTAGCGCGCCGCGAGCCGCCAGAAATCCACGACGTCGGGGCGGAGGCCGACACCTCAAAAGCTTGAGAGACAGCGGAAAGTTGAGCTTCACGCCCTACCTCTTTCTCTATCATCATCTTTCCCCCTCCTCTGGTCTGTCTCCTTTCTCTTCCGCCCAGTCGGCGCTTGGGCTTTCTGTATTGCAAGTTGGTGGCGTTGGGACTCTTCTCGACTGGCTTCAGCTTGTTCTATTTCCTGCTGCTGCTGCTGCCTGCACTTGGGGACGCAACCCCCCCCACTACTGTTACCCTTTGTCTTGTCACCAGTACACCTGCCTTTCTACTGTCACCAGTGCATCTGCCTCCATTTCTGCTGCCACCACAAACCTGCCTCTCTTGTGCTGTCTATTAGCTTGCTATTACACACCATTGCCCCTTCGGCCACCACGAACCTGAAACGATTTTCCTTGCCAGTGATTCCACTCTTCCCCTGCACTCTTGGCCAACTGCACCAGCAATCCCACAAAAGTTTTGTTTGCTTCTGCCTGGATATTGCCTGATTAAGTGAACATGGCTGAGAACCTGCCTCCGGCTAAGCTCCCTCCTCCACCCACCACCGCTGGTGCTCCGGGCCAGGATGCACCTCCACCACCTGGCAGCACCCCACAGCCTCAGACTGGCCAGTCTATGCCTCCTCCAATACGACCTCCAGTCGTGATCCCCCCTAATAACAAGACCGTCGCACCCGCTGTCGAGTCCTCGCCCTCACTCTCCGCCGGCGGCGGTGTGGTCCGAAGAGCGGCGCCAGAGCCAAACAAGAGAGCGTTATACGTCGGTGGCCTTGACCCAAGAGTGACAGAGGACGTGCTGAGGCAGATCTTCGAAACTACGGGACACGTCACCAGTGTCAAGATCATCCCGGACAAGAACTACAATTCCAAAGGCTTCAACTACGGCTTCGTCGAGTACGACGATCCCTCGGGCGCCGAACGTGCGATGAACACGCTCAGTGGCAGACGCGTCCATCAGCAGGAAATTCGCGTCAACTGGGCCTACCAGTCCAACACGTCCAGCAAAGAAGACACGTCGAACCACTTTCACATCTTTGTCGGAGACCTCAGCAACGAGGTCAATGATGAGGTTCTCCTCCAAGCCTTCTCAGCCTTTGGCTCCGTGTCCGAGGCTCGTGTCATGTGGGACATGAAGACGGGCCGCACAAGAGGCTATGGCTTCGTGGCCTTCCGCGAGAGAAGCGATGCCGAGAAGGCGCTTGCGCAGATGGACGGAGAGTGGCTTGGGAGCCGCGCGATCCGCTGCAACTGGGCAAACCAAAAGGGCCAGCCGAGCATCTCCCAGCAGCAAGCCATGGCGGCCATGGGCATGACACCGACCACATCCTTCGGCCATCACCATTTCCCTACCCAGGGTGTTCAGTCCTACGACATGGTGGTCAACCAGACGCCTAGCTGGCAGACCACCTGCTATGTTGGCAACCTGACGCCATACACGACGCAGAACGACCTGGTACCGCTCTTTCAGAACTTTGGCTATGTGGTCGAGACGCGATTCCAGTCTGATCGCGGCTTTGCGTTCATCAAGATGGACACACATGAGAATGCTGCCATGGCCATCTGCCAGTTGTCGGGCTACAATGTCAACGGGCGTCCGCTCAAGTGCTCGGTGAGTTACCTTCTCGTCTTCCGACCTCGCCACTGTTCTAATAAAATCACAGTGGGGCAAGGATCGTCCACCAACCACCAATTTCGACTATTCTCCAGGAACTTCCCTCGGCTCAACCGGCACGCCCGGAGCCTACAACCCACAATCGCCGTATTTTCCCCAATACGGTGGCCCTAATCCAATTAGTCCTCAAGGTAGGCGCAATACCAAACTTTGGAATGCTGCTGTGCCCAACTCACCGCCAGTAGGTCCTAGCCCGGGTGGCCAGTGGAATGGTAGCCACATGCAGCAGTCGCCATATTCGCAAACCCCTCAGTCCGGTGGCTATGCCCCAATAGGACCTCCATCCGCCGGAGGGTATGGTCGTGCACAGGCTCCGTCAAACGGCTATGGTCCTCAGCCTGCGTACTCGAATGGCTACGCCGGATTCCAGCAGCCATAAGACCAACCAGTCGGGGAAGCAGCAGCCATAAGATCGGCCCGTCGGGGAATTCTCAGCGGCCAATGTTTTGTTGGTCATGGAATACACCAATGTGTGAGAGCTATCAGTGGAGAAAGGGAGAGGTGACAAGGCCAAGCACCTGCAGAAGGAGCTGCAAGTATGTGCTGCTGTATTGGCAAGATTGAGATATTTGCGCGTCTAGAAAAAGGACACAGTGGGAAGTTGGAGGATACAGGAGAATTGACTGGTTTCTTTGATAATTAACAAAAGGATACCCCCTGGGCTGTGTACGGTAGACTTTCATAGTGTGGTCTATGGGCTGTGAATTTGCATACTGGACAGGTATATTGCGCAAGGATGGTAATGAGGATTGGAGTCCAGGCACGGCATTCCTCTGCTTTGATCATGCTAGAATGTAAGCCAATTTGAATAAGGATTGGAGGACAGGCTCTAAACAAGATGCAGGTGGCAGGCCAGCAGGAACAAAGCAGAAGATGTCTATTTGAGGACGACAATTAGGAAAACGAGGATGACAATGAGGACGATGATGGTTGTCATGCCCCAGTTTGCCCTGGCCGTGTCGCTGACTCCCCTGAGGCGGCGCTTCGCGCCATCGAGACGACTCTGATGCCGGTCCACGCCACTGTCGAGCTCATCCAGCAATGCAATCTGGCCCTCCAGCTCGTCACCGACCTGCATGGCCAGATGGCGCTGGCGGCCAATGCTCTCGCTCAGCGAGTCGAGCTGGTTGTCTTGGTCCGCCAGGACCTGCTGGTGGTAGGCATGTATCTGCTGATTCGTCATTTGTGTCGTCGGCTCCGGTGCCGGCCCGTCCTCGTTGTCGTCTGTGTAGGGCTTCTGGAAGAGCAGTGCCCGGTTGGTCTCGTTCTCGTCCTGCTCGTCCAGCGAGTCTCGTGATGACGACAACGGATCGTCTCTGAACCGGACGTTTTTGCTGCTTGCACCTGCTGCTGCTGCTGCTGCCGCTGCTGCCGCCGAGTCCTTGCCCCGCAGGCTCGACTGCCGGTGAGACTGCTGCTGCTGCTGCTGCTGCTGCTGCTGCTGCCGCTGTGGCGGCGGCCGCCGGCCCTCTTGACTGCTCCTCGACTGTGCATGTGCGAAATCCTGTTCTAGCGCCGGATTGTTCGGCGACGTGAGCGTCGCCTCGGCCGTGGCGGACGACTCGCCGTGGAACTGGCGCGACAGGTCGTTGTACTGTAGGCGCAAATTCGAGAGCACATCATCGTCACCACCACCCCGGCTCTCTGTAGACGCCGCCGCCGCCGCCGCCGCCGCAACCGTCTCGATGCCTTCTCTCAGCGATTCAAGCGACCGTGCAATGCTCGACTCTTGCGACCGGTTCAGGTCCAGGTTCAGGGAAATCGCACGTTGCCGTTCGAGAAGGGAGAGCTTGATATGGTCAGCTATCAGAAGGAGTTGCGACGGACTGGCCATGGTGGGTAATATATTCTAGACGTGGACGTGATGTGATGGATCGGAGAGACAGACAGTATAATAATCAGATGACAGGTGACCAACTTGGCAAGTACGCATACTCTGAAAGGTACGTACTCGCCTGAACCTGCCATGCTCAGTTCGAGTAGGAGCAACTCTAAATTAAGTCTAATAATCAAATACGGACGTCCATGCCCAGTCTGTGCACCACACGTGTCAACCCATGACCAGCCTCCGATGTCTGTGCTTGGGGGAAATGATGCCTTGGTTGGCCGCAATTGCTTGTATATAAATTGGAAAGGTCGCACCGATTGAGCTCGCTCCTTTCCAACAGCCCCGGAAACCAAAGCCTAAAGCAAGACAGCCAATGCCAAAGGAGCGAATGCAAAAGCCAAAGAAGCCAGTGCCAAGGAAAGCCAAGACTGTGCCACCGCCACTATGACGTCTCCGCTCCGCCGCTATCTCTCCTTCCATGACCGAGCCCTGCACACTGCAGACAACAACATGGAAACGAGTCCGATTCAGCCTCACATCGACACCCTCTTCGCCGAGTTTGCTCGAATTCGGCCGAGCAGCTCTCGCTCGCCGTCTCCCACTCCGCCAGGCCGTGCTCAGCCGGATCCGCCCTTGCTCAGCATCGGCCATGATCCGTTTGGCCGAGGCGACCAAGAGGAGGCCAAGGTCGACCTCCGTGCTCTCGAGTATGCGTGCGACTACGACTCTCACCTGATGTGCCCAATCTGCCACGTTCCTTTCGTTGATCCTGTTGTGCTCGACTGCGACCACACCTTTTGCCGCGCCTGTTTCGATCAGTACCGCGAGGGGGCAATCGACGCAGACGAGTCTCGCTGCCCGACTTGCCGCGCCTACCTGCTGGTCGCGCCTCACAATGCATCTCGTTTGATCATCAACATGTGCAACGACCTGCGCGTCCGCTGTCCGAATGAAAAATGCGAGCAAGTTCTGCCCCGTGGCTATATTGACAAACATGTTGCCCGAGACTGTCCTGAGACCCGGCTTCGTTGTCCGGACTCGTCGTGTGCGAAGCTGGTCAAGCGGAAAGCCCTGGTGCCGTCACAATGCAGCCACACATCGCATATTGAGTGTGATTGCGGCGCCGTCATCGAGTTGGGCCGTGGCGACTGGCTCAGGCATCGGGACGAGGACTGCCCGACCACTGGCGTCAAATGCGAGCAGTGCCACGAGCGAATCGCGGCCAAGGACTATCTGGCTGGGCCAGGTAGCCATGTTTGCAAAGCCGAAGCTAGCACCTGTCCTGGGGCCGAGTATGGCTGCACGGATGAACTGACAGCCGATACCCTCGATGAGCACACCAAAGTCTGTGTGTTGGCACGCCTAGCACCTCACCTGCAGAAACAGTCTCGGCTGCTTGACTCGCTCTCATCTCAACTCCAGCTCTCCAAAGTGCGCAACGAAGTGCTCGAGGCTGGCCTGGACAAGCTTTCGGCTGTGGTCAACGACCAGATCCTCCCCTCTCTCCCGCCTCGCGCGGCCACGCCGTTGGACCAAGAGCTTGATGTTGAAGAGATACCGCGGCACCCTCCGGCCGACATTGGCTCCTCGGGCCTGTCCCTGCCTGCACACCTCCGACCGCTGACACCCGACGCGGCGCCCACGAGCCGGGAGCTTTTCGCTCTGCACAATAACCTCCAGGACAGCATTACGACTCTCTCCAACACCCTGACTGGCCTGCAACATTCGGTGTCGGAACTGGATGCTCGCACAAGCATGACCATGATGAATGAAACTCTGCGGCTGAAGGAAGACTTGGCGCATCACTCGGCTGGCCTTTTCTCAACGCGGGCACAAGTG
Source organism: Chaetothyriales sp. CBS 134920 (assembly GCA_003693665.1). Classification (NCBI taxonomy): domain Eukaryota; kingdom Fungi; phylum Ascomycota; class Eurotiomycetes; order Chaetothyriales; family Domatiomycetaceae; genus Domatiomyces; species Domatiomyces catenatus. Next base: position 613,073 of record QQSL01000001.1, on the reverse strand, counting down.
CAATGGCTGCTCACGCGCGAGAGGGAAAGAATCATGAGCATGCGGACGCGGCCGGAGCAAGCACTTGGTATGGCTGGCAGCGCCGCACCCATCCTTCCTCAGGGTTCGGCTGCGAGTTCAGTGTCAGGCGAAGGAGGTATTGACAGCGAACGGAGCCATGGTAGGAGCCCTTCCTTGGTCCACCCGGCCAACCGACGGCTGAGTGGAAGCCAGGAACGGGTGAAATTGTAACTCGGTCGGGATTGTGGCTTGGATTGTTCATATTATAAATTTCGACGGATCACTTCCACTGATCGGCCCATCAGTGCTTCCTTTATCAACCTACCGTACCCATAGGTAATCAAAGCCCTGATATTGCATCTTCACACCCGGTCTGGCGTCTTCTTCTCATGTACGGCAATCTCACGCTTCCGGGCCATCTGTCCCTGTTCTCCGCTCAGCTGAGCCGGCTTCTCCAGGGGTGTGTTGCACCAACGCCATATCTGAGGCGTAGAACAGCACAGACCGTCAGCGAGTTGTCAAGACTGGGCAGCGGCGCGTCCAAAGAACAACGGTCATGTAGTTTGCCCAGGCCCCAACGTCACTGCCGCCAGCAAATTTTTCGGCTATCTGCACCTTCCACCACCGCATCTCGTGACCCTCATTTGCACTTGCCCTCCCACCTGTCTGCTCGCGCATCGACATACCGCAGGCGCTCTTTCAGCAGGCGCTCTTTCAGCAGGCGCTCTTTCAGCAGGCGCTCTTTCAGCAGGCGCTCTGTCAGCAGGCGCTCTGTCACTCTTACCGCGCCAAATCCCCCGCTCGCTCCTTCCGCATTTGGCCCTAGGCGGTCGAACAGCGCTTTCCGAAATCAATCGACCAAATTCCATACACTGTGCAGTCACAATCTGCCCCATCGGTCGGCCCAGGTAGAGGGTCAGAAAGAAGGCCGGAAGAAAGGAAGAGAGGACCACAGCTCAGAGGACTTGATTCCCCCATCAGCCATGTCCGAATCTGCTGTGCCGGCCCAGCACAAGCCGCTTGTTGTTGGCCGCACCAAACCCGCCGCCTCGGTCGCTGATACACCAGAGACAAAGGCTGTCCCAAGCAAGGAGCCAGAAGTGGGCGACAAGACGGCTTCCTCTGCTCCTGCTGCTGCTGCTGCTGCCACCGACGGCGCTGCTCCGCCAACCAAAAAGAAAGAAAAGGCACCCAAGCAGCCCAAACCGCCAAAAGCCACGGCACCGGTTGCCCCTCTCTCGCCTGCTTTGATTGATCTCCGAGTCGGCCACATCCTTCGAGCGATCCGCCACCCCAATGCCGACTCACTGTATGTGTCGACAATAGCCATGGGCGACGCTGAAGGAACCGAGCACACCCAGGTCGACGAAGAGACTGGCAAGGTTGTGCGCACGGTGTGTTCAGGCCTGAACGGTCTTGTGCCGCTGGAGGAGATGCAAAACCGCAAGGTGGTGGTGGTGGCCAATCTCAAGCCGGTCAATATGCGCAGTATCAAGTCGGCTGCCATGGTTCTGGCTGCATCCCCGCGCGCCGAGGAGGGCGCTGATCCCCATGCGCCAGATCGTGTTGTGGAGCTGGTCAGTCCGCCAGAAGGTGCCGAGGCCGGCGAGCCTGTCTACTTTGAAGGATGGGGTTACGGCGAGGGCAAGGGTCCGGAAAAGCAGCTGAATCCGAAGAAGAAACAGTGGGAGGCTATTCAGCCTGGGTTCTACACCTCGGAAGACCTTGTTGTTGGCTTTGATGCGGCGCAGAGTGAAGTTGAAGGCGAGCAGAAGGGTGATCTGATTGTTGAAGGCAAGGGAAAGTGCACAGTCAAGACCCTGAAAGGCGCCGTGGTACGATGATGTCCTTTCCGAAACACGTTGCCCTTGTGCCCATTATTACGAGCAGTCAAAAGTCAAGAGTTATTAGACGACGAGAGTGCAAGCATGCTGAGCCTCAGTTCTCTTCAATTTCTTGTCTCCTTCCCCCCTGCCCCATCTCTCCGTGACAACATGAGCCAGGGCCGCTGGTCCCAGAAGTCATCCTTGATGATATCGCAGTGCTTGACCACGATCTCCGCTCTGGCCCTGGCCTTTTTTCGCTTCTCCTGCTGTGTGCGGCTGACTGGCTCGCCACCACCACCGCCTATGTGCTCGGTCATCGATCCGTCTACAATTTTCCGATCCTTGTCCCTGTACTCCCTAAACACGACGCTTCCCTTGCGAAACATCTCGGGCTCGTTGTTGTAATTGATGCCAAACTGACTCCAGAGAATCTCATTCTTATCGCTGGCCACTGTGCCCTTGAGAAATTCCTCGGCCTCGCGCTCGCCCATACCCCCGCCCTGCTGCTGCTGCGGCTGCTGCGGCTGCTGCTGCCTCTCCACAAGGGCCCAGAAGGTGGTGTTGTACAGGTTGTTGATGTGGCAGTCGACCTGGCGCCAGGCCAGGTAGTCGCGCAGCGTCGATACGGACGGGTACAGGATCGCGCGCGAGTCGAAGGTGGGCAGGAAGGCGAGGTCGATATTTTTTTGTATTCTCGTTGTGTCATGCTCGTCATTATCGTCATCGTTATCGTCAACATTATTGCCTCCCCCCACCCCCATGTACTGGTCAAACAGCGCGACATACGCTGCGGTAAAGGTGCTGACGACCGTGCTGACCAGCTTGTCGCGGCGGCGGTCAAACAGGGTGGTGTCGCGGTCAAAGACAAAGCTAAACTCGTCGCTGACGCCGTACGCAACCAGGATGTCGGGGATGCTGTGCAGGACATGCTTGGCCGCGGCGTTCATCAGGCCCAGGGCCCGCGCATCGTTGGGTTTGGTGAATGTGTAGTGTTTGGATAGCTGTATTTCTTTTTTTTTTGGCATAGCAACGATATGTTAGACATACGATCTGATCTTTCTTATTCCTTTTCGACACAGGGTCTGGGTTGGTCTTCTTCTTTTCTATTCTCTCCATTTTTCTCTCTCTTGCTTTTCTCTCTTCTTACCTTGTGAAATCCTCGTCCATCGATCCGGATCACAATCCACGTCTGCGGGAGCAGCGTCTCTTCGCGCTCGAATGTGCGCACATACTCGAATTTCGAGTTGGCCATTATATTTTCTGCTTCTTTTTTTTTCCCTCTCTTCGCGTTGGAATCATGAGGAGTGAGTTATAAACCTAAATTATAATGGCCAATCAGCAGTTGGACACCTCCACCGGGGTATTAGTGTAATTGTTAGTACGGGTTTGGAGCAGGGATATCGGGATTTCTGCGATATCATTGGCTCTTGGTGTATTTAAGGTTCCACACCCTTTCGTCACAGGAGATTCCAGTTGATTATCACGTGACAACGCAACACACGCACGGAAATGCCAAGACTCGCCTTAAAAGCTCGTTTCCCTCTATTTTCTCCTCTTTACCTCTTTACTCTCCAGGTCAAAACGCCTCCTTATTAACGACACGCTCTGCAACCGCCGATTCCAACTGCTGCTAGCCGCGATTGCCTCGTCTGATTCTGACATCCGACCAATCCAAGCGCGATTAAATCCACGGAATTGATATCCGACCAATCCGAGCGCGTTTACATCCACGGAATTGATATCCAACCAATCATAATGGATATTTCTGCATTGCTTAGCCAGGAGCCACCACAACCGGCATTAGAGCGAGAAGCTCGTCTCCAAGAGCATCAGAAAAGGCGCAAGGCTATTGATATGACGCGTGATGAAAAAATCCAGATTCATACCCTTCGAAATGTTGCTAATTGGACATATGAACAAATCTCAACTGCTACCAACAAAACTTTACGCCAGGTCCAATATGCATGCAATACTCCTGTCACGCCAAGAAAGAATCGATCAGGACGAAAACCAGCAATTACCACTCCATAACGCAGTCAACTGGAACAATGGCTTCTTTCTGACCCAATATATCGAACAATTCCATACCAAGACCTTCGCTATTTTGTTCCTCCTGATGGTGTTACGGGGCCGGACCCGTTTGCTCTGTTTGCTTGTTGTTGTTTGCCAAGCCTGCCAAGTTCGCCAGATTATGACCTGGCTTTTCTGTTCATAGCTCTTGTGGTCCTTCGTACCACCTCCTGAATAGTACACCCGTTGCTCTGCTCTCTGCCTGCCTCCATCCCGGCCTGCCCCTTATCAGCTGGCTATATTTGGAGAGACTGCACTAAAAAAGGCTTGGATCTCCTGGGATATAAAAGGAAAATTCGACCTCGGCGGATTCGTCGGACTGAAGCAAATAAACAAGCTCGACTCAGTGGGCACAACAGCAACTAGCCCTGTGACCTAATCCCCAGGACTGGGAAGACATTGTTTTCACTGATGAGACCTGGGCAACAAATGATCCAATGCAGAAGAAATGGATTACTATCCATGGCACTGAGGATCCTAATACCTTTGCTTTGCTGCGACAAAAACCTCATAGCTAGATGTTCTGGGGATCTTTTACTTGTGGTACAAAAGGACCTTGCTTCTTCTGGCCTAAGCAGTTTGGTGGAATAACTGCACAGAAGTATATTCAACATATACTGCCACTACTTCCAACGCCTTGCCGCCAACTCCGGCTTCAACGACGAGGCCAAGGCCTCAGCCCTGATGGAAGGGCTGAGCGACGAGCTGAAGTCCGCCCTCGTCTACGCCCAAGAGTCTGACCTGGCCAGCTTTGAGGCACAGTGAGTCAGTTCTATCTTGCCCAGAAATGAACATATCTTGCAACGGTGCTACGAACAGAATACACAAGCGACGAACATGCAAGGCGAAGGAGAGACAGCGGCGCCCGGACAGGCGCAGGCGAAGGGTTCGCAGGGAGGGACGCAATGAGACGCGTCCCAGCAGCAGGACAAAACCACGAAGGAAAACCACACCAGCCATTGGGCTAGTGTCATTGACAGGATCAGGGAAATTGCGGGGAGAGTGTGAAGGTGTAACGCGATGTTACCACAGTCAGTTTGTACATCTACATTGTTCTGGAATCTTCCCGCTGCTCCCCTCTGACTTGCACCTGATACGCACCCTCTCCTGTCTGCCCAACTGACCCAGCGACCGAAGAGACTGCAACAGCCCTCCCTATTCATCAGCTATAGGGACCCCATAACATGAGCGCCTTTTGTGATGGAGGAACAAGGTACAAGCAAGAAGTAACATGATCCATCAAACCAATACATTAGACCAGGGATACGCGCCATAGTTACCAAGGATTCTGAACTACCCCTACCATTGCGAGCCATACAGCCACTACAAGTATGATGATACTGAGCTGTATATCTGAGTAATTCCCTTGTGTTCTCACTAACTAGCAGGATATGTCCTAACAGAGTCAACAGCCCTCTGTGTTTACACCTGCACAATACAGGGGTACCTCTTACACTGGAGTCGAGTGAGATTTCATTGGTGTAGAAATAAGCGAGGGATTTAAGGCTTGACATACCATAATTGACTTAAGCTTAGATTCTTAGCCAACATCCTCTCAACTCTAATTGAGTGACATCAAGGATAACCAGACTCAGTCTTCCTTCGATAGCAGCTTTTAAAGAAGCAAATCAGGTAGCATGTTACTTGCAGTCACTGTAGCTCAAGCCACAGATGTAGAATTGACCGAAATTCTAGGGCTTCATTGCGATGCTGAAGGAACTGGGACAAATGTGTTGTGGATATCATAATACAGCAGAATGCTGGAGTTGGCTTATAGTGGAATAGAGAGGCTAAGAGCGGGCTTGATATTCGAGACACAAACCATAGCGAACTTGGTACCTTGATTCATTGTTTATACAAGTCCATCATCCCTATCGTCAATATCAACCTCTTGGCTGATCTCGCTTGCACGCTCACTACTCTCACTCACTTCACTCGCAGTCAGATCCTCTTTGGGCCCTCGTTTGCTCTTACCCCTCATGAAGTTCCAGGTGCCCAGGCTGGCCCTATTGCCTTTTTTATCCCTGTCATCTGCACTAAAGGTCGTTGACGCGCTTTCGATGCTCCGGCCCAAGTGCTCGACTGAGTAGTGCATCTCCTCTTCGCCGTGCTCGCCCGCGGACGTCGAGACCTCTTTGCGCGAAAAGAGACTGCCTTTGTCCTTCCATGAACCGAATTTGTTAGAGCTTGCTTTACGGCTGATGCGGGACATGAGTGTTGGCTTGACAACTGCCGTCTCGCTGGCCGCAGGATTGCTGGTCTGAGAGATGGAGCGATGGAGAGACTCTCGTGATTCTGTGGTCGAAGTTGTCGCCGCCAGGGATGGAGCGTCCTTGGACTTGCGCGACTCGGATGGTGAGATCGTCTCTCCTTCTCTCTCTTTCAGCTTACTCCTATCTTTGGACTTGCTCTTGAACAGCATGGTGAAAGAGGGGGCAGCAGGGTTTAGCTTGGGAGTAACTGGTCTGTGTGCCGAGGCTGGACGTGTGCCGATGGGTGCCTGCAGTGGCTTTGTTTCCTGGCGCGATTCGATGATTTGTTCTTGGGCAACCGGAAGAGAGAGATTGCTCGTTGAACCGAACTGGACCGATGGCCTTCGCGAGTGGTTAAGAGAGAAGGAGTGAAAGGAGCCCCAGTCAGGAACAAGAGGGCTGTTCCGTAGTCCTGACTTTTCAATACTCCACGCTCGCAATTGGCTCTCCACCGACGGCCGCGGCATCATATCAAACGAATAGATCGACGCCGGCCGTGGCGAGTCTGAGCCCCGGCCGCCAAAGCCAGGGTCAAGGGAATTTGCCCTGGTGGTGAAAGGGTCGTAGTTGGCTGATGCATCTGAAGATCTGGTCAGAGTGGGAATGAGACCAGGGAGGGCCTTCCGAGCAGGAGACAGCCGTGAGGCGTCTTTATCACCTCGCTGTAGGAAATGGCTGGGAAAGGCCCAATTGCTGCCATAGGTTTGTCTCCGGCGTGGCTGATCAGCATCGCCAAAGTTGCGTGGAAATGACTGACTCTCGGCCACTTTGAGAGAGCCAAGCGCAGGGCCTTGATCGGTCGATGTCTTGCCTCTGGCCCGAGTGTTGAAACTAAACAGATTTTGCACCAGCCGCTTTGAATTGCTCGGCTTATCTTCTGCCTGACCCGAGACTTCCACCGACTGGCTGTGCGAGTGGGATGACCGTTGGTCTGACTCTGCGACCGAAGCAAAGGCCTCGACTGGACTGGAGAAGGAGCGCCCGGAGGAAGAGCCGGCCGAGGGCGAATATACAGGCCGACTGTCCTCAGGCAGGGTGGGAGAACCGATCTGGGCGAATGGTCCGAGGGCAGCATCGCCTCCGCTCAGATTTGTCGGCATTGTCGGCATTGGCTCACTATCATCGGCAAGTTCGTCGGCTGACTCGTCTCCGAGGAGGTCGGCCGGCAGGAGGACTTCAGCATGCGGACTCATGGGTACGGAGAGCAATGTGTCGGTTTCCTCTGCTGTTGATAGGGGAATATCGGAGGGATAGGTCATGCCGTTCACAGGGTTGAACGGCGCCGCACCAAACGCGGTTGGCGACACGTTTGAGGCCGGAGTGAAGTGGTGTGCAGCCTGGAAATGCTCGAGGGCGTAGGGCGGCCGAGGTGAGGAAATGCTGCTACTGGCATGGGAACTGGGCGGCCGCGTGCGACGGAGCGGCCGGATGATTCCTCGTCGAGCGGCATCCAGATCAAGCGGGCCGGGCACAAATTGGGCGGCAGCGTGACGACGGGCATTTTCATACAGAACAAGACGCTGCCTGGCCATGGTAATGGAGGAATTGATCTGCTGGAGGTCGTACCACACCTGGGTGTACGTGCTTTGCAGGTCACTGAAGCGCTGCCTCCAGAAGAGAGTGCGTTCGCTCTGCAGGCGCTCGGCCTCTCGTGTCTCGTCGGTGTCGTCTTCGAAATTGAGCTCTTTGCGCTCCTGCTCGAGGGCCTGGATCTGCACTGCTTTCTCCCTGTTTTCCTGCTCCAGGATGGCCACTTCTTTCTGCTCTTCCTCGATCTTGTCTTTGATCTCGCCGATCTCGCTCTGCGCCCGCCGCTGGATCGCCGCCTTCTGTGTCTCGATGCCGGTGATCTCCTCGGCCATGGTGGCGATCTGCTCCTCCCACTTGGCCACCTCGTCCCGCTTCTTCTTGCGCTCGTTCTCCTTCAGCTGCAGCTCGCGCTCCTTCTTGGACTTGTCGTTCAGCAAGGCCCGGTTCTGGGTCTCGGCCTTGTGGACCTGTCTGCGCAAGTCGCTGCTCTCTTCGTCGCGCTTCTTCAGGTGTTGCTTCAGCTTATCGCGGCGAGACTCGAGGTCCTTCAGCTGGCCCTCGTACTCCCTCTCCTCGTCCTGGATCTGTGTCTCGACCGCCTCGATTTGCTGCTGAACGTCCTGAAAACGCTGCGAGAGCTCAACCAGGTTGCCGTCGAGCTCGTCGTCGGTCGTCTTGGCCGGCTGCTCTAGATGCTGCAACTGTATGTCGAGGCCGACAGGCGATGGCTTGCGGTTGACCGTGGCTCGGCGATTGGAAGAAGGCTGGCCGCCCGAGTGCTCGCGTGCCATGGCCGGGGCCAAGGGCGGTGTGGCCACGACCGACTGTCGAGCGGAAATGGCTCGCACTGTGGGCACGGTATCGGCGTTCGCGTCTGAGGAAGAGGCGGCGGAACAATGCGGCAACCGGACGTGGAGCGTTGTGCTAGGCGTCTTGAAGCGGCCGCCGCTCACACAGAAAACGCGTATGTCGTAGAGGCCGCCCGGGACGAGGCCAGAGACCACACAGGCCGTCTCTGTCTTCTTCGTCTTGCCGGCTTCCTGTCCGTTGACTTCGATTTCATATTCGAGGATGGAGGCGGATGGCTCGCGCGGCTTCCAGCCTATCTGGACACCGGATGGGGAGATCTCTTCCAGTGTCAGCTTCGGTGCTGGCGGGATGTCGAGGCCGAGTTTTTCCACCAGCGTGTCGTTGGGCGTCTGGATCACGGAGTAGGCTCTCCACAGCAGCCTACATGGACACAGTCAGTTGGTCTGGGTCCAGCCCGGCCTGTCTGGGGGGCATACGCACCAGCCAAAGGCCCAGACAACGGCGCAGAGGACGATGATGGCAATGCGGCCCTGGACCTTGACCTGCGGCGCCAGCAGGTGCTGGTAGACATAGCCGGCCCAGTGCAAGGAGTCATGGTGCCATGCGCTGGGTGCCATCCACGCCGATGGAATCGCAGGCATGCGCTTGAAAGAGTGCCGGTGCTGCTGAGGGTTCCCAAGAAAAGAGGGTGCAGGCTGGAGAGGGAGATCGATGAAGACCCAATTGGGCGGCCGCATCCTATTCCTTTTCTTGCTGCTAACTTGTTAGTCTGGCGAACTAGGCAGTAATCGGTTACAAACATGTACGATCCAGGCTTAACGCACAGTAGTATAGGGCTGAATGTGGCTACTGCCGAATCCGACTGCTGTGAACCTTCCCTTACGTCACAGACAGATGGATGAATAAGATCTTTGTAATTGTCGAATGGAAATAGACCTAGAGACCCACTGACACTAGGCCCGAGAAGGGATAGTGCGTGGCGATGCGGCATTTAAGGATCAGGACAGATCCGTGCCCCTGATTTAGCTACAATCAAGTCACAATACAACCAGTACCGACGACAGTAATCATCTCAAGAATGTCTCAACACAGGCTGAGGTGTCAGAGGCATGAACTGCAAGGCAGAAAAGAAAAAGATGTCATGCATCTGCCTCTACGGTAGAGTGTCTCTACGAGATGAGGGCACCGACCTTGTCGTCGATAGCCAGAGCGGTCATATGCCTCAAGTACCTTCACTGCAGGGTGCCAACAACAGCCGGGGGTGTTTCCTTCCCGCGCAGTCGCCTGATTTTTTGCCGAGCTTGCCCAACGCCAGTCACCGGCAGCAACTGCTTCCTATGGTCGTCCGTAGAGAGTGTTGTGGTCGCGATGTGGCTCGGATGAATGCAAGCCTGGCTGGATTGTTGCCGAGATGCCGGCTTTCATCTCGTTTGACTTGTCGCATGACTTGTCGCATGACTTTCGCATGTCTTTAGCATGTCTTTAGCATGACTGGTAGCATGACTTGCAGATCTCGGACCAAGTCAGCCAAGTCAATTGTTTGGCAACATGTGTAAGATCTCGGTTGATCTTCTCCCAGAGCGACGGCAAGTCCCTTTGGGTGAGGCCGTGTACGGTGCGCGCGAGCAAATGATGTCGCTCAGCCTTCAGAATGGCGGTGCGTTGCGGGTTCGAGAATGTGTTGGGGGAGACCAGAGGCCAATACATGGTCCTCACAAGCCCTCCATCTCATGGTCTCCATCCCCGTCTGCGCCCGTGTCGTCCTGGCCAAAGATATCCTCCATCGTACCGACGTCTTCATCTTCATCCATTGTCTCCTCAACCCCATCCATGCGGCTGTCATCACCATGTGTGGCGGTCGCAGTGGCATCGCCGTTTGGTTCCTCTTCAGCGCTTTCCTCGCCCTCACTGTCCCATTCTTCTTTGAGTCCCCAGCTCACGCCGGTCAGGCAATACTTCTCGTGTGGCAGTTTGACTCCTCCAACCATCATAGGATAGCCTCGCTCGCCTTCTTTTGCCTGAGCATTGAGCGATATGCGGTTGCGCTCATCAGCAAGTCCCTTCAGGAACTCTTTCGGCAGCGCACCCGGACCGGCGAATTGGTAGGAGATCTTCGAGCCTACAGCCATCCTCAGTGCCTGAATGGAGATGTCGCCTTCTTCTGCTTTTGTAGCTGCTGTCTTGGCCCTGCTTCCTTTTGAGGTGGTCGCGTTGTCTGCTTGGTCGTATCCTTCATTCTGGATGTGCAGCGCATCGCTGAGCACAGACGAGGTATATCGGTAGGCAAAGTCCATCAGTTGCAGAGGGATGCGCTCTTGATATGCAGTGATGCCCATATGCTGCAGGAGGAGGTGGATGATTCGATGGTCTCGCGGCCGCTTCGATGTGCCATCGTCCGAGAGCGACGTTGCGGGCTGGGAAAGAAGGGCTTCGATTCGACTGGCGGACGACGAGGCGTTCGGTTTCTCGTTGGCCGAGGGCTGCAACTGGCTTTGACCTGGTGTCTCGGTCGGTTCCGCAGGAGGAGTGAGTGGACCAGAGGGGGATGCCATGTTGGGGGAGACGTAATGAGGCTAGGAGGGAGGTTGCGATTAACAGCCCTGGACCATCCTGCGGGCCAAGTGAATTAGCCGCGAAGAAGCGAGTGATGCCGTGCGTCTTTGTTGGCAGAATGAACAAGCAAGTAATGCCGTGGTAGTAGGTAGTATGTCGCGGTTGTCACTGCCCGCCAAGAGATCCGGGCGGCGCTAACCGTCTTCGGCGCTCCTGCCCATTGGCGTCTTCCAGGAGCATGTGGTGGTGTTGATGCATTGACTCCCGATCCCCAACATCTTTCTTTCTCTCCCTGCCATTTGTTCAGCGCAGCTGTACAAAGCTTCCCTCAACTTCTCTCGCCCACTGTCAAACTTTCTCTTCCAGTTCTCAAAAATACCTTCGTCATTATTGGCTCTAGCCGAGGTCGTTTGCCTTGTCTCGCCAGCTATGCCCTGTTAATTACCTCTTGTTGGAGCATCATCTGCGGCGTTTGGGACGGATTACTTCTATTGTATCAATATGCAGTACGTTAGGAACTTCGGAAGCGGCGTTTCAAAGACTTGGAACTCGATCAATCCCGCCACCCTTTCCGGTGCCATCGATGTCATTGTTGTTGAGCAGGCAGATGGCACCCTTGCTTGTTCGCCATTCCACGTCCGCTTCGGCAAGTTCTCCTTGCTTCGTCCGTTCGAGAAGCGTGTCGAGTTCCAGGTCAATGGCGTCAAGCAGAACTATGCCATGAAACTCGGCGAGACCGGAGAGGCCTTCTTTGTCTTTGAGACCTCAAATGACATACCCGAATCGCTACAAACCTCTCCCCTAGCTTCTCCCGCCGCTTCTCCTCAGACTGTGGTGGCGGGCGCTCAAGATGAATCTTCTCCACTCGGCGAGCCCACGCCTCTAGACATCAACGCCAACAACCCTATTGGCGACAATGCCGCGGACCCGGCCGCCACCGAATCAGGCATCCCCATCATCCAGAAGAAGAGCCATGGTGTGAATGAAGACAGACTCGGCGGGCCATCTCCAGGCTCAACACCCGAAATTAGTACGCAAGATGGGACCGAGTCATTGTTTCGGCCGCTAGACCTTGATCGGACGGCATCCGAGAACATGTTCAAGTTTGAGGACAAGGAATCACTTGAAGACTCGGGCCCGAATTTCCGGCAACATGCTCTTTCCTCTTCAGCGCCTCCAGAGAATCGCCCAGAGCTCAAGCGATCTGCAAGCCCACCGGCTTTGCCGCCTCAGGATGCGTATAACCGGGCAATGACGCTGTCTCATAAGCTGTCGAGCTCCAATATACGGACTCAAGTGACTAAATCGGGTGATCTCATGCTTGACATGACGGGATACAAGTCAAGCGAAGAAGACGCTCTTCGGGCTGAATCAATCGCAAGGAAGCTTCTTTCAGAAGAGCTCGAGGGAAGTTATGATATTGGCTCCTTGATCGGAACCGACGAGGACGGTAACCTGTGGATTTATAGTAGTGAAGAGGCCAGAGATGCGGCAAACAAGAAAGCTATCGGCGCCAGCATGGATCCCCCGGGACTGATTCCCAACGACACGGCCTCGGATCCCGGCTATCACAGCGACACCGAGACATCTTCTCCGCCTCTGAGTGCGAGAACGCATCAGAGGGCGCAGTCGGAAGAAGCACAGTCTGCACCAAGAGTCTCTCATGAAGGGACTCGTAACTTTGCCAAGACTCTGCGGCTCACCAGCGACCAGTTGAAGCAGCTCGAGCTGAAACCAGGCGCCAATCCCATGTCATTCACAGTCGGCCGTGCAACCTGTCCGGCTTTCATGTATTATTGGACCTCTACCGTGCCTATTGTTATCTCTGACATCGACGGCACCATCACCAAATCAGATACTCTCGGCCATATTTTAAACATGGTGGGACGTGATTGGACCCATCAGGGAGTGGCCAAACTGTACTCTGAGATCGTGGCCAACGGCTATAACATTTTCTATCTGACCAGCCGCTCTGTCGGACAAGCAGACATGACCCGGGCATACCTCAATACCATCAATCAAGAGGGATGGAAGTTGCCCAAAGGCCCAGTCATCATGAGCCCGGATCGGACGATTGCAGCACTGAGGCGCGAGGTCTACCTCCGAAAGCCCGAAGTGTTCAAGATGGCTTGCCTGAGAGACATTCTCAGCCTTTTCCCTGGCAAGACTAACCCCTTCTACGCTGGCTTCGGCAATAGGTTCACCGACGCGCTTAGCTACCGTACTGTAAATATACCATCAACCCGGATCTTTACCATCAACACTAACAGTGAGGTGTCAATTGATTTGATGAGCTTGAGCCATTATCGCAGCAGCTATGTCAGCATGCGTGAGGTTGTCGACCATTTCTTCCCTCCGGTCTCGACTCTTGTCAAAGAAGGAGGCGAGGACTATACTGACTTTTCATACTGGAGAGATGATCCCGACAAGATGGACGGCTTCATCCCTTCGTGTTCAGAGGATGAAACAGATGAAGAGGATGATAACGCGGTTGATGGCATGGGCGACAGCTACCTCTCGCAGGAGTCGGTTGATCAACCCTACTATGAGGGCGACTCGGTTCGAGAGTCAATTGAAGTGGATGATGTCGAGATCAGCAGGCTCCGAATCGTTGACTCTGACATCACCGATGACTATCTTGTGGGGGACGACCCTGTCCCTGCAAGTCCACGAGCCCAAGGCCGAAGTCTGGATCAGAGACATTGAATGGCCCACTAGACCCGCGATATTGAAACGGACCACTGGACGACAGAACATCCATAGAACTCGCGTAACTTAGCGCGCGCGCACTCACACATGTCCAGCCAGGAGTATTGGTATGCTCGCATCGTGCAGTTTTGCTATACTATTTTTGGTCTTGAGGGTTTCTTGATGAGCTGCTTCCTCTGGACAAAAACCTACCTTGGGTGAGAAAGAGGGGATAGGTCGTACCAAGGAAGAGGGGAATCTGGTGGAGAGACTTCAGACTTGGTGTAACTCAACTTTCAACACTTTTCGACCCAAAGGCCTGTGGATTTTATTTCCGCTGGTGATCTCTCCAAAAGGGGAAAGCTCAGCCTGGATATGGGATTTTCTGCCTATACGGGCCTAGTGCACTGTCATGCTTTAGCGAGCACTTAGAGCTGCGACTGACAGCACAGCATCTTGGCTTTGCATAAAAGTCCGAGGGGATCGACAGTATGAAAATTACAGTGCGGTAATTGTCGGTAATTATGCCGATCACAAAGGAAATCACGTGAGTTTGCCAACAACAACATCATCATCATCATCAGTTCGCATTATTCGTCATTATATTTACCAAGCAAATGTCATTAGACCTGGGTTGAGTGCCAAGGGCAACAAGATATGAGCAACGACCATACTGCACAGCGGCGCCAGTGGGGACAAGTCTGTAATATGCCACGAGTAAGGGATGAAGCTTGCCTTGGCCAGGATGATCATGGTCACAATCATGAGGATGCAGAACGTAAACGAGAACCAGAAGCGGCGCAGGGTGCGGGGCACCTCCTTGAAGAAGTTGGTAAACTCCAGGGTCTTGGCTGTGGCGCCCCAGGTCATGTTGATCTCGAAGCCGTGTGCGAGCAGGGCCTCGGACACGTGGATGGAGATGCCGCCGAGGAAGATGAAGAACATGAAGAGCCACTTGATGTTTTCAAACAGCGCGCCCAGGAAGGTGCGCTCGCCGGTGCGGTAGCGGAGTGTGGCCAGGGCGAGGTTGCCCAGTCCCGTGAAGACGACGAGGACGGTGATCCAGATGTTCCACGAGTCGAGATAGTACTTGTCCAGATCTGTTCAAGGAAAAAAAAAAGGGAGGGGGTCAGTCGGCAAACGACAAAAGGACAGCTAGGATTCAACTCACAGCCTTGGAACCAGCCAACGAGGAAGTAGTTGACGACGGTCATGATCCAGGAACCGCCAATGGCGTAGTATGTACCAATGTAGGAGATGATGTTGATCTTGGAGGCGATCGGCATGTCTGACCGGAGGAAGCGCATGAAAAGAGGGGTGATGGGCCCGCGCAGCAGCCAGAAGCGATATGGTTGAAAGACCAGCTCGTTGCATCCATACGCATACTTCTGCCACCGCGCAAGTTCATCGTATACCTTTGTTCAGTCAGCATCGCTAGACAACACGTTACCGAGCTCGTGCTTACCGTCAGCGAGACGCCCTCCTGAAACCCATCCCCAGCCCAAGCCGCCAGCCGGGTGATATACCCTCTGATCTGGCAGCGGAGGGCCATGTCAAAGTCCTCGCTCACATGCGACTCAGACCAAAACTTGACACGCCCGTCCTCTTGGAACGACACGTCTTGAACAGCGGACCAGCGAAGAATGGCATTGTGGCCGACAAAGGGGGCGACGTCGCCGTTGGCCACGCCAAATCGAATCGAGGAGTAGACCAGGTTCGTGAAGAAGGTGATGCCCATCTCAAAGTAGTTATCTGTCACATTCATCACACCAGACGAGAATTGCAGGATTGCAACCTCGGGAGCGGTCTCTAGCTCGCTGACTGCATCGAGGAAGCAGTCCACAGGTACACGGGTGTCGGAATCAACTGCAAAAAGAAAAAGGTTAGATGAGACGCAGAAGGAGTCATCGGTCGACTTACTGAGCAAGATGTAGTCACCGATGCGGATGTTACCATCAGCCCAGGCCAGACCATTAGTCTCAGCGACAGCTTGTTCCAGAGCCCATGATGTCGCCTCGGCTTCGTCCATGGATGTCCAGCCAGGGTCCCGCGTGAGATCAAGCAGCTTGTCTTCCATAGAGCAGGAAAGAGCAAGAGCAAAATTCATATTCGATGCTTTCTTGAACTTTCCCTTGCGCTGGAAGCCACCCGGTTCGTTGCTATGAGGGGGTCGAGCAACCCAGCCGATGCCGTTATTGGCATAGAACGCAATTCTCTCTTCACGCTCTTCCTCACTGAGCAGTTGAAGGCCATCATCGTTGATGAAAATGTTGGCGGAGCCACCCTGAAGCTCATAGGTAGAGATGGCCTTCTTGATTGAGACAATAGTCGGCTGGATGACTTCATGCAAGCTCTCCTTGTAGACAGGACACTGGATAGTGACATGGGGGAAATCTCGAGTGATTCGCTTGACAGGAATGGCGCTGTAGTGCTTGGAGTTTATCTTCATCTGCTGAATGGGACCAATACACTGGGCGATGCTGGCAATGAGGGCGTTGAAGAAAAACATGCCGAGAAACATCCACAGGGGCGTCAAAGCCAGAAAGGCCAGGCGGGTGTATGCACTGGATGAGTGGCCCTTCTCGTATTCGACCTCGACCACAAGTTTGCGAAGGCCAAGACCCAATGCGGCTATCATCAAGCATAGAGACAGCGACACAAGGACTGTGTTGATGAATATCGTCGGCCGAGGCTTGGGTGCTGCACTCTCTTGTGATGCCGAGTCCGTCTCTTCCTTCTCCATAATGGTGAGGTCGACCTTTGAGGCGGTCTTGCTGGCCACCGTATCCGTAGTCCAGAGGAGTTGCATCAGCTCCCATTCAATAGTCTTTGCACGGTTGAGCATATTGACGGCGTCGTCGTCCCAGACAACTAGCCTGCCTTCTGATGCAACGACAGCAGCAAAGTGATGGACACGAGCCTTTGCCAGGTCCTGGACAGTTGGCACCACTTGAACAGCCAAGCCATTGAGAAGCGGCAGCTCGGTGACATATGGCATGGAGAGAAGATAGGACTTTATGACCTGTGAGTGAATGGTCATTGCTGACTGGACGTTCAGTTCTTCCAGCACTGCTGCCAAATTTGTCTGTGCCAGTTCGGGGGGAAAGGTGAGATAGCTATCTCGAGTCACCCTTAGCAGAACACCTTCATCAAGACCGGGCTGGCTGGATCTCCATCCGTTGTTCCCTTGCTGTTGGTACAAATAATTGATCATGACCTGGTTCTTGACAGCATCAAGTGCCTGGCTGTTGGTCTGCCGATGAGACATGCCTGCTGGAGACTCTGATCGGGAGGCATGAAGACTATTATTTGCTGAGGGATCGGCAGATGAGATGAAAGGATCATGTTGTTCCTGTTGAGGAGGTGGTGTCTCGACTTTTGACTCTCGAGGCGATTCCTTCTTCAGCTTGAAGGAGAAGACTCCCATATTGGGTGTTTGATATTATTGCCCTTGACGAGATTGCTCCAGCAGTGTTAAGTATATGCAGAAGGTGAACGAACGGTGAATAGGAACGACAAACGAAGGACTGGGTATTATTGAGGAAGAGAACCAAGGGCACATAATGGTGGACTAGTTAAGAGAAGAGCGGCTCAACAAACCCCACCAGGAGCTCAGATCAGGGTCTCTCCCACACGACCAGAGCCGCCGTGACAGATATGGTCCTAATGCGCCCGTTCCCGTCAGAGGCCTTTGACATCAGCCACATGGCAGTGGGACATATCCACCGCTCCGGTAGTGTGTGTTTGACACCGCCTTAGTGATGGCGAACTGAGGTATTCCCTTTGAGTAAAAGGCGAGCTCGAGACAGGAAACCGTGTTTCAAGGGCCCCTGTCTCTTGCAAAGACACCGCTCATGGGAGGGGAACTGGTCGTCAATTAGCTCCTTACTTTCAACAAGCGCTGGCTGCGAGACTATCGGAATTAACTTCACTCCATTGTTCCAAAAGTCGAGCCCAGGAGGCCAAGATCCGGACCAGAGCAGCGGCTACCAGGTCCGTGAGTTGGGAAATGGGATCCAGAGTGTAGAGTTGCAAATAAGTTACAGTACCTGTTGTAACACCATGTAAGTTACAAGGCTTATTTCGGCCTTTCCAAAAAGGGGGAAAGAGCAATAGGGCTAACCCGAATTGCGCTGGTATTACCTCACATCCACCACGTCTTATTTTCTCCGTCAAACTTTCGCCTGTCGATCATATTTCGGCATTGATTGCACTGGTGCGTGCTTTGTTCCCCCCAGGCTATCATTACACAGCAGCTCCCAGCCAGCTTCAACCTACCCTTGGCTTACAGCCGGGCACTTTCCCCTGCAGTCAACCCTTTTCTTTACCTAGTGCCCTGTGTGGCTAAAAGTAGCCTGCATAAGATTTACTGAACCGCGAATCAACAAATATAGGCGAGGATATGTGGGCACATGTGATTGCTGTGTTGTCCAAGCCTAGAGTTTCAAACGGCTCGACTAAAGCGGTAGGTGATCAACGTCACGGATAGTTGGTGTTACCAACCAGATTTACAGGATTCCAACTTTAGGAACATGGTGGCTGAATTGAGCATTTTTTGTGCCCCCTCCCAGTGATTTTTGGATCGCCTTGGTTGATACATCAAGCTTGACTGGATATCTCCAGCGCCAGCCTGTCTCAAAAGTCCCGAGGGCTTAGCCGATGAGCACGCGAGGACCTCACCCTCGCCCAGATTGATGGGAGACCAGGTTTTAAAAATAGACCAGCGTGCAGGCAGCTTCTGTGCAGCCAGTTCGGATGGAAATATTCAAGGAAGCAAAACAACTCCGGTTGTATAGGATTGACCTGGTTGACTTACCTTATGGATGTAAATCCAGTATCTGTTAATTCTTTAGTTGATTCTTCATGGGTAACTGCATGTTCAAGACCTACGAACCATCTTCTAATCAAAGCCAATGCATTAACCTACCATGGTAATACCGTATTTCATGTCAGACTGTCATTTACCAATGCATCCCTGATATCCAGATTGTTGCCACATTTTCACGCTCTTGACCCTCATCTGGCCGTTCTCTTTCCAGGTGGGATACCATTGGTCTTGTGCATTCCAGAAGTCCTTTTTCGCAACTGGACTGGCATCCACCCATGGTTTCCCTGCCACACCATCCGTCCACCAGCCATTCGTACTTCCTACCGCAATATTCAGAATGAGGTAAAACCTCTGGTCGAAAGGGGTCGATGGTCTTCCTGTCTGGCTCCAAGGATCCACTATCCGGGTGCCATTGTCACTGACAGCCTCAAAGTGGCCTTTGGGCCACAATGCCGACTTGAATGGCACGTAGAGGACTTGGTTGAGGCGGGAGTTGATGTAAATGAACATATACTTCTCTGACCATTCAAGGCCAAATGTGTGATATGTGCGGGTATAGGTCGAGTGAAGGGCCTTCTTCGCAGCATTCGTACGATGCCAGGCGTCTGAGTCAAAGGTGGGACCCCAATGAAGAGTGGCACCGATCCGGTCGTTGCCACCCAAGGGATATGAATGGTTATTGCCACGAGATTCAATAATATCGATCTCACCACTTGCGGGCCATGGTCCGTATTTTTCGTCAACAGGCAAGAGCCAGATGGCAGGCCACATCCAGTCGCCTTCGGGAAGAGAGGCGACTACCTCGACTCTGCCTGTGAAAGGTTAGCATCTGTTCAAGACGGAGAGTGTTTTAGATATTCATGCTGACCATATTGAATCGAAGCCCCTTTCTTGGTGTTGATGCGAGCGGACTTGACAGGGTTTACGATGGTGCCATTAGTGGTGTTGGTCACTGCGTGGCAATCAAACCACGCGTCTGAGGTGCAGATCCCTTGCTTTGTGAGATCAATAACGCTGTTCTTGTTGATCAGATCGGCATCCTGGAGCGTTGGCTTGAGCCAGAGTTCTCCATCCTTGATGAACACGTTTTCGTCTGTATCAGTCGTCTCGGCAAAGTCCCCGACTCTGGTGCGGTTAGTAAAATATGATATGAGCCTGGAGGACTTTGCACTTGCCCAAATCCACCAAGCTGGGCCTCCTTGGTCCAGACATTGGGATCAAGCTGGCCTCCAGTGGTGAAATCAACCTCATACACAGGACAATAGGATTTGTTGATAACACTGCTGTATCCCTGATATGTTATCACGCCTGTGACGGCAAGCCCAACGAATATTCCGATCAGCGGGAAAATGGTGTGCCATTTCCGGCTCGGATTTTTCTGATCGGTCCAGGGCCGCTCGATGGTCGACACGTCTCTTATTCTTCTTGATCGAAAATACTTCTGGTTGCCTGAGCCATGGAGGTGAAATGCTGCAGTTGATGCTCGAGCTGATCCGACTGTTCGGGGAGTGTTGACCCCACTGGGTGCTAAGAAAATACCAGAATGGGTGTTGCTGACAGGCCGTGAGGACTCGAAAGGGCTTGGGGCCCGTCTGATGGTGTCCATCGAGCCTCTGTCATTCATGGTGAGAGGGAGTTGAGTTGTCTGATGGCATAGAACAAGTCAAAGAGGGCATCAAGGTATGAAAAGGCAAGAATATCAACCCAAGACCGTGTCGATTGTTCTGTCCATACGGCACGTACACGTACAGTACCGAAACAGGAGCATGCCCAGGTTATTCATCTTGTCTCCCTAATCGGTTTTCAGTGAGACGCTATCAGCAGCGTGCCGTAATTAGTGTTGAGCCGTGGACTACTCGTACTGTGTGGATGGTACGCGCCCCGAATCGATATGCTGTCGATATCCTGGTCAGTTTCACATCGAACCATGAATGTTAGATCATGTCTAGCCCTGCGCTTACCTGCCCTTCTTCCTTGGCCGCGGCTTGACGCTTAGACTTGCCCTGGCTCGTGTGAGATTTTCTTAGAGTTTGCCGGTTCCCAGCCCCTGATCCACTTTAGCCAGGGGTGTCTTGACCACGTTCCAACAATTTCCCGACGTCGCTGTGCTCGTCCTTAAAACAGCGGCATCCCTCGTACTCGTATCCGGCAGAGGCGCTCTTCTGTAATAACTTATGTACGTTCATATAAAAAAAAGCAACGATTTGCAGTCTTGTCCAACAGGTCTGACACCAGTCTCGATAAACTTAACCTCTTGCCACTTATACGCCGAAGCTACCGGGAGGACAATGCCAGTTTGTACCCCTTGTTTGTCAAATCCTGTACCAAACTGTACCAAGATTGAAAGATGAATCTGGAAGGTAAGGATCTGCGATGTCATTGTCGATCATGCTGTGGAAGCGCCACATTGACACATCGAGTTGGCGGATAGGTGCAGCTGTCCGGGTGGTTGATCCGTGGTCGGCCAAAGTCTGATAAGCGCCACCAGATCACGTGCGGGATATCCGTATCTTCGGCTCTTCGTGGATTCGACGTCGTTTTTAACTTAAAACAGTCAACTCCGTGGATTTCGACGTCGTTTTTAACTTAAGGCTGAAGCGTAAACTTAATCAAGCACTCTAATTTCCACTTCAGGGCTAGGTATCGTGGTCAAAGCAGGCCGTGTCACTGCTAACAGATAGTCAAACCCCCTCAGTCTGAGCGCCTGCAATACGAGCTCCAAACGGCCTTGCGCTGTCTTTGTCGTGGCCTTATGAATCTATTCTTATGCCAACATCCCATTGGTTACTATCCAGCCCTTTCTTCGACAGTGGTTGAGCGCCTGTACCAGTCTGATGAACGAATGAGATGTCTTCCTGGCAACCCGGCGTTAGGATCTGTCTCGAAGAGTAATTAGTGGCCTCGTGGCCTAATGGTGGCGATGCTATGTCTCTGCAGAACTGACTAATACTGATGTCCCTGTCTTGTTGAAGCCTTCCTTTCCGACAACCTTATGTCTTTCTCAGTCTTTAATTGCCCTCTTCATTCCCTTTGAGAAGAAAAGGAAATAATTAACAGTAATCAGATCCAGAGCCACTCGTTCCGTGGGCCATTATGGCCACATTCATTCGTTTTGCGGCTGTCCTTGTGCTTTTCGAGCTTGGACTTCCCCCCCCCTCGGCGGCCAGCACCATCGGCAGAAACCAGCTTGCGCATCGTTCGCAGCTATACAAACGAGCTACAGTCTCAACAAGCCTTCCTGGCAATTGGACCTCACTGGGATGTTATACTGACAGCACGAACCCAAGAGCCCTCGCTGCCAAGTCTTATGTCGATACTGCCAACATGACCGAGGAGGCTTGTATCGACTTTTGTGACGACGACGGATTCGCCTACGCTGGGGTGGAGTATTCACAGGAATGCTTTTGTGCCAATGTGATAGGAGTCACTGGCAGTCTTGCTGATGATGGTGATTGCTACATGGCCTGTACAGGCTCGTCCGACCAGCTTTGTGGTGGCCCCAACCGTCTCAATGTCTTCCACAATGATGATGATGCCACATCCTCAGATCCACCTGCTACCAATCCCGGAGTTCTAGGCTGGGACTTGCTAGGTTGTTATACCGACTCTGCGGCTGCCCGAACGCTCACAGCAAACTATGTCGGAGTCCAAGGCGGTACCGCGAATATGTCTGTCTTGAATTGCGTCACGGCCTGCAGTGGCGCTGGATTCTCTCTCGCTGGTGTTGAATATTCCGCAGAGTGCTATTGCGGCAATGAAATATCCAATGATGGTGCTTTGGCCCCAGAAGGTCTGGATGGATGCGACATGCTCTGCAATGGCAACACATCCGAGTTCTGTGGTGGCGCAAGTAGATTGGACGTCTATGGCCTCGGTCAGGCAGCCACCATCACTGCCACGTTGACTTCTTCGACAGCTACTACAAGCAGTGGTGCGACGGCTACCAGCAGCGTGGCAACGATCTCCCCCACCAGTCTCTCTCTTGCTGGTAACTGGACTTATCGGGGCTGCTATGTCGACAACACATATGGACGGATCCTGACCCAGCAACCAGATAATGCCAATCTCACCATTGAGACCTGTGTCGAAACCTGTGTTGGCCTGGACAATACCATTGCAGGCTTGGAGTACTCTACTCAATGCTTCTGTGGCAATGCCATCATCAATGGCGGCGACCTTGCCGACGACGACTCTGAGTGTGACATGACCTGTGGTGGCAATTCTTCTGAAATCTGTGGCGGCCCCAATCGTATGAGCATTTACGCCGTTGGTAATTTGACCTCCTACGATCCTCCCACAGTCAAGAACACCAGTCTACCGGGTGATTGGCAATATCAAGGATGTCTACAAGACAGCACGACCCGGGTCTTCCCATATCAAACCGATATGACGAACAATGCGACCATCGAAGCTTGCCTCAATCTCTGCCACGAGTATGAATATGGAGCAGCAGCACTGGAGTTTGGCTACCAATGCTTCTGTGGCGACGACACTGACCGGATCAATGCCAATGCTACTTACCTCGCTACTACTGCTTGCAACTATGCTTGCAGCGGAGACCCTACTGCTCTGTGTGGTGGCGCTGACTCTATGAATTATTACAGCTGGCCTGACCTCAACTTCTGGGGCCAAGGCACAGGCAACAGCGCTGGGGCGTACGAATTCTTGATTGGAGGCCCAGTGATTCCTCTGATTACCAGTGCCAATCGCAATGGCAAAGTCACCTTCGTTGAGAAGCATGGCACTGGTCCGCCCAACTCGACTGGTGCTTTCGAATTGGATCTATCCGCCATAGAAACCTGGGATCTGGCATGGAGAGAGATGCAAGGCCTGGTCACCGATGTCTTTTGCTCTGCTGGCCTGACTCTGCCTGATGCAGCTGGACGAGTCATCAACATTGGTGGTTGGTCCGCTGATTCTCTCTACGGAGTCCGTTTCTACACCCCGGATGGATCGCCAGGTGTACCAGGCCAGAACGGATGGGAGGAGAACGTCAAGGAGGTTGCCCTCCAAACCGGGCGTTGGTACCCAAGTGCTATGATGATGGTGAATGGCTCCATCCTCGTAGTGGGTGGTGAGAATGGCAGCAACGGTCCGCCGGTGCCCAACCTTGAGATTCTCCCCCAGCCGGCTGGTGGCACGCTCATCTACTGCGACTGGCTAGATCGTACCGATCCCTACAACCTGTACCCTTTCCTCGCTATTCTCCCTTCCGGTGGTATCCTGGTGACCTACTATAACGAAGCCCGAATCCTCGACGAAACTACCCTGGAGACGGTGCGGACACTGCCCAACATTCCAGGCGCTGTTAACAACTTCCTTGGCGGGCGAACATATCCTCTCGAAGGGAGTTCCATGCTCTTTCCCCAGTCAGCCCCTTGGACCGATCCGCTTACCGTCCTCATCTGCGGTGGCTCCACCCCCTATGCCGCCGTTGCCATTGATAACTGTGTGACGATTCAGCCAGAAGTGGAAAATGCAAACTGGACCATTGAAAGAATGGTAAGCCGGGCAAGACGTTTCTTCCTCGACTGTTGCTAACCCGCCTATAGCCATCTAAGCGTGTGATTCCCACCATGGTCGCTCTTCCCGACGGAACCTTTTTGATCATGAACGGAGCCATGCAAGGCGTTGCCGGCTTCGGGCTCGCCAACGACCCCAACCTCGACGCTGTGCTCTACGACCCGACCCAGCCGCTGCATAAACGCATGACACGCCTGGCCAACACAACCGTGGCCCGCCTGTACCACAACGAAGCCCTCCTGCTCCAGGACGGTCGGGTCCTCGTGTCCGGCTCGGACCCGGAGAACACGGACAACAAGTACCCGCAGGAATACCGCGTCGAGGTCTTCATCCCGCCCTATCTCATGGGCCTGGACGAGCCGCTCTCCATCAACGTGTCGCAGCAGGTCTTCTATCAGGATGGAGACGGCAGCAGCAGCAGCAGCAGCAGCAGCACCTGCGGAGGTCGCCCCGTCTTCAACCTCGCCGCCAACAACTCGGACTGGTCCTTTGGCGGCGAATACTCCTTCACCTTGCTCTGCGGGTCCGCCGCCAAGGTCTCCCTCATGGGCTCTGTGTCCAGCACTCATGGCAACAGCATGGGCGCCCGCACTCTGTTCCCCACCTTTAGCTGCACGGGTACCTCGTGCACGGTGACTGCCCCGCCAAACGGCCATGTCACCGGCGGGCCCGGCTGGTTCATGATGTTTGTGATCGGTGACAATGGCGTGCCCTCGATTGCCGAGTGGGTCAGGATCGGGGGTGATCCAGCTGGGCTGGGCGAGTGGCCGACCTTCTCTGATTTCACCCGCCCAGGCTCGTGATTGTGATTGTGATTGTGATTGATTGCGTTTTATGTCTTGTTCTCCCTTTGAATTTTTTTTCCCCCTTTCCTTCCCCCCCCCAAGCTTGCTGTGTATTAGAAGAATCTCTTTTCATATTTGCCAGAGTTGCGCTTTTTTAGGGACCCCAGCACGAAAAGAAAAGTGAAGTCAAAAGAAAAAGACTCTCATCAGATCAAGTCAGAGGTCAGACTGGTTGCTAATACCAAAATCAAAGTAATTTTTATGTCCCGTTCAGAGCTTGACACTCTTGACCACATTGGTCTTGATGCCAGTTAATTCACCACCGTAGCCGCCCTTGGCCTCACCGCCCTTGTAGAGGACCCTGATGCTACCCAACTTCTTCATCTTTTGCTCGTACCGCATCTTCTTCTTGACGCGCGGATTGCGCACCTCCTTCTTGCGCTTGGGTGCGAGGCCCTTGTTCTTTTCAATCGCATATGTGATCTTGCGCTTGCCATCCGGCCCCACCTGCTCTTCTTCATACACTTGGGCACCCTGCCGCGCGGCTTCAGCATGGGCTTCAGCTCGCGCGCGTTTGTCCGCCTTCTTCTGTTCTGACGCCGAGACAACCGAGTTGTAATAATCGTGCGCTTCGTTCTGGCCTCGCGGTGCGTCGCCCATCTCGCTGTCACTGTCAAAAGTGTCATGTTGTCCAGGGGTGTCGGTCTTCTTGCCTGCTTCACGCGCGAATCGGGTTTCCTTATCTCGTCTTGACTCCTTGTACGGAAGATCATCATCACCACCGGCCATATGGCCGGCCCGTTTTCTTGCATTGGCCTTTTGGGCGATCTGGCTGGAGTAGAATCGAAGGGAACTCTTCTTGCGGGACTTCTCAGCGGCAGCTTCGCCAACCAGAGGGTCTTCATCGCCAAAGTCAGCGTCGTTGTCCTCCTCTAGTTTCGAATTGGCTTGAGCAAAGAGATCGGCAATCTCGATAGGTTTGGACCTAGCTGCCTTCTTCTCCGTGTTGGAATCGCCGAGAATGATATTGGTGGGTATTGGAGCAAGGAAACCAAGGTCGTCCACTTCGGATGATTGTCGCTGAGGTACATTCGCCTCTGGCTGTCCTTTCTGCTTGCTTGCCTTCTTCTTTGGCTGACTGACCACAACAGGGTCGGGGTGGTGATTGGTGGCTGCACTCTCGGGTTGCGCGTCCTCAACATCATCCATGTTCTTGACCGCCTCCCACGCCTGTTGGCATTTAAACAAAGTGCCGATGATGGGATGCTCTCGAAGCTCAGAAGGAGGGAGAGGAAGGCCATTCTTGGTCTGGGTGAGTATGGATATGTACATGACCACAACAGCCATGTATGCGAGAGATGCACGGATCTTGAGCTTGATAACTTTTGACTTGGTCGGATGGTCGAGATAGCCCCGGTAGAGGCTGTGTACCTGCAGAAGGCTCTGCGAGAGCGGCTCGAATTCGGGGTACCTGGCGCGGATGATCTCCCGTCGCTCTTCGTCGGTGGCATCCTCGGGAATCTGGAAGGGAGGTAGATTCTCCACTATGCGCGCTTTGGCTGGATACTCCTCAGCTGCATCGTCGGCCTTCCATTGTAGTTCATCAAAGCCAAAGTCTGCATCTGTCATGCGCTTCAATTGCTTCTGTCGTAGTCTTCGGGCTTCAGCCTCTTCGGCCAATGCATCCTCTTCGTTTTCAATAGCGTCGGCGTTGTAGTAGTCGGAGGTTGAGGGCCCCCAGTATTCATCCTCCGTGCCAGAGCCGTGGCTGGCTCGCTCAGCGTCATCGTCGGCGCCTCTGGCCAGCGTCTCCTCCTCATAATCCTCCTCCTCATCAGAGCCAAGTGAGCCTGCGGATAGAACCTCCTCGTCTGATGGCTGTAGTTCTTGCATCTCTTGCACTATCCTGCGTTGCCGCTTTGCAGTGGGACCATCGTCCAAGAGGACTTGATCCTTGGCTGCGAAGAATTCATCCTCAGACTCCGGGAAGGGGTCAGTCGCGCCCAGGTCTTGGTGTGACTGGCCAACAGGCCGAGTTTTCCTCTTCTTCCCCATGCTGATCGTAGTCGTTCGTCCTTCTGCTCTCGAAGACTTTTTTTTGGTCGAGCAGATGTGGGTCCGGCTGAAAATCACACCAAACATGCCAAGCCTACCAAGGTTACATAATCGATGCGAGGCTAAGCCAGGTCACGTGTTAGAAGAAACGCGACCATAATTTTGGGTTCACGCGTTTCGATGTCACAAATAGTCAAGGAGCAATGGACTCGTTATTCCTGACAGTGCTCATTGCATCCGGCATCATTTTCGTCTCTGTTGTGGCCATGTCTCTCTTCCGAACCCAAAACCACTTCCCCGCGGATGGCCGCACAATCCTCATCACTGGAGCAAGCCAGGGGCTGGGCCTGTCAGCTGCTCGGCAGCTTGCATCCAAGGGTGCGAATGTGGCGATAGTGGCACGAGACGTGACGAAACTAGAGAGCGCGATAGAGGAAATCCGGGCGGCAGCGCGACGGCCCGAGCAGCAGAAATTTCTCTCGCTCTCCTACGACCTGACGAAGCCAGAGTCGGCCAGGCTGATCCTCAAGGAAGTGAGCAAGTGGAATGGCGGGCAACCGCCAGATGTTGTCTGGTGCTGCGCTGGCTATGCGCTCCCGTCGTTTTTTGCCGATGCGAGCCTTGAGGCTCAACGGTCACAGATGGATACCGTCTACTGGTCCAGTGCTTATATGGCCCACGAGACAATCAACCTGTGGAAGCAACCCGCACCCGTACTGCCGCCTGTAGCCAGCAAGGGGGAGCTGCCTCCGGCGCCGGCTCCGGCTCGACATCTGATTTTTACTTCTTCTGCCCTAGCCTTCTTTCCCATCGCGGGATATACGCCTTACACTGTTGGCAAAGTTGCCATGCGCGCCCTAGCGGATTCGCTGAATCAAGAAGTTGCGGTGTATAACGGTGCTCGGCGCTCTGCAGCTGTTCCAGCCACTGAGAAGCCGGCGGCTGATATAAAAATCCACATCACCTTCCCCATGGGGATCCAGGGAGCTGGTCTCGACTACGAAAACACTCTCAAGCCTGAGCTCACAGTTTTGTTGGAGAAGGATGATGTGCCTCAACTGGCTGATGAGGTTGCAACAAATACCATAGCATCCTTGGAGAAGGGCGAGTATATGATCACTACAATGTTTCTGGGCCATTTGATGAAAGGTTCTGCCATGGGCAGTAGTTTGAGAAGTGGCATTATGGATTATCTGTGGAATTTTCTTGGAAGTATTGTTATTCTGTTTGTGGCACCAGACTTCCTGTCCAAGTGTAGTAAATGGGGCACAGACAGGGGTTTACATACTGGACCCAAAGCCAAGTGAAGAGTGTTATCTTACCCTTGGCTTTATCTTATTCTCAGGGCTTCATCCAGCACTGAGCTCAGAAGATCATTCACACTATCTTCAAGAGTTAAATCCAGTGCTATGAATGCCCTGGCTATTGTCTCCGCCTCTTGTAACTGCTGAGCATCCTGTTCTGGCAGTGCTGCACACACTGTGATAAGATCATCTCCTTTTACCATTAGATCAGCTAGAACCAGAGCACGATGAACAATCTGGTCTGGAACCCCATTCATGGCAGCACATTGTGCACCATATGACAAGTTTGACCTGCCCTGCTGAAGTGTGTAGAGATAAGTAACCTCTGTCATGTCAACAGGTGAGATAGATCTAGCCTGTCTTGTTATGTCTTTCTCATCAATGTACACTGCCATGTGACCATGTCCGAGTTTCGGGTGGTCGACAAAGAAGCCCAGGTCGAACACTTCATGGTAATGACTGGCAACCAAGACCTTTGGGGTCTCGGAGCCTCGACTCAGGAGGTGATAGAAAACTCCGGCTGCAAGGCCAGCTCCGTCACAGCTATCTGTTCCTCTCCCAAACTCGTCGATTAGCACTAGACTTTGGCTCGTGCATAAATTCAGTGCCAAGGCAATCTGTTGCAGGTCGATTGTGAAAGCTGATCGGGCTTTCGAAACGGTTTTAGTTGTGGCGATGCTGGTGAGAATTTTGTCTGTAATCCCGACTGTGCATTCTTCAGCCGCAACGAAACTACCCATCTGGGCCATGTACGCAACGAGAGCGACTTGCTTCTGATAAACTGATTTTCCAGAATAGTTGGGACCGGTTAATACAAGCATGTTAGGAATGGTAGCATCACCTCCCGCAAGTCTAGTATCATTCGAGATGTACAAGGGCACAGTCAGCTCTTGAAGAAGGTGCCTGCCCCCTTTGATGTCGATGATGTTCTCATCTACTAGCTTCGGTCGTGTTAGCTTGTGTTCGATTGCACCATGCACGAATGCCAACAAGCTATCCAGCTCACCACATGTGTCTGAAGCTTCAATAAGAATCTCCTCTTTTGCCAGCACTGATTGAGCAAGCTCATATGTTAGCTCGATCTCAATATCACAAATGTTGCCCCAGAGATCACCCAGGTCGTGGTCTAGTTGTCGCATCTGTTCATTCTTGAAGTAGACTCGATCCGCAGTAGAAAATGTTTGCTCCCAATCGGCATGACTCCAAGCCGCTTCATTTGTGTCTTTCTTTCGCGGAATAGTTATGTGAAAGCCAAGCTGAGGAAAGAAGATGACATTTAGACTGTAGTTGAGACCTGAAGGCATAGTCTGCACAATCTCATCCGCGATTTGAGTAAGGAGGTTACCGATGCCATCGTAGTGATCTTTGATCTGATCGAGATGCTGGTCAACGCCTCGCCTAATCACTGTCCGGTGTTGCTCGACGGATGACTCGAGGTCAACAACTTCATGAACCATACTACCAATGCGCTGAAGCTCGGGCTTTGAGAGTGCTTTGGCGACCCGAGCGCACAACGGTAGATGATCGCCACCGAGAACATCTTGTATGGCTTTGGCAACATCAATGCCATGATAACAAAACTCAAGCAACGATGCCCATACCCCGCTCTTGAAACTCCCCTGTGTGTGGGAGCCACTCACTACACCTTTATGAAGCAGTGCCGTGATGTTCCTCATGTTCTTGACCTTGGTCAAACTCTGGCTCAGTCGTTGTGCAACTTCAATGTTCGATGGACGCACCAAGACGCCTACAAAGTCGAGTCGTTCGTTGATCACATTGAGATCGAGACTCGGCCGAAGAAACATGGTTCTAAGCCGAGCTTTGCCCTGTGGTGTCCGGGCATGGTGTTGGAACAGACCGAAGACAGACAGTCCCTCTTTTGAGCCAGAGGTACCCGGACCTTGCTTGAATATATTGGGATGCGATTCGGGCTGGATTATTTGGAGTGCAGACAGAGTATCAGGATTGACAAACCTGGAGTGGTCAACAAATAATGCCAGGCAAGAAGAAATATACTCACATGGTATCTTTAAAGCTGAACATCTCGATACGCAGAATGCGGTCTGCAAATTGGACCTCCTGATCTCCTCGAACATGGTCTGGGGCACGTTTCCGTTGTAAATAGCTGATCAGGGCTCCGACACAACCAATGCTAGTCTTAGAATCGAGGTCGAGCCCCGATGAGACTTGCAGAAGTCTGCCTTCACGATCTGAGAAGCCGAATTTGCTCGGCTCGAGGTTTCCTTCGCCAGAGATGGCGTCACCGGGAATTATGAGCCTCGTTCTCATGGCCAGCAGAGAAGGCTCGAAGTAGGCAAGCCTGCTAAGTGCGCCCTCGAAATTGAATTCAGGACTGGGCAACACCTGGACTTCATATGGTAAGGGTAGTGAATCAGGATCTGAAGATGTTAGGAACATGCAGTCCGCTAGCCACAACAGCCTACCAGTATCGACGAGTGATGAAGCACTGGCTTTTCTGTCGTCTAACGTGCTAGCGAGAGCTTCAGCTCTGGTGGAGAGGAGGATTAGTGTGGGCTGAAGGTCGACTTTGACTGGGAATTATCAGCAGTGTCATTTGATCAACGTAGCCTACATACGTTGCTCCAATGCCGCTTGTCCACCTCGTGGCACATCCTCCATACACATTAATTTGCCCTCGCGAGAGATGTAGCAAGCGCAGCCGACAACAGCTCTTTCTCTGACATCTAATGACATGATAACATGGTCATTACCATCACCTTGGTCTTCAGTGTCATTCTCAGGCCCATGGAGAGCTGGTGGGGCCCGCTGGATTTTGGTCTGCTCAGCGGTCGATGGGGAGGTGGCGGGGGGTGGGTGATATGATGGCCGTGGAAAGGGCGGTGGGACGTGCTCCGAGGCTAACGCAGGCTGCAGTTGGCGTGGCTGGTGCGTATCTGAAGTATATGAGCAACCGGCAGGGCGAGTAGACGTTGGTATGAGGGAAGTCGGACGTGTACGTCCAGTAGACGAAGAGTTCCATCGTGCCTGAAAGCTAGAATGGGATTGTGATTCTGGCATGATGCACAAGTAGGGGTATATGCTTGTCTCCGGCCAAGTGAATTACTCAGAGTGAAATTAAGAGCAAGTCTATAATGTGCGTCCGACAGTCATCGCCGAGAGTGGAGTTAGTGCGCTTTCGTTGGGGTTAGGAAGGCACGACCAGCAGTCCACGTATGCCAACAGCCGTATGCCACAGCCATATGCCAACAGCCTAGCAACACCCAGGTAGATGTAGCAGTTGCGTTCAGATCTCAATTCTGGATCTCGGTCTCTTTCCACATGCCCACCAATCTTCCACCCTCTGCCCGCTTCACTCTGCACCACATGCCGACCTCTTTATCCACAATGAACTGCCAGATAACCAGGGACCAGCTTTTGTGGCAGGGGAGCGTTTCATAGAACTCTTTCGCTATCTCGTGCAGCTTTGGCAGTCTCGTCCACGGGATGGCTGGAAAGTCATGGTGCTCGTTGTGATAGCCTACGTTGTAGGTGAGAAGGTTGAGAGGGCCGTAGTAGGAGAAGGTTTCGGGTATAGGCGTATCATGAGGCGTCTTGGATTCTTTGAGCGATGATCGAGCGAAGACGTAGTGCTCGGAGATGAAGTGTCCAGCACAAGGATGGAGCGACCCGGCGAGGAGCGAGCTCAAAAGCAGATAGAGCATGGCGTTCCAGCCCAAAAACTTGACGATGAGGACATCAAAGACGACCTGCGCAGCAATATTGCAGTAGTGAACTGTTCCGAAGGGGATGCGGTAGATGAACATTGGCCGAACAGCGTAGAAAAGGAGCTGGAAGGTGCAGAAGAAAGCCTTTCCAAGCACCGAGTCGAAGAAGACAGCCTCGAGAGCAGTGGGAAGATCGGTGTCGACGCCATCCACGCCCAAGGACTTGTGGTGCGTTAGATGGTACTGTCTGAAGCCTGCCGAGTAGGGCACACCGATGGGAAGATTGGCCAAAATAGCAAAGACTCGGTTGTACAGAGGCGTCCGGAACGCGAGATTATGGCTGATTTCATGGATGGCCAGGAAGAGGTTTTGGTTGGCGGTAGCTCCAATCAGATATGCTGTCAGCCAGAAGGACCACGACTTTGCTGAGGTATCCTTGAGAGCAAGAGCGCAGGCGATCTGAAGGGAGACGACGCCAATAACCACGTATTTGGTCAGCGGCTCCGGCCCGCAAAGCGCTAGAACCTCCTTGTGTGCTTTTATGATGGCCTGCCGCCGCGTTCGATGCGGTTCCTCTGTGTAGGTCCAGAGGAAATTGTCGTCGGGGAAGGGTTTGGCGCCCTCGCGAGCGGTCCCGGCCAGTTTGGTCGTTGCCCGAGTCTGGGCGGCCGTTGTAGTGGACATGTCTTTCTGCCGACTTTGTTCGGGTCTAACGAGTGACTGGGAGTGAGATCTTTGGCAGAGCTGCAGAACGAAGTCGGGGGGGAAAGAGGAAAAGATCAGGCCACACGGCGGCGGTAGAGCTATGACGTCGGTCCCACGTGCAGAGCACAAACACGAGCCCCTGAATTTGCTCTTCCTCAGTCCGAAATAGTCCCAAATACGTGTGCAAGTGTGTAATGCAGTCCTAAATACATGTGCAAGTGTGTAATGCAGTCCTAAATACATGTTCAAGTGTGTAATGCAGTCCTAAATACATGTGCAAGTGTGTAATGCAGTCCTAAATACATGTGCAAGTGTGTAATGCAGTCCTGAATATGTGTCCAAGTGTGTAAGGCTCCACCTGTGGAGTGCTTGGGTCTCGGTGCTTGTCTAGGCTCTACGGATCTATCTGGCTGCAAGAGCAATTCATGACACATAGTGAGTAGGGCACACCCTTGAATAGAAGGGACCGGGGACTGAGAGGAGGAGGCGGTGTGGTGGATGTCAATAGCGGTATGTGAATTCAGGGCATTCAATCGTTGGGACTTTTCTTCCGCTGCATGAATCTCGTGACGGTGAGGAAGTCTTCTCCCGAGATAATCTCCTCATGATGTGGCCCATCAGTCGCCCCAATTGCGCCACTGTTCCGGGACGGCATAGAGGTGTTGACGATGAAGATGAGCAAGACTCATTTGACAATTAGACTGGCACTCGGGACCAACTTAAGCTCCTTCAAGGTCTCCCCAAAGTACTCCCGGTTGAAGATCTTTCTGGGGAAGGTTTGGGTGAAGCTCTCGATATCATGGCCGATGTCTTGGCTGACCACGGTTGCGACCTCGAACAGAGTGGTTTCCACGGGGAATGTCTTGACCACATTGCCTTGTGGTGTCTGCAGACGCAGCCTGGTCTCGGTGTATTCGGATGCAGGTTTGGAGGAGGTGGGAGGGAGGGCAGTGGTCGTCGATGGTGGCTGTGGTGCAGGGACTGCAGTGCCCGTTCGCTGCGCCTTCTCACGCTCGGCCCGCAAGCGTCTCTCTTCCTTATCCGCAGCAATCTGTGCCTGGATCTTCTTCTTTGCCTCAAGCTCCTCGCGCTTCTCTCTGCGCTTTCGTTCGGCATCCTTGATCTGCTCCTTGACCTGCAGCTGCTCTTTGATGTCCTGCGACTCCTTTGTCTTCTTGCGAGAAATCTCCTCGTTTCTCTTCTTGTCAATCTTGTCCTGATCTGACATTGCCGCTCTCTTCGCAGCCAGCTTCTCCCTCAATTCTGCCAGCTTTGCCTTTTTCTCTTCCTCTGTCAGCGGGGCAATTTCGTCTGTTGATTCGGAGAAGTCTTGATGTTCTGTCTTGGAGGCATGGAACTCGGCTTCTGCTGTGCCTCGAAAGCGCTTGCCGCACTCGTTACACACCAGACTTCTTGCTGCATCGGCGGCGGCTGCCGCGTTGGCCTCGGTCTGTGCGTTGTCGTCTGCTTGCAGCTGCTCGACTGTCTTGTCCGAGTTCTGATCGAGCCAATCGATGGCAGCGGCCAGGCCGCCGGTTTTCTTCACAGCCATCTCGGCTTTCTGCCGTTCAAAGCCCATTTCAATGAGCTGGTCCAGATCGGAGGTTGCCATTTTGGTGGGTAGGGCGAGGGCGAGGGCGAGGACGAGGGCGGGCAATGGCAATGGCAATGGCTGTGGCAGGCGGGGCCTTGATGATCAAGGAATCATAGTCCAAGTTAAGTTGGCGCCGTTGTAATTGGCAATGTCATACCGAACCGAGGGCGGTGGCGGCGGTGGCGGTGGCGGCGGCGGCGGCGGCGGCGGCGCGCGTCATTTTGCCAAGTTCCAATGACTTCACAGCCCCAGCCTCATGCTCCCCAATCCCAATGTTGCTACTGTTTCCTGACTGCGCTTTTCCCTTCCCGCTACTGCGCGCCTACCTTGCCTTGTCTGCTCGTGGCTAGGCTCAGTTGCCTGTTGATCAGTGTATTGACAGCCTTGACTCAGTCTCTCAACTGTCGCATAGCTCCCTCCCCCCTGCTGCCACCCACCGCTCCACGCCATGTCGGTTGATCTCCACCCCTCGGAGTTGGGCTTCAGACGTACGTGCGACGGGAACGCGCGCTTCCCACAGCGACTGACTTGGGCCAGGTCCCTTCGACCATGAAGTTTCCGAGGTGCTCACACTTGCAAATAATAACACCGCTCCTGTCGCATTCAAGGTACGGCCTGCCCCAGGCTCTCATTTGAATCTCTCTGACATACACAACTAGGTCAAAACGACCGCTCCCAAACAGTCGGGCACTCCGTCGTCTAGACTCGACACGTGGCTGATAGATCTAGGTATTGCGTGCGACCAAATTCCGGGGTGATCCAACCAAACAGCCAAGTGGAAATCCAAGGTAGGCGTGAAGCCGAGCTGTCTCGACGACTCAGCGTTGACCTGGCCAGTGCTTCTTCAGGCTATGAAAGAGGATCCGCCGCTTGATGCAAGGTGTCGCGACAAATTTCTTGTGCAATCAGTCCTCGTCGACGAATCTCTAGACCCCAACCTTTCCACCCTGTGGCAACAAGTCGAGAAAACGTCAAAGGGATCAATTCAGGAGCGCAAGATCAGAGTCAACTACTTGGCCGCAGCTGGTGCAACCACCAACGGGGTAGGATCCGAGGAGGAGCGACCGCCTGCATACGCCTCTCCAACGCCGCAATTTGGCTCCCCTGCCACAGATGCGAAATCATCCACGGTCGCATCCACAGGCGGATCAGCCAAGGAGCTCGCGGCCCAAGCTGGTGTGGCTACTGGCGCCGCAGGAGTCGGTGCTGCCATCGCCACTCGGTCTTCTCCTGTTAACGAAGATCTGAAAGCCCAGTTGGCCGCGGCGCAAGAACGGGTCGCAGCTTTATCGAAGCAGGTACAGGACCTACAGCAAAAGCCACGAGAAAGCCAGGGGAAAGTGCAGACCATCCAGCGCACCCAGGAGGCTGCCGGTGTTCCCCTTCAAATCACGGCGGCCTTGTGTCTAATCAGCTTTATTATTGCATACCTATTCTTCTAGACGCAAGCCAAGTGGTTGAAAGCAGGCTCCATTGAGGCCTCCAATAGAGATTGCCTGCAACTTTGATGGTGTCGAGGCCACAAGAGGTGAACAGATGCACATGCTTGTACGTCCAGGGATAGCAAAGAGAGGAGGGTTGGGCTGGGGTTCATTGTGTTTATTCTTTCTATCTCTGCAGATTCAGAACCTTTGAAGCCCTTGGGCCCTGGGGCATATATATAAGAGTTCATTCAGGGGGAGGGGGACGACCGACGACCGACGACAACAGGTAATAAGTTAAGTCAGGGGTTTTGTGCGGCTAAGTCCAGGGCTTGTATTGTTTGCTATGTTTGCTATGTTTGCTATGTTTGCTGTGTTTGATCACGTTTTCGTTCCCCGATTGTGTCCCAGCCAGCCAGTTCATTGTCTGTTCTGTCGCTCTCATAAATCAAGAAAAAAAAATTAATATTATTAAATCACAGTTGACCATGTCTGCTGAGATCGTTGATTTCACCGGCACCGACGACCACAATGACGCCGCGGCAACCGATGCAAAGAGGCCGTCTGAAGAGGCGCGCACGTTCCAAAATGCCGTTGCGGTGCGCAGTGTAGAAGGGTGGATTGTGGTCGCAACCAACATCCACGAGGAGGCCACCGAGGAGGACCTGCAGGATCTGTTTGCCGAGTATGGCGAGATTAAAAATATCCACTTGAATCTCGACCGGAGGACGGGCTATGTCAAAGTAAGAATAAGACGCAAAATAACAATAACAAGAAGAAGGCGAAGACGAAGGAGCAAATAGCCAGCCTTGAAACTGAACCTTGTTAACCACCCAGTGCGCTAGGGCTACGTCCTGCTCGAGTATCCCACACAAGTCGAGGCGCAAGCCGCCATCGAGGCTCTCGATGGAACCAAGCTCCTCGACCAGACGATCCGAGTTGACTACGCCTTCGTTCGGCCGCCACCCAAGGATAAAGCGCGGTCCGGGGGACGGAGGAGTGCCCACACGGGCCGCAGTCGAAGTCGCAGCAAGAGTCGCAGTCGCAGTCGCAGCCGCAGCCGCAGCCGCAGCCGCAGTCACAGCCGAGACAGAGCGAGAGATCGAGATGAGCCGAGAGACGAGGATGTCAAGATGGAGTGAAGAGCGCGCTTTGGTCCTGTTCTTTTGACAGAACCACACACACACACACACACACACAGTCCAGATGATTGGTTTATGCCAACTACTCGTACAACTTCTGCCCCGGCTAGGAATAATGGCAAGCCAACAGGGATTGCTGACTGCCGCAAGAGTCGGCACATTGTTGATAGCTTCTGACAGTGAGAGTTGATGGCCAATGTCCCCGTGGTTGTGCTGACCTTTTGACAGACTGGTATCCGTCAGAGCCCTGTCGCCGGCGTAAGATAGCCGGTCGAGGCGACATACATACATCATCGTCAAACGAAATGTATGCAAGAAACCTCCCCCTCACAGTCGCCTTTGGAATTCCGACCACAGCCCCCGTGGTAGCTTGGTGATGGTCTTGTGGATGCTCCTTTCTCCCTTTCTCCCTTGAACGACTTTGTGCATAATCGAGACACATTCTTTCTCCCTTGAACGACTTTGTGCATAATCGAGACACATTCGCGATCGACCCAAAGAAGAGAAATTGCCACCACAATTGTTTATCCAGTACCATCTTTCCCAAGTGTCAATAACAGCAGACATTCTCATCCTTTTCTTCCATACGCTTAGTTTTCCTCAAAGCCTTGGGAGGCGCCGTTAGGAGACGGGATTATTTCGACAATGTTCACGTCCTCAATATGCAGCCCGTTCCTCCTGAAGAAGCAGTCCTTCTTACGGCAACCACCTGGATAAGCCATAAAAGGACATTGGTGTCCGTTGAAACAGTCGTGCTGTAGGCAGCCAGACCCGACAACGCATGGCAATTTGCGGCTAGTGTGCCTCAATGCAAGCAACACCCCGGCATCAACGGCGCTATGATCGTATTTGCATCGCTTCTCATGGCAGCTAGAACGCAGATGGTGCTCGTTGCACAACTTGTGCGCCTTTGTGCGGGACGTAAAGCGTGCCCAATCTTCTGGTGACGGATCTGGCAAAGGAAGGTCAATTCGCTGGCGAGCCCGATTGAGTGCAATTCCCGACTGGTCTGGGATCGGGAGTTCGGCCGAGACCTTGTTAGCAGGGGAAATAGGACCAGGCGGTTTGGCAGTGGAATGATCAGAAAAGTGATCATCCCAGTCTCCACGAAATGTCTGAATACCACTGGCGTGGGATCTCCCCTGTGTTGGTTTGTTATTCCATCCCTTGGACCGTGAATGAAAATCGTCCCGTGAATGAAAGTCGTTCTGTGAATGAAAATCGTCCCGTGAATGAAAGTCGTTCTGTGAATGAAAATCGTCCCGTGACTGAAACTCATTCCGTGAATGAAAATCGTTTCGTGGGCGGGAATCATCGCGTGACTGGAAGTCATCGTGTGAGTGGAAATCATCCTGTGGCTCGGGTGCAAGTGTTCGTCTTGAGCGTCCGTATGGCCTTGTTTGAGGTTTGTCTGCCGAAGGGGTTGGCCAAGTTAGATCTGGGACATTGTTGTGGCTATTCCCGCTTCCGACATCCTCTTCTCCCCAAGCAGTCGAAATAACTGGCGGTGCATACGAATTCTCTCCAACCTTGCGTTCCCAATCCTCCTTCAATGAGTCGAGTTCTAATTCGTATGAATTGGGCTGAGGTGGTAAATGGACAACTGGCGGATCCTGTTGTTGGGAAGGCACTGCATCTGGGGGATCAGGTTGATGGAAAGGCGCTGCAGCTGGCGGATTAGGTTGATGGAAAGGTGCTGCAGCTGGCGGATCCTGTTGGTGGAAGGGTTCTGCAACTGGCGGATCATATTGGTGGGAAGGTGCAGCTGATGCTGGGCGAACGGGGGATGCTGGGCGAATAGGAGATGCCGAAGGAAGAGGAGATGCTGTTCGCGGAGGCGCTGCTGTTCGAGCAGGCGCTGCTGGAGTTTTTGCCTTTGACGCCACCATCCGGCTTGAGCTCCGTGATGATCGCGACTTGGCCGTAATGGAGCTTTGGCTCGATGTTACACGGTGCGAGTGCTCACTTGCTGGGAATATCTGCTGTGAAGACGGCTCGGTGTGATTAGAGCTTGTGCTTTCATGCTGAAGGCTGAGGGGCGCCTCAGACAATGAACGTGCCTCCAACGAAGTCTCTGCAACCGTCCCGTTGGCCTCGGAGGCGATTTCGCTGAAGGGAATTGATCGAACTGTGTCAAGCACGGAAAAGGTTGCCGTGTGAAAAGGCAGGCTATATTGCGACGGGAAGCCATTTTCTGGTTGCAGAAGTGATGTCTTTGACTTGGTGAATTCATCCTCCGAGTACATATCCAAGGTTTCGTAGTAGTCGGACTGCGGCCCTAGGGCAAGGATAATATGGCGACAGTGGCAATTTTCTATGTTCAGCTCATAAGATGCTGTACGGAGTTAGTACTGTGTACTCATCGGGACTATATAAAGGCTCTCACACCTTTGAGTCTGTCGTTTACTGCACTCCCACAGTCAATCACGGTAATTAGAGCCTGCGCGGCCATCAAATCGTTGATGAAGTCTTTGAGCTGCTGCGCACTCGGAATTGATCCAGCTGCGATCAGATCCTGGGAGAGTTTCTCCAAGTCGACAAAGATGGTGATGAGTACGGAGAAGTCATCAGACAAATCATTGGTGTGTTGGCGCCTGGCAACCTCACGAACCTCTGATACCAGGCGATTGGCAAGCTCCTCTGTTTCGGACGATCCAGACTGAATGAGACCGGCGCGAAAAGAAGTTTGATTACCATCAACCAAGGCCAGGACGTACTGGTTTTTTGACTGACGGGAGTCAGCAATGCCTGCTTCATCTGGGAACCTCGGGCTTACTCACCACGCGATACTCGACTTCTTCAGCCCGGTTTTGCCACAGGCGCCTGCTGTTCGTCTCGTTCTGTAGATCTGCCGTAAGATCTTGAATTTGGCCATCTAGCGCTTGAACGCGCTGGAGCATGGCCCGGTAGGATGAAGTAAATGCTTCTAGGTCTTTGCTCCATTTTGTAAGTTCAGGGGCGGCCGTGAAGTGGTTTCGAGACATCTTTCGGGCTGGTTTCGCGGGGATATGCGAGCTGGTTACCAGGACACAGCCAAGGCGGGTTGTCTGCGTCTGGTATGAAGGCTGATTAGATAGTCTTTCTACGTAGCAAGGACAATTCCCAATATATCCATTCTGCAAAAGAGAAAAAGCAAACCAAACAGGGGCGGTGCGCTAATTAAGACCAGCCAACACTCATATTCTGCTAGTCCTGAAGTGGAAAGGCGCGACACGGGAGCCAAGACTTGGACTTTGTTGCCAATCAAAAGTGCAGTCACACAACTTTTCTATATACACAAAGACGACGACCATGGTCTGGAGGGTACCCAGCACCACAGTAAGTAGTTACACCTCTCAACCTCAAACTAAGCTATAGACACAAAGACACCTACCATGGTCTGTACACAGCACCACAGTAAGCAGCTGCACCTCTCAACTTGGGGTCTCGTCATCGTCCTCACCAGTGTACACTTCAAAGGCGATCCACTCAGGATCCAGCGATGGCGGAAGGCGCCAGGGGTCGTCACGCTCATGAGGCTGGACGTAGTTTCCTGGGCTGTTTTGCGGGTCCGCATCCTCATCCTAGGCTATAGACTCCAAATCTATCGCCTCAGCCTCTTTCAGGATCTTATCCGCGTCATTGTGCCTCTCCTCCTGGTGCAAGATATGGGACAGAAACAAGGCAGTGGACCCAGGAGTGGCCACTTCATTCCCGGGTCTTATGACGGAGTCCACAATCTTTCTCTGGCACCATCTCGGCGTTGAGGCCTCGACTTGATCGATGTCAAAGTCAACAGTGTGTTGCAGTCGCCTGATCACCATCTTGAGGATGGCTAAACATGCATCAGCACCATTGTCACAACATCTGCAGGCAGCAAGTATTTTAATGCCTGCCAGCGCCCTCTTCCACGCCTCGCTTGGCTGTGATGTGCCATTGTGGGCTGCAATCAAAAACACCAGGCACATGACTGCCAAGAAGACAGAATAGACAGTCTTCCACGAAGTCGGACAAAAGGCACCGCTGTTCATGGCCGTCTCAGTCTTGAGTATGGTTGTCGATGCAACCTTCAAACATGCCAACGCATGCTGAGACTGGTTTAGGGAAATGGCTGCCCCAGCTGCCATGACGCGCAGGTAGTGCAGAAAGGGCATATAGAGCGCAATCTGGACGAGGAGGTAGGTGCTCTCCATCTCATGCTTCAACACGGGCCCTAACCCATCAAAGAGTCGTACAGCATCATTTGCCCAATTGCGTAGATCTCTTTCCACATTCGCCAGTTGTCTGATGTCCACATCGCTTTGACTAAAGACAGAACCTCTTGCCAGAGTGGTCAGGCGAAGTAGCTCGGTGATGCGAACAAGCGACTCGCTTTCTTCGCCGTGTCTCATTAGCATAGCACCATCATCACGGCTGGGAATGTTTAGAAGCGGAGGTAGACCCAAAACCAAACTGGCATAGGCATCAACGCTCATGACGGCGGAAAACAGGCTTCCCCTCGTTTCATCCGTTGCTGAATTCCCTACACTGCTTCCAGTATGCAGCCCGAGTCTCAAGGCGGCAGAACATGCAGCTCCGATTAATGCATGCGCAGAGACAATTCGAGACGTAGAAATCAGAAACAATATTGATACAACCATGGCCTGCAATGAAATGACGTCCTTACAACAGAGATCCAGTCGACGCCTGCCGCTGGCATAGTGCATGGTGGCCTCTGCACCTGCATTATGACATCCAATCTCTTGATGAAGTGCATGTTCATAGACATAGCCAAGTGCGAAGACCATGTGAAACAAAGCAGGGAAATTGTCATGTCTTGTGGTGCGGTATGCCGTTTTGATCTCCTCTTTCAACTTGTCTTGGTGTAAAAAATGAATCAAGGGGCATCTTGCAAAGACAGTCGTCACAAGTTGAAGGGCGAGATCCTGCGAGGGAAGGCTCGCATGTTCGGCCGTGTCAGGAATTGGACTGTCGAAAAGACTGGCGACCGTTCTTGAGTCCAGTTCGACCTGGTCAACGTCTGTTTGAAACAGTTCAATGGTACGTATGACCAGTGCGAATCCAGAAGAGGGTCCGAAGAAGCTGTATGACCATGGGCCATTGTGGACCATGTGATTGTGGCCTGCCATCATGCTTGCTAGTTTCATTTTGCTCTCACTTTCAATTGGCGAGGACAGCGACGCAGGGGCCGAGAAATCAAGGACTCCAAGTACAGAGTCAAAGTCGACATCGTCGACGTCTGAAACCTTGGTTTGGAGGGCCTTGATGAAATTCTGGGCATAGCGAAGGTGTTCTTCAAGATCTCGAATGCGTTGGGTAGGTGGGCGTGCAGGCCGACGGAATTGGTATGAGCAGACTAGAGACGTGAGTAACCGGTCACAATCCTGGAATGGGCTTACCATGACTGATCTCCTTGCAGCTCCCACATGTTGGCTGACCTCCGTCGCACTTCTTCTTTCTCAGGCGACACTCATCACAGGCGACGGGAGAGCGCCTGTGGTACTTCTTTCGTCGCGCGACACTTTCCTTCTCTTCCCCGACCATGCCATCGCCACCTGAAAAGTAACAAGATTGTACGGTCAGAGAGAAGCGTTGAAGAAGGGACGGTTGAGATATGATGTGGCGAATGCAGTTGACACAGGAATTTACTACAAAATGGACTAGGAACGTTAGTCTGGATTGGGTTCATAAACGCCACCTGCCCTACGCGGCGATAAGCGGGCCATGCTCCAAGTAGTCTCCGATATGTCCTTGCTTTGCCATGGCAGTGAGAGGGACAGTTGTTGAACCATGTGGCACTCATCCAGCCATAGGTCGCGATAATCGGGGCCTCGAGGAGGAGTCCTTACAAAGAGCAGCAGGCATACCAGGGAGGCTTGAGTGGAGGAACAACCAGATAAGACAGTATAGATGTGTTGCTGCTGGGCTGTAATAATATCAACTCAGCTCATGAGACATTAACTGCATAGGAGAAATCTGCATAACTTGTACCTCAGCCAGTGCATAAAATAGGACACCCACCTGGGCTGATCGCTTGGGAGGAATCTATAAATAGATAATGTTCTGAATTGCTGGAGTGATCTATGGCTGAGTTTAGACTATTTATGATTTCCTCCTGTCTAGAATAAAACAGGAGTAAGACTGGTTAAGACTTATAGCAGGTACAATCAGCGCACAAATAAGTAGTGCATAAGTGACACTTCTGAAAATGGCGCAGGCACCGTGCTCAACAACCCATTTTGATTGGCCCAAGCAACCCACCTGAACTCCCTAAATATTTTCGTTCTCTCAGGTCAACACCTCTTGTTTCCTTGCTCTCCATCTCCTCTCCATCACATATCATCTTCAAAATGGCTGCGCAAGCTCCTTCTACCACCACTGGCTCAGCCAAGCTGGATGCCGCCCTCCCGCAGGCTGCGGACAGCAAGCCCAAGCAGCTGTCAGGTATCGCACTGTACTCCAGATTTGTCAGTATCATCCCCGGAAACTTGTTATCCATCACTAACAACCTCCAGGCCTTCGCTGGCGCAGTCTGCTGCTCTGTCACTCACGGTGCCCTTACGCCTGTTGATGTGTATGTATAAGCTCCCCCTCGACCGACATCCGTTCTGACCCCTGGTAGCGTCAAGACTAGAATCCAGCTTGATCCTGCCAAGTACCAGAAGGGCATGATCGGTACCTTCAAACAAGTTATCTCAGAAGAAGGTGCCGGTGCCTTGCTCACTGGTTTTGGCCCCACCGCTGCCGGCTATTTCCTTCAGGGCGCGTTCAAATTTGGAGGCTACGAGTTTTTTAAGCAGCAGTCCATCGGTCTGTTGGGTTATGAAACCGCTGCCAACAACAGAACGGCTGTCTACCTTGCCTCCTCCGCCCTCGCCGAGTTCTTCGCCGACATTGCCCTGTGCCCTCTCGAAGCCACTCGCATTCGCCTCGTTTCCCAGCCTGACTTTGCCTCGGGTCTTTTGTCTGGCTTCAGCAAGATCTTGAAACAAGAAGGAATTGGTGCATTCTACAGCGGCTTTGGGCCCATCCTCTTCAAGCAGGTTCCTTACACAATGGCCAAGTTCGTGGTATACGAGAAGGTGTCTGAAGCTGCCTGGAAGAAGATTGACAAGACCACTGCTTCGGATGGTACGAAGACATTGGTCAACCTTGGCTCTGGTCTTCTTGCTGGTTTCGCGGCAGCAATCATCTCTCAACCGGCTGACACCATGCTGTCCAAGATCAACAAGACAAAGGGTGCACCGGGTGAGAGCACAACTAGCAGGCTGATCAAGATTGCCAAGGAACTTGGCCTCCGTGGCTCTTTTGCTGGTATCGGCACTCGTTTGGTGATGGTTGGAACGCTCACGGCTGGCCAGTTCGCCATCTATGGTGACATCAAGAGAATTATCGGTGCTTCAGGTGGTGTCGAGATTGCCCCAGTCTCCAAGTAAAGGATAATGCCCATGATTTGGCATTCGCCTGCAGTCTGAGAGGCTTCTGGGTCATGGAGGATCCGATGAGACACTTTGTCTTTGTGTGCACACTTTAGACTGGATTGATGGGACGAGACTTCTGGTAGAACTAGAGATGAGCAGGGTGACCTCCCAGATCGGAGGTGTAGACCATGTATAATAATCCTAGCACCTTGACAACTCAAACTTGCCTGGAAAGGGCATGCTCTTCCAACAGAGACGATAGATAAATTACCGCAGTAAATTGGTCACAGATGCGAGTGTAGCTATAGTCTCTTATCCTTGGCACTGGAGCCGAGAAACACAGCCGATGATTGTGTTGACAGCTGAGAGGGCGATACGGGTACGAGGTTAATATCCAATTAGAGCTTGTTCATCCTGGTTGTGGTCTTCTGCGTATCCAAGGTACCTGAGCGCTAAAAGTAGCCCCTATCCAGGCCACCCACGAAAGGTCAGGTGCATGAGCTCTGAGTCACCCCCATCTAGCGGCTAAGTACGCACAGGGAGTGGCCACTTGTATTGTGGTCAGAGTTTTTGGGGAATTGCACTTCCTCTGATCGATGCCCTGAGAGATTGCCGCCGCCGCCCATTCCTGCGTGCTTCCCAA
Source organism: Chaetothyriales sp. CBS 134920 (assembly GCA_003693665.1). Classification (NCBI taxonomy): domain Eukaryota; kingdom Fungi; phylum Ascomycota; class Eurotiomycetes; order Chaetothyriales; family Domatiomycetaceae; genus Domatiomyces; species Domatiomyces catenatus. Next base: position 568,258 of record QQSL01000001.1, on the reverse strand, counting down.
GCACAATGCCTCTGGGCGCTCACCTAGCTGGCTTGACAATGGGCGATTCAAGCATCTCGTACCCATCCCCATCACTTGTTGGCTGTCCAGAAGATGTGTACCATTCAATCTTTGCGTTTGCATCCACATCAGACCTCCGCGCTATTTGCTTGGTTAATCGTCGTCTGCGGACTCTCGCCGAACCACATCTATACTCCCAGATTCACCTTACCTGGCAGCTGGATCGACCCCACCCTATCGCGCCTCTACTTCGCAGCATCTTACGCCGGCCTCAGTTAGCCACATACATACGCTCGGTTTCGTTGATTGGCGACTCAGTTAACCGGCGCCAGTTTCGGGGCAGAACACCGAAAATACTCGTCGCTGAGCCCAACCTGGAGGAATGTCTTGCATTTGCCAAAAACACCAGTCTGCCTTACCGCGATGTCTGGTTACACGAATTACAGGACTGTACAATGGACGCATTTCTTGCGGTCCTTCTATCTCAGCCACTGCGCTTGACACATCTCTCAATGGACACTGACTACTTCAAGGAAAGCCGGCTTGTTGGGCTTGTTCTGCGCTCAACACTCTTTGAATCCAACCATGACGAGCTCCAGCTCGATTATGAAAATTTGAAAACCGTTTCTTTGGAACGCGACATCGAATGGCAACGAGATCAAAGCCTGAGGAATACAGCCGATGCTCTTTCCTTCTTCTACCTGCCCTCCATTGAGAACCTCTCTATCTCGATTGATAACCCCATCAGATTCTCTTGGCCCACACCGCATCCCCCAATCTGCTCATCTCTCCGTTCGCTTAAGATAACGTCCATGCGGGAGCATTTTCTTGGGCAACTTCTTGGCATTACAACCCAGCTTCGCTCCTTTCATTGGGAGTGGTTGAGTTCCCCCCGCCTCATATCAATGGGCTATACCGAAGACATGGACCTGGAACAATTCATGTCGGCATTGTCCTCTGTACAGCCGACGCTCGAAAGCCTTCATATTTCAGCAATAGCTGAAACTGAAGGAGTTGAGTTTCCAATCACAATGCGAGGATCTTTGAAACAATTGGGAGCTTTCGACAGCTTGAAAACCTTGAATGTCCCTTTTTATGTCATTCTCGGGCCTTCATTCAACCCATCGAAGCGAATAGAAGAATGTCTGCCGCGGGGACTCGAGTTTCTGACGATAAACGATGACATGTTCGACCAACCCGAGCTCGAGTGGAGGGACTTTGAAGTTTTCAACCTCCTCGAATCTTGGCTGCGGACATTTCATGCCTCTACACCTTATCTACGTGGAATAGCTCTCTATTTGGAGCAAATGGATGAGGAATGGAATCAGCCCATCAGGGACAAACTTAGGGAGCTGTGCGCAAGCGTCGGCATTCACGTAGAAATAACCAAGTTGAGCGACGACTTGTATTGAGTATATATCTAGCAGTTCGTCGAATAAGCAAGTGATGTTGGCACGCTCTTCCTATAAACTCGTCTGACATCGCCGGTTTCCCAATCCATTGGCGGCACATCTTGCAACATGTACCAACAAGAAGGACACGATGTTCGGGTCTTCAGGAATTGAAGTGTCTGATCGAGCCGCACAGTTGAATCTGATCAATGGTGGCTGTGCCACCAGCCAACGTAGCTAGGACGTATGGTGCTGGAGTAGCTGTGTTGTCAAGCACCCTCAGATTCTGATTCTTTACAAACTCGTTGCATCCCCAAGTATCCTTGAACTGTTTGTTAGCCATCAGATCTCAGAAATTCCCATAGAACAAGACAGCCTTACTGTTCGTCCAGTCCCACACGGTGGTACTACCTCAAGTCCGCCGCGATAGCGCTGAATAGCGACAACTCTGGCACTCTGGTCGGGCAGACGGGGTTTTGGAGTTTCTCGAGACATATAGTATAGTTGCGTTGCCATGACCTCGGCACATTTACCATCACGCATATGCGGCTGGTCCTGAGTTGCTGCATGGGTATCTCTCCAGACAACTCCACATTCGCGGAGGATCGCCTGTACCTCAGTGTTCTGGTGATTGTACGCGAACAGCAGCTCTCCTCGTTGCGAAGAGGCAAATATAAGTTCATGTCCCCAGGCCAGAACACCCATAACAGAGGGCTGGTGAGTCTTGCCGATCCCATAAGGTCCCCATTCAGCCATCATCTCAGCATATGCGTCAAGGCCTAGCTGCACCAGTTGTCCATCCGAAATTTCGCTGACGTCGCCATTGAATGTGACATGACTACTCCACATGTAGCTCCGCACACCTGGGTGCCCGGGCCTTTCATTAACTGGAGTTAACATTGCAAGTGAGTAGTCCAGTGTCACTTTTAGATCGCCCTGAGGTTCCTTCCGTTGTCCGGGTGTGAAGGCATAGAGTTGATAGATTGCGAGGCTCCAGAGAAGTAGAGTGAAAAGTCCATTCATTTTGAAGATTGGTTGATCGAGAAGGCGGTACTGTACTCGTCATCTAGGCACTTATCATGGCCTATTTGTAGTTCTACACCCATTGCTAGTTCAATGCACTCTTACCAGTCTTCGTGTTGTCTACTAGACGACAAAACGCCTCACCAGTGCTTGATTCGCTTACAACAGTGCATTAGAAATTGTGTCAAGGGCCAGCATGGGGTAGCTCGGGGGCTAGATGCGGCACTGTGGGTGGAGTGCTGGAGCAAGGCACGTTGCCGCATAGCCAGGGCCAGGCTCTGTCTCAAGATAGAACAGAGGCAGGGGATGTTGATGCCAAGAAGCAGGCCATAGATTGACTGGTACGGCCGCAATTCTCTATTGGGCAGCCAGGCGAATAAAAGCAAAGTCGTCATTGAGAACCGGTCCAAGGTAAGCGAGCGTTCTTGACCTGATGTGCAGATACTGTAGTGTTGGTCTCCATCTCATGGCTGGGCCTTCCGAAAATAGCACTGTTCCTTCACCAAGAAAGGACTAGGAACCACTAAAAGTCCCTCACTAGCCAATCAATTCTGATCAGAGCAAGTCGAAGGTTTCGTCTCGAGATGGTCAAAAGTGGGGGAAAATCAGGACAAGATGGACAGGCGTTCATCAAGAGTCTAGTATACGATATTAGCGCCCACATGCCCTGAGTCACGGACATAGCCGCAATGCCGCGGCATGGATTGACTCCTGAGTTTTGCTGATTTAGATTTAAGCCAAGATCTTGGCATGACCTTGTTGTTCTGTGTGTCCAATCAATTCCATGAACCTTATGCCAATAGCAGTTTAGAAAACCTTGGCAGGTTCATGACAGCTTCTCTGCGCCAACGTAACGTTGCAACAACACAAGGGTCTAGCGGTAAACTGGTGTGATGGGGATGGCCCTTTCTACTAGGCCAGCTTTTTTTTTCGAGCACGAGACAGCCTTATTAGGCGCCAGCTGTGCACCTCCGTGGCGTTCTTTTTTGTTTTACGCTAAGTGACTGGATGGGTCTCGTGCGAAGCTTTCAATTGGAGGAAAACTCTCTAAACAAGGCAAACAAATTACCCCATTTCCCCAAGTCGGCAATTTGGCCCCAGACTGTAACATTAGGACGACTTGGCATTTCATTTCGCTTGCACAATTTTTTCTTCATCAACGCCGTGCACCATTTTTTCTTCATCAGCGCCGCGGGGTTGAACGCACATGAGTTTGCTTTCAACCGGGCCGGCTTGGGGTCGCCGCAACGAACTACTGGATCTTCAGTCCCTGTGTGCTCTGCCGAGAAATGACTCACCATGACTCAACCACTGCACTGCGACCCTTCATTGGCTTGCTCCAGTTGATCTTAGCCGCGGACGAAGATAGAAGGAGTTGACCGAATACGAGTTATCCACTGCCGGTTCGCAGTCAACGTATTACAGGCCTGCTTGTCACGGCCGCAACAGAAAATGCAGCGAAACCTGGCTAGTGACTCTACCTGCAGATGTCTGGTCAAACAGCCAATGCATACTACCGGTCCAGGGAGGTCCAGGGAGGCCCAGACCTCTGATACCAGGGGCTGTATGCATCTGGCAAGGCGCAGCCATCTTGGCCTTGGAAAGAATACTGTGCAGAGGCTTGTGGGAACAGCACACATATATTTGGCAGAACCGAATTCCTTAGATCACTCTTGTTAGATCCTAGTATCTACTTCTAAGGATCATGGAAAAATACGTGTGGGCCATGATTGGCCTCTTGTCCATTCTTTGCTCTGCTTCTGCGGTTTCCGACAATGCCTCTTTGCCGATCAATCGGCTGCTTTCGAGGCAAGACAACCCTGATGACATGTTCGACCCGACCGATCTCTCGTTTATTGCCAATCTTGCAGCTATTGGAGATTCCTACTCAGCTGGTATTGGTGCTGGCGATAGACTCGGCTCCATCTTGAACTCATTCGATCCTCAAAGTGGTACGTTGTACCATTGTATACAGCTTTATCTCACAACTGTTTACTGAGACCATAACCCTTCTAGACTCAGCCTGCAGTCGATACGACCACGCTTACCCTTATCTCATCTACACCGATTCCAGATTTGTCAATGGCCCTCCTGCTTTTCAGTTCCTCTCTTGCTCTGGCGCCAAGACGAACGATGTGCTAAACGACCAGATCCCGCGACTCAACTCTGGACAGGATGCGATCTTGCTTTCGATTGGTAAGTAAAAACGGCTTTGACGTCTCGAAATAACTCGAGCGAAGATCAACTTACCATCCATTCCAGGTGGCAACGATGTTGAATTGGTCCATCTCCTGAATCATTGCATATTTCAGTGGGCTTCTTTCAACTCGGAGCTAGTCTCCCTTGCGGAGTTGGCCATAGAACTTCAAGAGTCATTCGACTGGGCCAAAGGCTATGACTTCGAGCCGCTTGGGCGCGGGTGTGAGGTTCAACTTTCCCGGACAGCCAGCTTGATTGCAAGTAGCTCGTTCAGCAACAGCCTCGATGCAGTCATAAAGGCGGCTCAAAGCAAACTATCTGCCGGGTAAGAAGCACCTACATTAGGTGTCCGATCACTCTGCTAACACCGCTGGTTCCTAAAGTGGGAAGATCTATTGGACAGGGTAAGATCTTTCCTGAATCTCTTCTTGCCAGAATATTCACTCATCCTAATTAGCTATGCAAAGTTTTTCGCCGAACCTCTATCGCTTGAGTGTGAAAAAGTCTCATGGTCAGTCTGGTTCCGTGTAAGTTACTTGTGATCCCACATTCTCCCAGTGAGGGAAGCAATATTCACACACTCTATTTAGAACGCGTACAGTTTATGGAAGCCAACCGAATATCTGACGACGCCCCACCGACGGACGATGAACAGTCTTGTTGACCAGATAAATGCCCAACTGGTATGTTCTCAGAGTACTGTTGTTGCTTGGTAATTCATCTGGAAATGATACTGATAGAAAACAGCAAGCGGCTGCAGACCGGGCAGGGCCCGATGTGATATTCGTCAACTATGATTCCTACGTTGGCGAATGGGGGGGTCGATTCTGCGAAGCCGGCGTTGATGAGGCAAGCACTGAGAGTAATACAAGGTATTCCCTATTTACGTCCCTCTCGCATTTACTGTTTGAGGCTGATTTTGGTCCCCAGGACGGGGCTCATGTTCTATGAGCTGAATACCTGGGACCCTGCTGGCACAACACCCTGGAAACGCAGCACGAGAGAAGAGCTGAACACAACGTTCCAAGGCCAGCTCGCTACTTTGGCAAACATTGCCAAGGTGGTCGATCCAAATGCAACACTTGCCAATCCAGCAGCCAGCTCAAATACGGTGACTGAGAACAGCATTGAGGCATCAGCGAAGCTAGCCATCGAGATCCCGAGCCTCTTGCCAGATGGGTAATGACAGATCTTATTTGTTGTTTGGTGTGAATGTATATTCTCTAACAGATTTGCAGTTATGGTCGTGTCTTCCACCCACAGATTTTGCTGCATGAAATCATTGCAAATCTGGTGGCATTTCACATGATGGACGTCCGACAGACCAGCAATGGGTACGAACCACTTCCTGAGCAGCTGACAATAGACTCTTGTCCAATCATCGACGCACCGGCTCCGACCTTCTATGCAAGAATACTACCTCTGGGAGCCTCTATCGTCTGGGGCGTTGGTTCCACCACTGGGAACGGGTTTGTGGCCTATTGACAAACTTGTAGTCGCACACTACTAACATCCATATAGTTTCCGCAAGCCACTGCGGGACGCTCTCAGGCAGGCCGGCTGGAAAGTCAACATGGTTGGCTCGAAGAAGAACGGTGACATGGTTGACAACGTTAGACCCTCACGTCTTCCTGAAGAAACTCTTCATTCTCTGACTGTCTTTTTAGAATGTCGAAGCCCACAGTGGCGACCGCATTGACCAAATCGAGGCAGCCTCAACCTTGTCCACCAAATACCAGCCGAACATTGTTGTCATCAATGGTGGCACCAATGACTGCATCCAGGGCTTCGAGATTGCCAACTTTGGGGCCAGGTACAATTCTTTGCTCGATTCTTTGTTCAGCGCCATCCCCGATGTCACCATCATTGCTTCTCTCGTTCTTCCCGGCACAGACAACGGCATCGCCCAACACCGTGGCTCCGTCAACTCGCAAATCCGCCAGATCGTCTCTGATCGACGATCCAGTCAGAACCAGAAGATTGTCCTTGCCGATGTCGACAGCCCATCTGGCTTTTTCACTACGCAACACCTGAATTCTGACGGCATTCACCCCACTGATGACGGCCACCGACGACTGGCAGCCATTTACGCCCGAGCTATCGAGGATGCAAACGCCGCTGGGTTCCTGTCGTCGCCGGCCGACACTGGCTTCAGCGATGAACCCGGAGAAGCGGGCAGCAACTCCTGTGAAAAGGAGTACGGCTCTGGTTTGGCGTTTGGTCCTGTCACTACACAGCAAGGCAGCGGATTGGACGATGGCCCCTACGTGCACAGGAGCATCGCCCAGGGAACCAGGTTTTCGCTCGGAACAGACCCAGGCTCCAACTTCACATTCGCCAGGATAGCGAACTCATTTGGGAATGATGACCTCCTGCTGATTTCAACTGTCCATGACCCCGGCCGACTCTATTTCCTACTGTTTAACACAGGCACCGGCTGGGAATATTCCCTCAACTTCTTCTATCTGAAGGATACTTGCATCGCACGGGGTGTGCGTTGGGTCGATGTGAATGGTGAGTTTCTCCTTTGCCTACCTGAAGAAGACGTTGCAGCATGGTTGTTCTAACGACGGTACCACTTGATAGCCGACGGACTTGATGATATGGTCTGCATTGCCGTCAATGGGGATGCGTTTGTCACGATAAACCTGGGCAACTACCAGTTCGCTGACCCAACGCTCTGGAAGGCAAATGAAGGCTGGGCACAGGATCATGTGCGTCTGGGAGATATCGATGGCGATGGTCGGGCAGATTACTGTGTCATCGCCGACAATGGCGACATCAGCTGTTGGCGAAACGGCGGCCAGGGTACGTATCATGCTGCCAGCACGCGAAAAGTGACATTATCTAGGGATGTTCGATTCACTGACAGGACAATAGGACCGCTCCCAGAGTACTGGCAGCCGCTAGGTGTCGTTTTCACTGGCAAGGGCTTCGGTGACATTCGTGGTGTTCGACTCGTCGATCTGAATGGTGATGTACGGCTATTGCTCTTTCACCTTGTTGACCAATCACTGACTTTTTCCCCCAAGGGTCGCGATGACTGGGTCTGGGTGAACAACAGCGGAACGACGTGGACATACTTCAACAACCGTGGCTGCACCAAAGGCAGCCTGGAGCCCCTTTGGCGGCCAGGAACGAACCCAGATTCTGATGAGGGCTGGACACATGCTGGCATGGGCCACGAAGTTGGACGAGATTCGATTCACTTTGCAAAAGTATATGGGACGCCGGCAGCCTTCTCGCTCGGTGGCCGCGCCGACTACATCTGGATCGAGGATGCAGAGCAATTCAACTTCAACGTCTGGCAGAACCAAGGAAGCGGAGCAACAAAGCTCAAAGGTACGTTATATCTCCCCTCCCAGACGCGCGCAACGCAAGCAGTTGGTGATCCCAAGTTAACTGAACTCTCTCCCCCGCAGCGGATGGCGACCGGTACTGCAACATGCTCGGCCACACGAACGGGGCGATGGACTACATCTGGGTGCATTCGACCGGGTACATGATCCTGTACGAGAGCTTTGGTGGGGACTTCCCGGACAGCGCGCCATACTGGGGACCGCACTACGAAATCTGGTCGGCGGCCAACGCATACGGGTTTGAGATTGACCGGCGCGACCTTCACCTTGCCGACTGGGACGGCGACGGGCTGTGTGACATTATCTACGTCAAGCCCGACTCGGGCGAGATGGACGTCTGGCTGAACCAGCACAAGAACGGCGGCGACATCACCAAGTGGACGCTCCAGAGCAATGTCGGCCCTTCGTGTGGGGAGAAAAGGGGCGTGGGCATCTTCGATCTGGCCGTGCGCTTTGCCGACATTGACGGCAACGGGAGGGCGGATTACCTGTGTATCGAAAGGGACGGTCGCACGTCGGGCTATCTGAACAACGACGACGGGTCGTTGACCTACATCTCCCAGTTCAAGAAGAGCGAGGGCAAGGATCGGGCCAACCTGAGATGGGTCGATGTCAACGGTGATGGCCGCGACGACCTGCTCTGGGTGGACAAGTTCACCGGCGACGCTACTGTGTGGTACAACGAAGGTCCTATCCCGGCCAGTGGCAGCGCCTTCACTTGGACCAACAAAGGTCCTGTCTATCAGGGTGCCGGGCAGGGCTCGTGCCTGCAGTGGCCTGACTTGGATGGAGACGGGCGGGCTGACATGAGTTTGGTGGACTCGTTGACAAACCAGGCACAGACATGGTTCAATGTCTGCCCTGGTGGTGACTCATCTGACAACGGTGACGACTCAGACACTCTCACTTCAGCATTGCTGTCTGTGTAAGCTGTAAGATACCCAGCTAGCCAATTATATTGCACTCCTATACTAGCGTTGATGTCCTGCTTGGACTCTAAGCCGAGAACTGTGTGATCGAACGTGTTATAATGCTGAGATTCATTGGCATTCAGGATGAAGATATATCTGGAATCACGCCACCATGTCGACGTGCCCAAGAGTTTATTGATCTCGTTGGAGACCACAAACTGTGTTACAGACAGCTAACTGTAACACAAAAATACATACCGGAATGCCAGAATCTTGCTGGGCAAGATTCGCTGTAATTTGGGGGTTGTAGGGTTCCTGCGCCATTTGCATTCTGGGTGTTGACACGAGCATTGTCATGAATGACACATATATATATATATATCAGAACACCTGAATCTAGCATGGGCTTCAAGATTCTCCATCTTTTTGAGGCACTTGGGGCTCCCTCGGCCTACTGTTGTTGAAGGTCTAACACCTACCGCCAGCTTAAGCTTTGCAGCTCTCGGGTCAGATCTCAGGTGATCCAGCATCCACAGTAGTTTCAGGGGTGGCAGTATCCCCGGCCCACTTAATGGCAGCCATGCTCAAGGCTTGCTCTGGTCTTAGGATGGCGCTGGGGAGCCTCCACTCCCACGACTATCCACAGAAGTACCTTGACCTAAGGCTTAGCTATTGCAAGGGCGCGGCAGCTATCAACGCCAAGGACCTGCCTCTGTCCCTATGCCATCTCGGCATCGCAGCACGCGACAGCATGGTGTGCCCTGATAGCACAATCTGTCTCCTGCTTCTATCCCGGGCTCCAAAGTTCGAATGCGATATCCGGAGGCACCCGCTCATAGAAACACTGGCACTGGAGCTAATCGACTCATGCTCTCCCCTCGAGCGTGCACAAGTGGATGCCTTGATGCATGTCTTTGCGATAAATCAAAGGGTAGGATTGTGAGTAACCACATTTTTGACCGTGCCTGGATCTGAACTGACTGCTTTTCACCAGACTGATCTCTAAAGCCCAGCGCGACACCGAGTACTTTGTGCGAAGGGCCAGGGAACACGGTCTGCTCTTCAACGGTGAAATAGCCCGGTGGGAGGAAGTGGCTGGCGACGGCGACATGACACCTTGTTATCTGTTGCCAACGACAGCAGCCTTTGGGCCATAAAGCTTTCAGCCAAAAAGATCAGCAGTCAGATTTAATCTCCTCCCTGTCTCCACAAGATAGAAATTATAAATTATATTGCCAATAAAGCCATTTGTGAGCACACAGAACACAGTTGGGATACTTGTGGGACGACAGGCTCACACAATGTGCGATCTTCAGCGCTGAAGAAAAAGAGACGATGGGTTCTGAGTGGATCGTCAGAGAGCGGACAGCTCTTTCCGTATTTAGGGGTCTGGGGTTGGTTGATTCAAGCATTGGAAGACGCGCCTTACCCGGCTTGGCTGATTTTCTTATCTGTTCTGAGTGGACCGTGGGTCCGAACTGGCTCCACTCACCGCTAAACCTAGCTGCGTCGGGAAGGTGACACTGAGCTTGTCTCTACCACCTCCTGCCAGCTTCCGATGATCTGAGTCTCGCCACTGATTCGCCAAGAGATCGGTGTAACTCCACGCGGACGTCATTTGTCAACCGAAGCTGAGGAGGGAAAGAGCAACTGGAGACTAACCGATCACCTGCCGAGCTGTATCCTGGAGCAACTGCACCAAGCTTCCAGAGCTAATTAGTCAAGCTGGAAGGTTGCATTCACCCGTCGCCAGTCGCCATCATGGAGCTTGATCTCGTGCCCTGGGTCTTTGCTCCCTGGTCGACCTTACAAAAAGCTGGGAGGAGCCGGCCTCTTCTCTCTCCCCCAAGCTGTTGCCCGAGATGAAGTCCACAACAGCCCTGTTCGCAGCTGCTGCGTGCCTGACGCCAGCCGTGCTTGCTCTCGTTCAACCCCGCTCTCCTTATGCTGTCAAAGGCTCTCATCCAGTTCCTCCAAGATGGGAGCGTGTTGACCGGGCAGAGCCGGACCACCCGATTGAACTGCGCATCGGCCTGACGCAGGGCGATTTCAAGGAGCTTGAGAGACAGCTGTATGATAGTATGCCATAGCCCGACGACCATATGTCCTTCTTGAGCCAGACTGACACAGGCAGAATCGGATCCTGAAAGCTCAAACTTCGGGCAGCACTTGTCTGCTGATGCCGTCCATGATCTGGTCAAGCCGTCGGATGAAGCGCTTGATCTGGTGCACGAATGGCTACAAGACCACGGCATCGAGAGCGGCCAGCTCTCCTACTCCAAGGCCAAGGACTGGATCAAAGTCAAGCTCCCCGTGTCCAAGGTGGAAGAGCTGCTCGACACCGAGTACCATTCTTACGTGCGTGATGATGGCCTGCTGGCTGTGCGCACTCCAAAATGGTCTCTCCCCAAGCATCTGCACGACCACATCTCCACCATTCAGCCGACCAATTCCTTCTTTGGGCCCCGAAAATCTGCCCCGATCGAGAAGAGGGACACGCTTGCCATTGCTGAGGGCTCGGTAGATGCATCCGACTTCGCGTCGATTGCCCAGTCTGGAAGCGTGGAAGAAGTGTGCCAGGTCAGTCTCGTCACGCCCACCTGCATCCGCACCCTGTACGGCACCATCAACTACACTGTTCAGGCGCCAGACAAGAACTCGATCGCGCTCAACAACTTCCTGGGCGAGATCAGCCTCCGCTCTGATGCCCGATTGGACCTGTTGGCCTACCGGCCCGAGGCGGTGTCTGGAGCAGACACCTTCAAGGAAGTCTCTATCGCTGGTGGTACGACGCAGCAAACGCCTCTCAATGAAACACAGGTTGAAGATGGCACCGGTATAGAAGGCGCCCTGGACGTGCAAACCATCCTGGGCGTGGCATGGCCTGTGCCCTTGACCGTCTACTCTACCGGTGGCTCCCCACCGTTCAAGCCTGATGAGCTCACGACATCCAACACCAATGAACCCTACCTGACCTGGCTCGAGTATGTCCTCTCGCTGCCGGACCCGCTGCCATCGGTTATCAGCACATCGTACGATGACGACGAGCAAACCGTGCCCAAGGATTACGCCGTGTCGGTGTGCAACGCGCTTGCCCAACTCGGCTCACGCGGCGTGTCGGTGCTGTTTGCATCGGGCGACAGCGGCATTGGTAGGAGCGGGTATTGCGTCTCCAACGACGGCACCAATTCTTCTACCTTCCTGCCAAACTTCCCATCGAGCTGCCCGTACGTGACTTCAGTAGGTGGTACATTCAAGACCAACCCCGAGGTGGCCGTGTTCAGGCAGCGGGCTGGCCGCCCCCCTTACACGGCGGGTGGCGGGTTCAGCTACTACTTCCCTCGCCCCAAGTACCAGGACCAGGCCGTGTCGGCGTACGTGAAGAAAATCCTTGATCCTCTGGGCTATGACGGTCTCTACGATCCGAATGGGCGAGCGTACCCGGACATCGCGGCGCAATCACTCAACTACAGTGTCTATTGGAACGGCGAGCTGGTCCCTGTGTCAGGCACGAGTATGTCAACACCAATTGCGTCGGCAATCCTGGGGCTGGTCAACGATGCCCTGGTCGCAGCAGGCAAGCCAACACTGGGCTTCCTCAACCCGTGGCTGTATGCAGGTGGATATAGGGCGTTCAATGATATCTTGAGTGGGTATGCTGCTGGTTGCAACACCACCCAAGGTTTCCCGGCCACCGAGGGCTGGGATGCGGTGACCGGTCACGGCACACCCAACTTTGGCCAGATCTTGGCCCTGAGAGGCGTTGGCACCGCCGGTGGTGGTGGTGGTGGTGGTGGTGGTTCTGGTGGTGGTTGGGGAGACTGGCATGGGCAAGGCGGCCAGGGTGACCAGGGTGGCCTGGGCGGATGGGGTGGATGGGGTGAGCATGAGGAGCAATAGGGTAGTCTCAGTACAAGAGTGGCAAAAGAGGCTAAATGCTGTCAATCTGTTTCTCCCACTATCCCATGCAGCCGTGCCACGCGATCGGAACCAGATCGGGCCTCTTTGTTAGAGGCTTCCGGGTTGGAAGGCAAAGACGATCGTATGATTTAACTTGGTTTGGAATTCGATATGGCTGCTGCCGTACAAGACTCAAGAACTTGGAAAACGTTCTGCTCCTCCGCTGCGCTGCGCAATATGTATTTTGGCACTGTCGACCTTCTCCGTGGTCTTGGCGTAAGGCGTTCAGGTGGTCTTGGCATAAGGCGTTTATGACGACAGTTGACATCTGTGAAGGCAATCTCAACCAGGGGAGTAGGTGGTCTGACGGCACGATGCTTGGTTTTTGTTACAGACGTTTACCTGAAACACACATCTATCTCTCAGAATGCCAGAATCTCGCCTGAGTTAAGCAAGATCCGCTACCTTGTTGGAGTTCTAGGGTGCCCGCACCACTGGCATTCTGGGTGTCGACACGTTGACCGGTGGTCGATACGAGTCGGCACCCGCAAGACTTTGGTATGCCATTAGGATGCCGAATCACAGCTGCGCACGCGTAGTATCGGTCGGCGTTGCCATGTTGCAAGTGTACCTAAGCTGGTATAAGTTAAGGTGGGGCTGTTGAAATTAGACTCAGAGGACACTAAATTAGATGCACACTAAGTTAGATGCACACTAAATTAGTCACCTCGTGTGGATCTCAAAAATGCAAGGCGAAAGCATCCAATGGAATCCTGTAATACACGCCTCTGGACTGGAGCCTTGGAGGATATTATTGGCACGGTTTCACTCTGGTCCTTGGTGCCTTCAACATCATACCTTTCAGTCACCATTTCTTGTGCTTTGGATGTCCTTGCTCCTAGATTCTTGTCTATAATCAGTAAGATCACAAGATCCTGGTCTTCGCCCTTGTATGGTTGTTGGATTGCCCTGACACCCACCTCTTTCAGCAATTTCTCATCTGTTAGCTGGCTGCTATGATTCTGTGGCCATGTTATCCAGCTTGCTTCTGAGTTCTTGCTTGAAATATCCTTTTGAGGCATGAACTTTCACTCAATCAATGCAGGATAGGCTTTGAATCAGTGTGCTACTGGCCAGCGACAGTGTACATCCCTGAAGCTGTGATTACAATCAGAGCTCTTGTTCCCAACTGAGGCCTGATATGAGCCAAAATCAAGAGGCCATCACTTTGCTCAGCTGCCTGATAGAATCTGTTCATCTTAATGTAGCCAGTGTGTGGAGACAGAGCATGTGAAGAAGTTTATATGAATGATAGATGCCACAGGTCAGTTCCTGACCAGGCCCCCAACAATCCCTGCACTGCTTAACAGGTTCATTTTGGGTGTTAGCTGAGAACAAAGAATGTTGTTGTGGTAAGAACAAAAAGTCAATTGTGGCCTGCCCTTGCTGAGACCTGCGATTGGAAGCTCCCTGTACACTGTATGGCAAAGTTCAAACCCTCAAGGATGTTCGCGTGGAGAGAAGGCCAATCAAGGACAGGTGGTCGATAGCAAAGCCGTATCGATAAGAAGATTAAGCTAACTCATCTAAGTTAGTAGGTCCCTCTCCGCGCTAGATCATAATAGGCTAGTGCGTCTAAAGTTTTGGCAAGGCTGCAGGTGGAAGGCAAGGCTGTGGCTGAAAATCCTTTGTGACGGCGCAGGCAGTACAGCAAGTGCCACTCGCATCCACCACAATGGCTATTCATACAGGTGATTTCGCTGAGGGCAACCCTACCAAGCGGCAGAAAACTGCGCCCAGCAATAGCGACCCGCGCAACAATCCCTACCTGGCGCATCATTTTGACAACGACGACGGCACCGATGACTACGGCAGCGGCAGCGGCAACGGCATCGGCATCCTCACGCCCGACTCTCGCAGCAATACCCCTCTGGCCGGCATGAAGCGGCACGAGACCACTGCCGCCCAGGCCAACGCGGCTGAGGACGCGGCAGTCAACCCATTCACTGGTCAGACCTTCTCAAAGCGATATTTCTCTATTCTGCACACACGACGCAATCTCCCGGTACATCAGCAGCGCGATGAGTTTCTCCAGATGTACCAGGAGTCGCAGATTCTTGTGTTCGTCGGCGAGACCGGGTCCGGAAAGACAACGCAGATCCCGCAGTTTGTGCTGTACGACGATATGCCTCACCAGCAGAAGAAGCTGGTTGCCTGCACCCAGCCTCGACGAGTGGCGGCCATGTCGGTGGCACAGCGTGTGGCCCAGGAAATGGACGTCAAGCTGGGCGACGAGGTCGGCTACAGCATTCGATTCGAGGACATGACCAGTCCCAAGACCATCCTCAAGTACATGACCGACGGCATGTTGCTGCGCGAGGCCATGAACGACCACGACCTGAGCCGGTACAGCACCATCATCCTCGACGAGGCCCATGAGAGAACTCTGGCCACCGACATCCTGATGGGCCTGCTCAAGGAGGTGGTGCGGCGCCGCCCAGACCTCAAGCTTGTCATCATGTCGGCCACGCTGGATGCGCAGAAGTTCCAGCGCTATTTCAACAATGCTCCGCTGCTGGCCGTGCCCGGTCGCACTCACCCGGTTGAGATTTTCTACACTCCCGAGCCCGAGCGTGACTATGTGGAGGCGGCACTGAGAACAGTGCTGCAGATCCATGCCACCGAACCTGAGGGTGACATTCTGTTGTTTTTGACGGGCGAGGAGGAGATTGAAGACGCGGTTCGCAAGATCTCGCTCGAAGCAGACGAGATGGTGCGCGAGGCCGATGCGGGTACATTGAAGGTATGTCGACGCACTCGTCAGGGTGTCCCCCCGTCGCCGTGTGTGGTCTAACGATTCAGCAGGTCTATGCTCTCTATGGCACGCTGCCACCCGCCCAGCAGCAGAAGATCTTCGAGCCCGCGCCGCCACCTAGGGGCCGCAACAAACGCCCAGGCCGTAAATGCATTGTGGCGACCAATATTGCCGAAACATCGCTGACCATCGACGGTATCGTGTATGTGGTCGACCCTGGCTTCTCCAAGCAGAAGGTCTACAACCCACGCATCCGAGTCGAATCGCTGCTTGTGTCGCCGATTTCCAAAGCCTCAGCCCAGCAACGCGCGGGTCGTGCTGGTCGTACACGACCGGGCAAGTGCTTCCGGCTGTACACGGAAACGGCGTTTCGCAATGAGCTCATCGAGCAGACATACCCCGAAATCCTGCGCTCAAACCTGTCGTCGACAGTGCTCGAGTTGAAGAAGCTGGGCGTGGACGACCTGGTCCACTTTGACCTGATGGACCCGCCCGCGCCGGAGACGCTGATGCGCGCACTCGAGGAGCTCAACTACCTGGCCTGCCTGGACGACGACGGCAATCTGACGGCGATGGGCCGACTGGCGGCCGAATTCCCGCTGGACCCGGCGCTGGCGGTGATGCTGGTCTCGTCGCCCGAATTCTACTGCTCCAACGAGATCCTCAGCCTGACGGCGCTGCTGTCGGTGCCGCAGGTCTTTGTGCGGCCGGCGTCGGCGCGCAAGCGGGCGGACGAGATGAAGAACCTGTTCGCGCACAACGACGGCGACCACCTGACCCTGCTCAACGTCTACCACGCATTCAAGTCGGACGAGGCGCAGCAGAACCCGCGGCAGTGGTGCCACGACCACTTCCTCAGCCTGCGCAGCCTGCAGGCGGCCGACAACGTGCGCATGCAGCTCAAGCGCATCATGGAGCGCGAGGATCTGGTGCTCATGTCGACGCCGTTTGAGGACAAGAAGTACTACGAGAACATCCGCCGCGCCCTCGTCGCCGGCTTCTTCATGCAGGTCGCCAAGCGCGAGTCCAACGGCAAGACATACACCACCGTCAAGGACAACCAGACCGTGCTGCTGCACCCCAGCACCGTGCTCGACCAGGCCAACGAGTGGGTCATCTACAACGAGTTCGTCCTGACCAGCAAGAACTACATCCGCACCATCACCGCCGTCAAGGGCGAGTGGCTGCTCGACATTGCCCCGAATTACTACGACATTGCCAGCTTCCCCAAGGGCGAGATGAAGACGGCCCTGACCAGGATTGCCGAGAAGGTGGCCAGGAAGCAGAAGATGCGGCCACAGTAGAAGAGACGGCAGACAACAGGCAATAGACCAAAAGAAAGAAAAAGAAAATGAAAGAAAAAATACAACTGTTGTAGTAAATAGACAAGCCAAACCTGAGTATTCAATTCATTCCCCCTTTTTCTTCAGTCGACTCGGACTACTTCTCAACTGCTTCTCATTACTTCTCAACTGCTTCTCATTACTTCTCAACTGCTTGTCAGACGACTTCTCCCAGAAAAGGACGCTGTTTGAACAGACTCTTGCCGCGCAGCCACTGGCGATAGGCCTTGTAGCGCTTCTTGGAGCCGTCCTCGTCCAGGACGGTCAGGGGATCATCACGCAGGGCGCTGTGGACAAAGTCCGAGTACTCGTCGACGCTGGTCTCGGCGCGCTCGTCGAGGGTGAGGCTGACGACGCCGCGGCCGAGTTCGGCATAGCCCAGGACGTCCCTTGCGATGGCCGACTGGGTCTTGGACAGGTACTCGAGGAACTCGCTGGGGGTGTTGGAGTAGTCGGTCTCGGCCGAGGTGACGAGGGGGATGTTAGCCGGATGCTCGACGTAGCGGCGGTACTCGTCCGTCTCCTTGACGGTCGGGTTGAGCGAGCTGACGACCATGGCGGTGAAGGCCTGCTGGGCGAGCTCGGCCTTGGCTGGCTCCTTGGGCATCATGGCCAGCTCCATCGACGAGCTGCCCTGCTGCGGGAGCTGTGGCACTCTCGGCAGCTTGGGCGACTGGATCTCAAAGGAGGATTCCTTGATGATGCCCGTGTACCTGCGGTGAGAGCCGTGCATTTGCTGCTGCGCCTCCAGCCAGGGGCCGAGCGAGGTTGGCTTGGTTGGCTTGGCTGGCTTGGGTTGATCGTAGATGGCAGCAGGAGATGCGAGCACGGCGTTGATAGAAGGAGTGTCTGCTTTTCGTGCCGACGATGACGCCGATGCCTGGTCTTCTGACGGCGTGATGATCTTAACACCCTTGCGTCCGTGCTGACCCTTGTGTTTGTGTACTCCGTCTGCTTCGTTCGTGCGAACCCTAAAGGGCGAAAGGTCATACTTGCGGTCCAGAGTCGACTCGATGGGGATGTAGCGCAGGGTGGAATGCATCTTGTACGGGAACAGCTTCTGCATTGTCGAAAGGGTCAGCGGCCGATAGTACTCGACCCAGTAGTCGTCAAAGTACTGCACCGGCAGACCGCGATAATCCGGTGGCCAGGTCGAGGGCGGTATTGACGGCCGTTCCAGGAACTTGTCGGTGTACCAGTGGCGATAGCTGGGACGGCGTTGATGAAGGAACAACCGCGGATGAGAGTGGTGCAGGTAGTAGTCAGAGCTCAGCTCCCACAGCATCGGCTGCCCCTTTTCGTACACGTGATGGCCCAGGAAGAGGTTGTAGGCTTCCTGTCGCTGCGAGTCCATGAATGAGTTGTTGTAGTAGCGTTTGAATGTCTCGACCATATCCCGCGAATGGCTCGTCCACTGATTGATCTTGCGATATGTTGACATGGTGTTGACCAGGTGAGAACCACCGTACTGGATGGCTATGGTGTCGCCATGGTCATGCCACATGTGGGTGAACAGATTGGTCGCGTCAGAGTCGTACTCGACATTGGTATCGTCGATCACACCGAGAGCCTTGAGTTGGTAGCCAAGTGCCTTCTTTGCAATCACAAACTGGGCGGCATTGGTGCGGTCGAGGCAATCAATGCAGTTTGTGCGAGCAACACCGCTCTGCAGCTTCAAGCCAGCCCCTTCATCTTCGCCGTTGTGGAAGAATCCTGTCCGAGGCAGGATGTCGTCGGCAATGGCCTCGAGGCTGCCAATAACATCCTGGTCGCGACTCTTGGACGCCCGGCTCATATCCCAGGCATGATAGATGATCTGCTTGTCCGCAGGCAAGAACTGGTTGAGATATTTGATTGCTGTTGTATATTCCTTGAGAAGCTTCGACTCTCGGGGCACCCGTTCCCTAGCTTTGACCAGGTTGAGTACATAGATAGGCGCGCCGTACCTCTCGAAAAGATTGTCAAAGTGCATCGCCGCAGCACTGAAGAAGGGATCGATGACGTTCAGGTGAATGTCAGGCTTTGGAGACACGCCCGAACTGTCCTGAGACCAGTAGAGCGGTATGCTTCCTCGGTGCTGGACATAGGATGTATAATTGGGATTGGCAAACAGCTTGGGACCCGGGGCATGAAAGGAGGTCGTGAGCATCTCGGAAACGATTTGTTCGGTCTCGACATCGTTGGCCACATGACCACGGTCGTTGGTGCCTCGTTTCAAGTACCTGGCGCCGGCAAAGAGGCACGAGCGCCTTGCAATGATGGTCACATAGACGACACGGCCCCAGTAGACTGACAGGGCGCTCTGGTCGACGTAGCCGTGTATCACTGTCAGACACCAGTCAAAGGGATTGCGCAAGGCGGCTGTTGCAGGCTCGAGCAAGTGGTGGTTCCACACAAACATCTCATTGTAGTCGAAATCAGTGGGCCGTAGCAGGCCCTCGCTTAGAGCCTGTCGCTCCCGCATAATGTTGTGCTGCAGAGTCCGGGTCACATCGTACGAATAACTGAAATAGAAGGACTTGGTCAAGTCCAGGTTGTGCAGGATTCCCAGATAGCGCGACTCGTCGACATGCTTGTCATTCCTGGCTTTGGCGGCGGCATGCGTCAGCAGCGGCATAGTCTCGGCCTTGTCAATCTGGTAGATGTAGTGGCCTCCGATCATGGCGACCTGGCTTCGTTTGGCCACATAGATCATGTAGTACTGGCCCGTGAATTTGATGAAGCCAAGGATGCCCCAGCACGTATCCCTCAGTCTGATTCCCCCGGTGACCTGGTTGCCCTCGTCAATGGCCCGGATGATCTGGTTTGCTTCCTTGCGCGTGTACACAACATCTTCCTCGATGATATTCAGCTCCCCCGGCTCTGCTGTCCGGTCGATTTTCAAGATACGCCAGTCCGTCTCGAGAAGATCGGCGCCGAGGATGTAATAGTAGTTGGCAGTCTCCCAGATTTGGAACTTGTGCATCTTCATCGCTCCCTCTTCGCCATCCTCACCGATCTTGGTGGCCGTAGCCCGCCTGTTCCGGTTCTGGCTGTCTGGAGTTGGGCTATGTCCCCGGCGGAAGGATTTGGACAGATCAATGTCGTCTTCATCATCAGCGGCGTGTCCCGAGCCATTGGTCGACACAGGATCCAGTGGATTATTTGACAGGGCCGGATAGATGGCAGACCCAGCTACAGACTCGTCATCTGGCAGCGAGAGCGCTGGGGTGGACGTATCCAAAGGGGCCAGCGGTGGCGGTGCACTATCCTGGGCGGGAATGGGGAGCTCCGCTGCTGTATCCGGATTGCTGTTCGCCACAGTCGCATCGCTGTGAGTGTCGGAGGCTGCAGGGTTGTCTGCAAAGGCCTTGAACGACTCCATCGTCGGTGCTACCGACCAGCAGGAACTCGTCCGAACTGGTTACTTCTATCTCATGTTGGACAAGGAAAGTCCTGGCCCAGCACTGTAAAGTCTGTGAAGCGACAGCATCATCCCTCCTGTCGCAGGCTACCTGATATGCCGTCCCCGTTGCCTCATGACATGGGTACTTGCAAGGTCAATTTAAGGTTTGACCAAGAGATTTGGTGCTGGTCCTTATTTGATAGCTTAATTCCACGTCGAGCCAAGGAAAAAGCCAAGGCTGGGCAAACCTTGGCAATCCCAGGCATACGGTGGACGACAACTGCATTCGTGGCCTGAACTTGTTTGGCTTCGCTGTCCCGAAGCCCATACGCCATACACGTGTACACCCCCCTCTATCCCTCAGCCAACAAAGCGCGCGCCACTGGCAGCCATGTCTGCAACCAAAGCCCAGTCCCAGAAGATCTTCGACAAGCTCAAGACTAACCCCGCCAACAAAGTACGTGTCCCCTGCCGGTCGCCGTATTCGTCCACATGCCCCGGACCATGGCCGAATAGATAAGATGGCCAGGGTGCGCTGGTGTAACCATTGACTAATGAGGCGGCCAGGTATGCTTTGACTGCGGCCAGAAAAACCCGACGTGGTCGTCGGTGCCGTTTGGTGTCTACCTCTGCCTTGATTGCTCGTCCAATCACCGCAACCTGGGCGTTCACATCTCCTTTGTGCGGTCGACCAACCTCGACATCTGGCAATGGGACCAGCTGCGCGTCTTCAAGGTCGGCGGTAACGACTCGGCAACCAAGTTCTTCCAGTCCAACGGCGGCAGTGCGGCACTCAAGAGCAAGGATACCAAGCTCAAGTACACGTCCAACGCAGCCACTAAATACAAGGAAGAGCTGAAGCGCCGGACGGCTCAGGACGCTCTTGACTACCCCGACGAGGTTGTCATCACAGATGAGGCCGCAGGCACCCCCGCTGACGGCTCATCCACCCCTGCTAGCGAGCCTAACGATGACTTCTTCTCGTCGTGGGATAAACCGTCGATCAAGCGGCCGAGCAACCCGCCGTCCCGGACAGGCACGCCGCCCGTTATCTCACGCACAGCATCTCCCTTCCTCTCGGCCGGCAACACGAACGGCGCAGCAGCTGGCAGAAAGTCGCCATCGCCACTCGCCAACGCCGCCGCTGATAAGGAGGCGGAGAATGCTCTGCCTGCACCGACGGCCATCCGAACAACATCGGCCAGTGTGGTGCGCAAGGCCGGAGTCGGAGCTGGTGCAAAGCGATCCAACATCTTAGGAGCAAAGAAGACCACCAAGTTAGGTGCCAAGAAGGCCCAGGGCGACGAGATTGATTTCGAGGCAGCAGAGAAGGCAGCTAAGGAAGAGGCTGAACGAATAGCAAAGCTCGGCTACGACCCTGATGCAGAAGCAGCAGATGACAAGACAAAGGCCACCAAGGACACGTCATTTGGCGCATCGACCGCGGCCACTCCAGCAAAGAGCAACGCGATCGCCAACGCCCAGCAGCAGCGAAGCCCAGGTGAGGTCGAGCGCCTAGGTATGGGTGTGGCCAGATTGGGCTTCGGTCAGGTCAGCAAGCCTGCGTCAGCGGCAGCCCCACAGCCAAAGAAGCTGGGCTTTGGCGCTGTCCCCTCGTCCAAACCAGCTGCAAAAGGTACGTCTGCTGCTTACTTTCCGCCTCCCCCCCCCCCCCCCCCCCCCCCCCCCCCCAATTTTGCTGACGCTCTGCAGACGAGTCGGATGACTATGCCCGCTCCAAGTTTGGCAACCAGAAAGGTATTTCCAGTGATGAATTCTTCGGCCGAAACAGCTATGACCCATCTGCGCAAGCCGAGGCCAAGTCACGCTTGCAGGGCTTCGAAGGCGCAACATCCATCTCATCCAATGCCTACTTTGGCCGGCCAGAGGATGACCTGACTGGCCTCGAGGGTGGAGAGTACAGTGGCGACATTGAGGCCGCCGCCAGGGACTTTATTCGGAGAATGGGATTGACAGCTGGTGATGATTTGGAGAATCTAATCAGCGTGGCAGGAGAAGGTGGCAGGAGACTGAAGGGTGCAGTGGCCAGATATCTCAACAGCTAGATGCTGACGTTATTGAGGCCTTCCATTGCCAGGTAATAATTGCTCCTTCTCAGGCTAGCCCGTTGTTGTGGTCATGTCACGGTCAAGGGTTAGATTGCTTCTGCTCATGTTCTCCAAGTTGTTCGTACTCGGCTAGAAATCCATACCCATCAAGTAGCCCTCGAAAAGGTGCATGAACCTGGCGACAAAGGCCTCGAGGTGAAAGACCACTTTGCTGCCCTGTCTGACCCTGTGCTCGTAGAAGGCGGCCCACTTGACGATCTCCGGCTTGAGCTCCTCATCGACCTCTTTGCGCTCGAGCAGGTTCCAGCACAGAGTCTTGAGGATCATGGTGGCGGGAATGCAGTGCGTGAGCAGGTCGTACAGCTTGGCCCTGACCTGCATAATCATCTTGGGCGATCGTTCACGGATCATGTCGCCGGCAATCTGGTCAATCAGCACCTCCCAATCCGGCGGAGGAATCGGCGTCGACTCGGACGGGTCCGGGTGCTGTGCGTAGACGGCCTCGAACATGAGCAGGGCCTTGCGCAGATTGCGGCCGCTCTGCCGGGCAATGCGCGAGTTCAGCTCCGGACTGACCTTCCAGCCCTCCCTCTTGCCGGCCTTGTCGAGCACGGAGCAGATCTCCTCGGCAGTCGGGGCGGCGACGCGAACGAGCAGTGTCCGACTGCGGATTGGTGCAATGATCCCGGCCGTGCTGTTGCTCACCAGGATCAGACGCACATTGTTCGAGTACTTCTCCATCGTGCGTCGGAGCGCCGCCTGTGCATCGCGCGTCAGCGAGTCGGCCTCGTTGATCACCACCACCTTGAACCGCTGCTTTGCATTCAGGTCGACCTGCTGTGTCTGCGCCACTTCCTTGAGCAGCTCCTGCACCACCACCCGGTCGTAGTTGCCCACATCACTCGGTGTGATTTCTAGATGGTAAACCGACGACACAATGTTGAATTCTAGTTTGCGCGATGAAGACGACGATTGGAACACTCTCGCGTCGATTTTGATCTTGTCTGCTCCTGGCCCGTACAGTGCCCGGAGGGTGGCCAGGATGCGTGTTTTCTTACCCGCGCCGGATGGCCCGTAGAAGAGAAGGTGTGGGAAGTCGGGCGACGCTGCCTGCGGTTTTGGCTCAGTACTTGGACATCAGAGTCAACTGGGGGGGAACTGTACTAATGAGGCTAATCGGTCAGAGAGCTCTGGATGGTAAGTGAGAGTGTCAAGCGAACGCGGTCGTAGCTTGTCAACAAGCAGGGCCATCTTGAGAGGTAGTATGCGGGTGGTATGTACATACACAGTGGAGGTAGTATGCTGGTGGTGTGTACAGTAGACGTCAGTACAGACTTTATGAAACGCGTGGACGCGTAAAGAGTATTTTCTTGGCGTCCGTCTGCCTCTGACGTCATTGCCACACCCCTGCCAAGACTCAAGCGTATCGACGTCAACTTTAAAAACACCAACAACGAAGAGAGAGAGCGGAAAGCAATTGCCTATCTGATATTGACAACACACGAGCCGTGATTATAATAGCGTTTCCAAACACCTCAAGTGTTTAATATGCCCACCTCTTGCTGTTTATTGCTCTCGCTCTCCGCTCCGTTTCTCTATTCTCTTCAGGTCGTTAACCATCCTCTGCCACGAGTCTTCCTCTTTCCCCAATGATGCTGAGTCTGTACAGACCGTTGCTCCTAGATGTGGCAGCTGGATATTGACCTTTTCTTTTTCTTTTTCTTTTTCCTTGCCCTCGCCCGAACCTCTTACTACCCCGTTGAAGACAGGTACTCTCATCTCAACCCGCTCTGCGAAGACCAGTGCCGGCATTTCAAGGCTCGGGATGTGTCGAGTTTCAAGCAACAGTCGACGGGCTCTCAAGGACGATATCCAAGAGCAACTCGGCGGTCTTTTTCACGGCAGCCTGGATTTGGATGGTTCTCTAATCAGAATGAAGGATATTAGTATATGCCCGGTCTGAGCTCCATGCAAGCCCTTGGATATACTCACCAGATTCTTTTGTTCTGCCTCCTCATTTCATGAAGATTTGGTCTCCAACGTACTCGGTCTAATGCTACGACGCCCGATGGCCTAAGCTGCAATGATAAGCTGTGATCAGATCCACAAGCTGTTTGATGGTCTAGCACCACGCACTCCCATGGCTTTGGATTCTAACGGATCTGTGGGCAATTCACCCCCTTGTTAAAGGTGATTGTCAAAAAAGAAGAAGAGAAGCGCAGCACTGGTTGTTGTTTTGAATTCACTTTGCTCTAACAATGCTCAGTTCTGGCCATGATCAAGTTCGAAATTCCCATCTTCGACTCCCAACAAATTGACTGGCCGATGGTGGCGCTTTGGACTTGCTCTAGCACCCACCTTGCCAAACAAGAGCGGATCTGTCACCTTTGAGATCGGGGGCCTTGACGAGTCATCGACCAGGTCGTATCTATTCAAGAGGCGAGTCTTGGCAAATGGGTTGCCATTGCAACGGTGGCAATTCAGATGCCCATCACTTTCGAGATGACAACCAACTGACTGTGAATTGAGGTCTCCCAGTCAACCAGAAGCATTCAGACTCCCAAGCTGTCACCACAACCCCAATCTCTTCATTCACCTTGCGAACTAGATCCATTCTCGACTGTCACCACCACCACTGCTATTCACATTCAAACGAATCTGAAACAAATTGACCCAGACGTCAGATGGACCTGAATAAAGATGACATAGACCGTGTGGATGACGACGTCTCTTGCTTGTCCATAGTCGAGGTCAATGACAAGGTGGGAGGTGACGGGATTCAACCTGGTCGAGAACAAGAATATCACCCTCACAGTCGCCTAATCATGGAGACGTTTGGCCTGCACCAAGGTGTCTGGCTCCCGTCGGTTGAGAGGATGCAGGAAGCATACGACAAAGCTAATGAAGTGCTATCAGCTGACCACCCGCCTGAAATCATGACAACGCTCTACACAGGACTCGGCGAGGATCAAATACCCTCATCTGCGGCGCTGACACGTGAAGCGACCCAGGCGTGTGAGGGAACGACACTCACGTCTCTCTACTTCAGTGACATTCTGAGTGCGGAATACTATCGCGGCGCGGTGCTGCCAGACAAGGACGAGCTTGACTTCACCATCCCAGGGACTCCGCTTGCGCAACAGATGCACGTCCACTGGCTTATTCGAGCCTTCTTCAACACCGACGGTTGTGAAGATAATGAGCAGATGATCAACCCTTTCATCAAGCGTCGCCATGACGCCAAGCTGGTCGAGGTTCTCTGCTGGACCATTCTCAAGCAGTGCATCATGAGAGCCAGGACCGAGAAGCCTCTCTTGACAGCATATGAGCCGGGTAAATTACGCCAGTTTGTTGAGGTCAAGACTTTTGCCCAGCGATTCGATGAGATTGTCAAGTCACTGAGGCGATCCAAGACCATCTGCAAGCATCTGTACGACTGCCCCTACATCCATGTCTTTGTTGATGATCCAGTTCGCGCTGTCCGACGAGTCAATGCCAACCGCGACTTGAATCGCCAGAAGGGCCAGGTGATGGGTAAGGGTAAAAAGGTGATTGAGCAAGAGATGAAGGCTGCTGGAGCCCAGACACCCGAATCGAGTCGTCGCAAGAGACGTGTGAATACGAAGGAGTCTCCGGGCAGTGGCAAGAGAACTCGACGAGAGACCAAGACCAGCGGAGTGACTGTTGCTCCAATGCCTGCTGCAATGCCTGCTCCAATGCCTGCTACATCTTCCACGCAGCCTCCTAGCACCCCTGCTGGTCATCACATCGGTGGCTACACTGGCCTCATGGTCACACCAACGTCGACCGTGTTGGATACTCAGTCCTCACCTCTTGCGCGTATGGGCCTCAAGACCAAAGATGAATCACCTGGCCAGATGGTCTCC
This sequence comes from Chaetothyriales sp. CBS 134920, assembly GCA_003693665.1. Lineage (NCBI taxonomy): Eukaryota > Fungi > Ascomycota > Eurotiomycetes > Chaetothyriales > Domatiomycetaceae > Domatiomyces > Domatiomyces catenatus. The sequence continues at coordinate 541,976 of QQSL01000001.1, read as the reverse complement.
CCCTTCCTTCTGCCGCCAGTTCAGTCTTGGCCATACCCGCAAACCTTGATGAGCCCACCTCCAGCATATGGCAGCGGCGGCGGCGGTGCTGGTGGTAGCAGCAGCTACAACCCGGCAGAGACGTATGCCTACGGAAATGAAGCATATTCTGCGTACAGCAGCTATGAACAGGGCGGCATCAGCGGCGGTTTGGGCATGGCTGACCTCCAGGGCAACATGACGACCTTGTACCAACCCTCTCCCACCGGTTACTCGCTGCAGGATGTTTTCACAACTGGGCCAGCGCCACTCTTCACCCAGCCTGGTGCAGTCACGTCTGTACCAATGACAGCGTCAAGAGCACTGAAGATTCAAGAGCTTTGCGGTGGCAGTGGAATTCTACGACACGTGAGCCTGCCCTCTGCCCCTTGTGTGACAACAGACTTGATTCACTAACAGTTTGGGACAGACCGGAGTCACGCCAAACCCTTCACCATTGCGAGGTTTCCATGTTACCGGCATGGGCGGAGAGATGGATCCTTTTGTAAGTAGGAAGGGTAATCCAGCAATTAGTGGTAGTTGACTGACTGTGATTTTGGGTCTAGGTCAATGATGGTCACGAGCAGCAAGAAATCGACCCGGCTAATCTCCATCCCGGTGGCGGTCATAGTGGCTTTGGTGGTGCAGAGGGAGGCAGAGCACGATTCGGATAAGAGTGCATCGGCGTCTGGTGTTGTATGGCGTTGGCAACAGTCATACACGGATTGGAATTGGCCAGGAATTGGCCAGGAATTGGCCAGGAATTGGCCAGGAATTGGCCAGGGAATTGGGCCTTTTCGGGTTTTTTCGGGCATATGAGGAGAGAGACAGAGTCTTCTCTTCGTCCTAGTCGCATTCCGGGCCCAGTACTGGGCCTTTGGAAGGAGAGGAGAAGGATTCTTAATTTTGGCCTCATTACGGCTATGCAAACGCAGCAGCATATCAATTAATCAGAACTGCCTTTCGGTCCTGCTTCTTCTAATGCTGGCCGTCGACGCTGATGCCGTACTTGAGATAGTCAATCTAATGCTGGCCGTCGACGCTGATGCCGTACTTGAGATAGTCAAAGTCCTCCAAGGACGAGAGCAACTCGCCGTAGCCATCACGCAGCTTGCCCACAGAGCCCGGGGACCCGGGCAAGGGCTGCTGGCCATCATTACTGTGAAGGTCGAGATCGGCCTCGTCATGCTCGCCCGTGAGGCCGGCAAGCACGTCCTCCTCGCGGCCGCGGAAAACATCGAGCAGGCCCGGGTGCGGGACCCAGACGACGCGCATGCCCGCGCGGCGGCCAGCCTCGACGCCCGGCACGCTGTCCTCAAACACAAGACACTCGTCCGGCGTGATCTCAGGCTCGCCGCTACCGCCGCCGCCAGCGCGGATCTGCTCGTTGACGCAGCGCAGCGCCAGCAGGTAGATGTCCGGCAGCGGCTTGCCGCGGCCGCGCGGGATGCGCGGGTCGTCGCCGACAATGCGCAGCGGCGCCGAAAAGGCCGAGAACAGGTCCTGCAGGTGCCGCGTCTTGAGCTCGAAGTTGGCCGAGTGCGACGACGTGGCCAGGGCGAGGTGGACTTTTTTGCTGCCGTTACCATCCGTATTTGTAGTGCTGGTGCTGGTGCTGGTGCTGGCAAGACGGCGGAGCAAGGCGGGCACGCCGGGCAAGGGCTTGACCTTGGTGAACTCGGCGGCCTGCAGCTCCTTCTGGCGGGCCAGGTAGGCGTCTTGCGAGATGGGCAGCTGGGCCCAGGCGGAGAAGATCCGCGTCGCTGCCAGGCCCGGCCGCCCCTGCAGCTGGGCCTTGACCGTCCAGGGCAGGGCGGGCCGGCCATGCTCGGCCAGGATCGTGTTGGTGACGGCCGTGTATGCGTCTTCCGAGTCGATCAGCAAGCCGTCCATGTCGAAGATGCAGCAGCGAACCGGCGGCAACGACCTAGTTTTTGATGTTCAGACACCCCCCGGGTTGACTTGCTTGGGCTGCTATAGCGATAGATCACTCGCCAGCCATGGCTATGGCGCCGAAGTGTGCTGGGTTTGAGGTGGTTTGCTCACCTCTTGCCTTCATCGTCGGCCATCTTTGTCTATCACACAGCGAACCAGTGGAAGAGAAGCCGGGGTTTGTGTATACGGTGCTTGTGACAGGAATCTGTCTGTCGTTATGGGGATGGCTTTCCCTCTCATTCCTTCTGCTCTTTGTCATTCCATCCTTGGCCTTTTGTTGTGGGTGGAGGACTTTTCATTTCCATAGGGTAATATTATCACCCCACTTCCTTCTACCCTGGCCGTAATACATTATCGAAGCGATGGCATTCAAGACATCCGGCCAGAAGACACGTCCAGAACGGGCCAAAGCAGGACCGTATCCCCCTGTTGACAGTCACAACGACAACAACAACAACAACAACAACATAGACAACAACGAGAGTGATGCTGATGATAGTCATGACGACGACGACGACACAGCATTCCACGACGCGCGGTTTCCGCGAGAGGAGGAAGAGGCCATGGTAGCGGCATCGCACCGCATCAAGGCGGATGCAAACCAGCAGTTTGGCAACGCCGACTACGGGGCTGCCATCTCGACGTACGACCGGGCGGCGGCGGAGCTGCCGAGCTACTTGGACTACGAACTGGCGGTGCTGCAGAGCAACATTGCGGCCTGTCACGTCAAGCTGGGCCAGTGGAAGGAGGCGGTGGAGAGTTGCGAGAGAGGGTTGGAAGGGCTGGAACGGGAAATGCCGACGGAGCGGGGAGAGAAGAAGAAGAAGAAGATGACGACGACGAGCGGCGAGGGAAAGACCGAGGGTCAGCACGAGAGCGATGTGGTGGAACTACCGAGCGATGCCGAGGAGGACGAGCTCGAGCAGAAGCTGAAGGAGCTCAACCTCAGCGACGCCCGCAAGGCAGAGATCAAGCGCATCCGCACCAAGCTGTGGCTGCGTCGAGCCCGTGCCAGGTCCAGCATTGAGCCGGCCACCTGGGCCAATCTGGGCGGCGCGCTTGAGGACTATCAGCTGCTCGCGGGCCCAGAGTACTTCAACACACTCCCGGCCACGGACCAAAGGACCGTACGCCAGGCCCTGGTGACACTGCCGCCGCGGGTCAATGAAGCCAAGGACGGAGAGGTGGGTGAGATGATGGGCAAGCTCAAGGAACTCGGCAACGGCATATTGCGCCCCTTTGGGCTCAGCACCGACATGTTCAAGATGACACAGGGACCCGACGGTGGCTGGAGCATGAACATTGACCAGACCGCAGGCAAGGGCCAGTAGCGTTTTAGAAATAGAAGATGGAAAGAGTGATGAAGATGCAACGAGAAATATAAAAGATGGAAAGAGTGATGAAGATGCAACGAGAAATATAAAAGATGGAAAGAGTTATGAAGATGCAACGAAAGTTATATCTATTCGACATCCGTGGCCAGCAACGGTGTTTGCTCACTCGGCCTCCCTTCAGTCTCTACATCTGCCGATGCCCCAGCCGACGTGTTGGATATGCCCATTCGCTCCTGCAGATCTCTCTTCTCTCTGCTCCGCGCCGTCAGCTCATAGAAGATGCCCATGGCCAGGAGTGTGCCCTGCAAACAGCCTGTCACACAGTACACGCCCCATGCACTCCAGCCCTCGGGGCCTAGGCGTGCAGCCAGACTGGCCGCCCACACAAAGCTGCCGGGCGTCTGGAGGCACATCATCGGCAGGCTCAAACTGCCGACCGTTTTCAGGACGTAGGTGGTGTATATCTGCGGGAAGTATTGAATAGAAGCCAAGACAGTGGCCGAGATGCCCAGCACATTGGCCCAGGTCTGGAGGCCCGAGGGGTGGGCGACGACGAAGAAGCAGGACAGGATGATGACGAGGATGGCGTGCAGGCCACAGACTATGGCGACAACCACGGCAGTGCGGAAGGTCGGATGGGCAGGATCGTGGTGCGGCGGTTTGGCCTGGCTCTCTGAGCGGGGGAAGAAGACGACGAAGAGGATCATTCTGGGTCGCGGTTAGCAGCCTGGACTACAGACTGGGAGGGGGGTGACAGCGAGCGAACATGAGGAAGAAGCAGGACCACTGCATGCCAACCTGGGCCACACCCAGCAGGCCTGCGAAACAGGCAAAGCCGCTGATCTCACGGCAGCAGGCCATGTCGGCGCGCGAGGTCGGCAACACGAGGATATTGGCAAAGGCACATGTGCCCGACGTGACACCCAAGAGGACAAAGTAGGGAGAGATGCCGAAGGAGGAGCGGCGGGCAACGATGCGGATGTGCTGCGGCAGATACGAGACGAGGATGCCGACGAAGAGGAGCAGCGAGACGGCCAAGTTGGTGTAGCTGACATGGCTGAGGGCGAGACAGTGCTCGGAGGGACGGGTTGGCGACAGCATGGTGGTGGCAGAGGCGGAGTCGGAGACGCGAGTGCGGATTATCTGTCCATAGCGGCATCTACAGCAAGAACAGGCAAGAGCGCAGTCGGCAGGCGCGTTCGCTTCGGGCCTCGCGGGAGGACCAAGACAATGACGTCAGGAATCAGGCGTCAGGCGGAGCGGACTTAACGGGGATAATCTGTTATCGCGGGGAGCGGAGAAGAACGGAGAAGAACGGCGTCAATGAGAGTAACAGAGAGTAATGCAAACTGGAAATCGCCCTATATATTCCATGGCGAGAATATAGCTTATCCCCCCTTCCACATGGCTCCCACCGACGCGCGGGTCGAGGCGCTCGACTTCGATGCCAACCGGACCGTGCGCTCGACGCGCAGCAACCGCAGCCTGTTGGATGACGACGTCGACCTGATAGATGAGCTGGCGCAGAGCATCGTCGAGCGCGACCGGCGGCGGGTGCAGCGCCAAGTGCTACGCTCGCTCAGCTTTGTTTGTGCCGTGCTGAATTGGTAGGCCTGTCCTTGCAGCCCATCCTCCTCCCCCCCCTCTCGCTCGTACTGACGGGCACACGACCAACAGCCTCTGCGCCGGGTCCATCGCCACCTTCTCTCTCTATGGCGGTGCTCTCCTCACCGACCTGCACTACTCTCAATTCCGCGTCAATGCCGTGTCCCTGACGGCCGAGCTGGCCATGTACCTGCCCGTGCCGCTGTTTGGATACCTGTGCGACCGCTTCTCGCCGCGCCCGCTGTCGCTCCTGGCATCGCTGCTTTTTGGCGCCGGCTACGTCCTGGCCGCGTTCGTGTACAGATCGGGCCCGCCCCGAGATGTAGGTGGCGCCGGCCTGCCATTTGGCGTCATGGTGGTCGCCTTTGTCGGCATCGGCGCGGCCACCAGCTGCATGTACCTGGCGGCGGTGGCGACGTGTGCGAAGAACTATGCCCTGTCGCCGCACCGTGGCTTCATGCTGGCTGTGCCCATCGCGGCCTTTGGCATCAGCGGCCTGTGGCAGAGCCAGGTCGGCGCTCAGCTGCTGCCCGCCGGCCCTGACAAGGACAGCGGCAGCATCGACGTGTTCAGATACTTCCTCTTCCTGGCCGGCACCTTGGCCGCCTCGGGCATCATTGGCAGCGTCGGCCTGCGGATCGTCGACGAGGAGATCCTGATCGAGCACGGCATTGAAGATCTCGAGCGCAGCGGCCTGCTCGTCGACTCTGAATTCTTCCAGCCTCAGTCGCGCGAGCCGTCGTACGGCACGATCGCGTCAGCCAACGCCGGCGGCCACATCATCGCCAACGACGACGCCATCGACAGCAGCTCCCACCACAATGAGCTCACCCTGACCGAGTCCCAGTTCCTGAAGAAGCAGGAGGAGGAGGAAGTCCTGCGCCGGAAGAAGACCTGGCTGCTCAACCATGCCGCCCACGCCTTCCTCACCGACCGCTCCATGTGGCTGCTCGCCGCCGGCTTCTTCCTCCTCACCGGGCCGGGGGAAGCGTACATCAACAATCTCGGCACCATCATCCTCTCGCTCACTACTCCAACCGCGCTGTCCGACGCCGGCCGCGCATCCACCCACGTCTCGCTGATCGCGCTGACCTCGACCATCGCCCGCCTCGGCACCGGCTACCTGTCGGACACTTTTGCCCCGCCCTCGGCGTCCGAGGCCGCCGGCAGCAGGAGACGGCCCTCCTTCTCTCGCATGCTCCTCCTCCTCCCCTCAGCCACGGTCCAGCTGCTCGCCTTCCTCATCCTCGCCCTCCCCTTCCTGACCCCGTCCCACCCCCGGCTCTTCCTGCTCTCCTCGTCCCTGCTGGGCCTCGGCTATGGCGCCTGCTTCTCGCTAGTGCCCATCATCATCTCCGTCGTCTGGGGCGCCGAGAACTTTGCCACCAATTGGGGCATCATTGCCATGATGCCCGCCGGCGGCGCGGTCATCTGGAGTGTTGTCTACTCCCTTGGCTACTCGCGCGCCGCCAGCGGCGGCGGCGGAACTAATGAGTGCATCGGCGCCAGCTGCTTCTCCGCCTGGGCCTATGGCTGTGCTGCTAGTGTCGCCGTCGCCATCGCTCTCCTTGCTTCCGCCTGGAGGACTTGGACGAGGAGACATGTTGTCGTATAGTCTTGCCATTGTCGTAGACACTCACACCCGCACACACATGCACACACAGAGACCATTTTATCTTCATTTTTTTTGCGGTGCTATTAACTACTTCTCTCTCGCTGGTGCCAGTGCTTCTATGGTCGAGTCGCTCTCTTTGGCTCTCTCTGCTGTATTTCAGGGAACTCTTCTGGCCCATCTGCATGCACACATGTGTCTCCTCTCTCAAAATCAATTAGGGGCTGCAGCCATGCTCCCCCGCTCTCCATTAATTAGACGCTGCAGCCATACCCTCGCTCTCTCCATTAGTTAGATGCTGCAGCCATGCTCCCCGCTCCCCATTAATTAGACGCTGCAGCCATTCTCCCTCATTCTCTCCAACGGTCTCGATGCTTGCTTGGTTCATCGGTTGGCTAGTGAAAGTCCTTTAGCACAAGAATGGCTTTCTTCTTCTGCTCGGTGATTGTCTCCAGCTTCCAGTAGTGTGGGTTGTCGAGCACCTTACCAGCGGCATCGCGGCTGAGCTCAATCAGGCAGTTCTGTGTGCTCAGATACTGGGGTAGCCCGGGAATACCGAGGCTGCCCATGGTACCAGTAGGATAATAGCGCACGATGCTGACCTGAACCAGGAACTGGACCACGATGTTGCAAGTGTTGCCTTCGACAATCTCCCAGATCCAGCACGCTGGCGATCCGTAGGTGCACTCCCGATTGTAGATTTGCTTGAGGCCGTGTCCAAGTCGCTCCAGGGCCGCGTACTCAGCCATCTCCTTGGTCTCCTGGTAGTTGTTGCCTATCTGACTCTCGATGCGCTCCCACACCACCACCAGCTTCTGCAAATTTGGCATGCACTTCTTGCTGATGTACGGCTCCCAGTTGAGATGCAACAGGGTCCCGATCTCGATATTGATCTGCTTGATGAATGCGGCGTGGCTGACTGGCATGTACGGCACCGACCAGCAGCGGAAGAGAGTGTGGAAGTGCATTGCGGCAATAACATGCTTGCGTCCCAAGATGAATTCCAACACCTCGGCGCGGAAACCCTTGCTGGTACATGCGAGAGCCAGGAGGCCTTGCAAGGTCGTCGTGTACCCGGATGCATCGAACAGCATGAATGCGCCTCCGTGGTCGCCGAGTGTGCTGTTGAAGATCATCTCCTTGATCTCAAGAGCTAGGCCAGCCAATGTACAGTGCCGCTTGGTCACAAGAGCTGTCCCGGCCTCGGCCTCGCCAGTAACGTCGTTGCTCCCTCCTCGGACAGCAGCACTCCTCATCCATTTGACCCCGTTGCCCGCCGCAATCTCTTCCTGGAGAAGGATGGATGCCCGCGGGTAGTAAGCAGTCAGTTGATCTCGTGTCAGGATCCGGCTGCCCAACGCGTAGTCAGGCATGTAGAAATGAGCGGCCGGAATCAAGGCAGCGGGATTGTATGACCCTGGCAACATATTGAGAGCGCTGTCCCGGAGTCGAAACTTTCTTCTCGGGGCTGATTTTGCTTGCCGCGTCTTTTTGGCCCGCGCTGCCGGCTTCTCCCTCGGCGATGTCTTTCTGCGAGCCATGGTGGTAATAGACAGTCAAGTTGTCGACGCGACGCGAGAACTTTTTACGCGTGCCAACTAAACCTGCACAAGCACATGTCAGTAGCATACTCTCTATATCTTGCGAATGAATATACCTTAATCAGACTAAGGCCTTGTCAGCGGTCCCTTAGACAGCTCTTGGTCAGCGGAACAAGGAATATTCAGTAGAGGGGACTAGTCAGGCTCCAGCTTGGTCTGTGATTCAAAGTGATTGAAACGTAGACGGACTGGGGGAGGGATAGAGAGGGTGCCACCTTATATACCTAGTGAAGGCGGCCAACACACAGGGAACTTAGTTTCCCCTTTCACCATTGTCCATGCCTGTTGGGTAGACAGGATAGAGAACACACAGATGCAATGTCAGTGTTGGTGGCAGGGAGACTAGTGAAGACATCAGCAGAGCAGTAACACAACAACACAACACTTCAGGCAAGACTCCCATCACTGGCAGAATGGCTCAGCCAACCACCTCATCAATACCCATTGATTCTGCTGACTTCTCTGGCAGCCCAACAATGGACATATCCACCAGTACTGCTGATTTTATACTAGGCTATTATCAACATGGCTGGAGGCTGAGAGAAAAGGCTGTCTGTTGTGTCAGATACTGTGCTGTTGTTGGTATAAACTTTGGTTTGATGCCAAGGAATTTGGCCAGATTGATGACTCATCAAGGTGATGAATGTCTCTGTCACGTGGCATTTTGTATCCAGTAAAGTCAATTGAATGATCAATCTAACCTCTTTAGGCTTAGATCCCGAATAGAGTCCCACAATTCTTCTTGCTTCTGTATTCTTCCTCCAAATACTATGATAAGGTAGACCAAAGACCAATTCAGCAGTGAGAGTCAAGTACACGTACTCCTATCGACAGACGCCATGGTATCTTATCATCAAAATCACCATCGAGGCGGTACCAATCCCGCGAACTCATGTCGTACCTCAGCAACAGATAACCGAAAGAGATTTGACTGGTCTGCCCGATTCTTACAGAAAGGGTAATTTTGTTGCTGATACGGTTCGCGTATCAAGTGTCCCTGTACCCAATCAGGGGCGAACAGAAGAAAAGAAAATCCTGAGACTCCTATGGCAAGGGGTGCCGAGTCAAGAATACAGTCGAGGACAACGTGCAATTGTGATATTATTAAGCATGAAGAGCCTGCTCTCCTGCCGATTCCCCCCACAAGCATTCATCGAGGCTCCGGGCGTAAATGCCAATCTGGAGACATGATTTCAACCCGACTTACAACACAATTGCTGGCATAGCTCCAGCTCGCAACAAGTGAGTCTAGCTACAGCTGCATCAAGAGCCCGAAAGTCAGAGCCCCGGCGGCCACATTGCCCAATCCCATGACACTGAGTCTGTGTGCCGCATTCGATGTTGTCGAACTCTGACTGCTCGTAGCCGTGCTAGTGGTTGAGGCTGTTGTTGTTGTAGCAGGTTCCGACGTACCACTAGTATTGTTGCCAGGAAGATTGCTGGCGTCATCAGGCAGGACCTTCAGCTCCAGCCCGGTGATCTTCTGACCATCAGACCCAGTGACTTCCTGAGTGGGCTTGGTATTTGTGACTGTGGAGACTGCGGTGGGGAAGTCGCCGGGTACACCACTGCTGATCAGGTCATCGACGCCATCTGGCCGTGTGGGGATATCGAAGGTAGCATCATCCAGGATTTGAATGCCTGAGCAGCTTGGAGCAGTCAGTGAAGTGGCAGTATCGTTCTGCGTCACAAGCAAGCCGAGGTCGAGGCTGTTGTACTGTTCCTGAAGATTCTCGTAGTCTGTTCGGAGAGCAATATCTCCGCTAGACGAGATATTGACCAGACCATAGTTGTTGGGTTCCTGGCTGTACTCATACACAAGGCCTCCACTAAAGACCTTGCTCATGTCTGAGCCATACAAGGTGGGCACTTCAGAGAAGACTCTAGGTGTGACCTCATTGCACCCATACTCGGAGAAGAAGATGGGCACGGTTGTATTGCTAAATTCATCGACAAGGTCATCATAGCCAGAAGTCTGGTAGCTTGCATTGCCGCACCAAGAGTACGAGTTGAGGCCAAAAAAGTCAATCTTCGAACTAGAACTCGTCTCGTTGGAGAGGCCGCAGGACAGGTAGTTGAAGGTACCGTGGAGAAGGGGCCGAACATCAGCTGCCGAGTATCCCACAGGGATGGACCGGGGCGCTTGCTTGGCAATGAAGTCTTTGATGTCTCGGGTGATGGCCCGCAGGTAGGCGGGCACAGACGAGACTGAATCTTCATTGATTACCTCGTTGCCACTGAAGAAGCCTAGGGTATTGGGGAAGTGCATGAAGGATGCGACAACCTGGAAGACCCGCTCAACGTAATCTTTGGTGTATGATGACTCGGGGGCTGTCCGGTCAAGGGACTGGTTGGGAAGCGGGCTGTTGACATCAAGCACCAGGTAGATACCGGCAGCATTGAAGATCGAAGCACACGCCGAGTGGTCGATATCAGGGTCGAGATTGTAGACACGTAGAGTATTCACGCCGAGGCGCTGCATGAGCGTGGCATCTCGAAGACAGATAGACGCGTTGCTGAGAGGGTCCACGCCGGTTCCGGGGTTGAAGCCAGAGGAGCCACCGGGCTGGTAGCTACCGAGTGTGAGAAATGTGCTTATCTTGGAAGAGAGCCGGGCTTCTTACGCCACACCCAGAATTTGAAAGCGGGAGCCATCCACGCTGTTCACAAAGTCGGAACCTTTGACTTCGAGCGGGGTGACTGCGAGGGCGGTGGATGCGAAGAGGGCCGTGAGGGCGACAACGACACTGGTGATCTGAGCAAGCGTCAGAACATGTGCTCGCTCAGCTGAGGAGCACTTACTAGTCTCATGGTCGCGACGGATGGTCGTTATAGTCTTTCTGCAACTACAAGGAAGAAGGATGGAGAAGGTTGGAAACGAACGGCTGGAGGGCGGGGAGCGAGTGGCAGTCTGGTAGCCAGACAAAAAGAAAGTGCAGGCGCAACTGCGCCGTCAAGAAAAGAAGGTAGCTCTCGCAGGTGGTTGCGGCAGGAAGGAAGGATACACTTTCCAACAATTGGCGGTCTGATGAGGTTTATTAGGGGTTGTAGCCAGTAGGCAGTCGCGTGGCTGCATTGGCCAATCACATGCGAGTGTCCAGCTCCAGAAGCTTGATCAGATTGGCCATGTGTCCTGCCAAGGCAGACAATCTCAGTTCGAAACTGCCACAGAAGGAGCGCTCATAAGAAGCAATGCAATTTGATGGCGTATACGAGTAGGCTACATAGATCACAAGCATAGCACCCCTTTCAGTTGTCACGTAGCATTTCTCCTACGGCAAAAGCATCTCTTTAGTCGTAGCATTCCACGGCAATTATGAATATGAAATGCCGAGCCCTTTTAGCGCGAGTAATTAATTACAGTAAGCAAAATTAGATCCTTGTACAACAGTATGAAAAAAAATGCAAAAAGACAAAAAAGTCGAATTCCATACGAATCTTCCAACTGCTTATCTTGCAAGAGTGTAATCTCACGCCGCCCACTCAGGTTGTAAGGTTCGCTGCGATATTCCTACCCTGACGAGTGCCAAACATTGCTTAAGGCTAATCAGCGATCGTGGTTTACACACACGAGTGATATAGCCAACCCAAGCGTCGAGCAAGGCACGCATTGCAAGTGGAGTGTGAAACAGGTGATGGACTCTAGAGGCATTCTCCTTAAATCCCATGACAGGAATTGCTGCCAAGAACGGACAAGGAAATTATACCCTTCACCCAGACAAATTCCGCTCTTTTCCTGTTAATTCCGTTCCTCTGCATTTAAATTTGGAAACTGCTCCGCACGTTTCCCCTCCTTATCTCTTTACGAGCGACGGCACTAGCGAGTCAGTTAGCTGACAATAACAACGTTTCTGGAGCAAAGTTAGTTGACATCCACGCGGGGTTATCCGATTGCTGACAAGTCTCATCAAGTTGACAATGGACGAAGGGTGGACAAAGGGTGGACAAAGGGTGGACAGACGGCCGGTGGACAAAGGGCCCAGTGGACGAAGGGCCTTCCGTCAACCCGCGATGATGTGCGGAGGAGAACAACTGATCGAGACAGCAATCGAATTGGAGATCGCCTCGAGTACCGCGGCAACGGATGAATAATCCTGCATGGTACAGCTCGCTCGACCGCTTCCGTTGACCCCGCAGAACGTCTTTACTGGCTCGGTCTATAGGAAAGCGAGAGCGGAGCGGGTATTTTCGTATCATCCTTCCCCTTCCCCACGTTTGCTCAGTGATCATAAAAAGTCGGAGCTCGGCCCTCAGTGCTCCTCGTGTTCCTTCTGTCTCTAACGCAACCGCCCCGAAAGCGAATCTACAGTGCCTCTCGAATCGACAGCAACGACCAACGATGGCTTTGAGTCAGAAGATCGATACCCCCTCGCTCTCCTACGAGCAGCCTCTTGGCCTGTTCATCGACGGCCAGTTCGTCAAGGGCGTCAGCGGCAAGACCTTCGAGACCATCAACCCCGCCACGGAGAAGCCGATTGTGGCGGTGCATGAGGCTGGCCCTGAGGGTAAGCAATCAGTCCAAAGCTGGCCCTCTCTCTGGGATGGCAACTAAGACGATGGATAGATGTCGATATTGCCGTCAAGGCAGCGCGCAAGGCCCTGAATGGCGAGTGGGCAGCCACTACGCCCGCAAACCGAGGCAGGCTGCTCACCAAGCTGGCCGACCTGTTCGAAGAGCACATTGATACCCTGGCCGCGATCGAGGCTCTCGACAACGGCAAGGCCTTCTCCATTGCCCACATCGACGTTAACATGTCGGCGGCCTGTCTGAGATACTATGGTGGCTGGGCGGACAAGATCCACGGCAAGACCATTGACACAGACCCTGAAACGTTCAACTATACAAGACACGAGCCGGTGGGCGTGTGCGGTCAGATCATCCCCTGGAACTTCCCGCTGCTCATGTGGGCATGGAAGATTGGCCCTGCTATTGCCACCGGCAACACGGTGGTGTTGAAGACTGCTGAGCAGACTCCGCTCTCCGGTCTCTATGCTGCCACGCTCATCCAGAAGGCTGGCTTCCCCGCTGGTGTGGTCAACGTCATTTCTGGCTTCGGCAAGACTGCCGGCGCCGCCATTGCCTCGCACATGGATATTGATAAGGTTGCTTTCACCGGCTCTACCGTCACTGGGCGCACCATCCTGCAGGCTGCTGCCAAGTCCAACCTGAAGAAGGTCACGCTCGAGCTGGGTGGCAAGTCGCCCAACATTGTCTTCAACGACGCCAACATTGAGGACGCCATCTCGTGGGTCAACTTCGGCATCTTCTTCAACCACGGCCAGTGCTGCTGTGCTGGCTCTCGCATCTATGTGCAGTCTGGCATCTACGACAAGTTCGTCGAGGCATTCAAGCAGCGCACGGCCAAGAACGTGGTCGGCGACCCCTTCGGCAAGGACACATTCCAGGGCCCCCAGGTGAGCCAGCTCCAGTTCGACCGGATCATGAGCTACATTGAGTCTGGCAAGGAGGCTGGTGCCAAGGTGGAGATTGGTGGCGAGCGCCACGGCAAGGAGGGCTACTTCATCCAGCCAACCATCTTCTCCAACGTGTCCGAGGACATGAAGATTATGCAGGAAGAGATCTTCGGCCCCGTGTGCGCCATCAGCAAGTTCGAGACGGAGGAGGAAGTCATCCGCCGAGGCAACGAGACGACGTTTGGCCTGGCCGCTGCCGTGCACACCACCAACCTCAACACTGCCATCCGCGTGTCCAACGCGCTGAAAGCCGGCACCGTCTGGGTCAACTGCTACAACTTGCTGTCGGAACAGACGCCCTTTGGCGGCTTCAAGGAGTCTGGCATCGGCCGAGAGCTGGGCAAGTATGCGCTTTCCAACTACACCCAGGTCAAGTCGGTCAGAATTAGACTGGGCGGTGCTCTGTTTGGTTAAAATAAGCAGCTGGAAAATGAAGAATGAAGCATTTCTTTGCAAAAACAAAAAACCTGCGTCGTCCTCGACGCTTTCATCATTGACTTATATGACCGGCCCGTATGTATGTAGGTAATGTAGGTTGTAATGAGAAGAACATGAGAACATGGACACACTGAGTGCACTGTTGACTGATTTCAAGTATACCGCCTATAGTACCCTCTCTCTACGCCTCAGAAACCATCTAGCCTCTCGGGGGATTTGACCTTGCTGCTCCTTGTCCTGCCTGTCACCGCCCACCCAGAAGTCACCAGTATATCATCATCCTTGAGCTTTTCCGACACTTGCTGCTGCTGCTGCTGTTGCTTCACTTCTTGCTCTTGCTGTAATTCCCTCAGCACTTCTGGCCTTGGATCGGACAGCTTCTGGCCGAGGCGGCCCCTGGCTCTGCGTTTGGCCGCCAGTTTCTCTCTCAGCAGGATGGCTTCGTCAGGGTCATCATAGACGAGCTGGGTGAGGGGCGGCGGCTGATCATCTCCCGGTTGGTGCTGGCAGGACAGGTCTTCAATGGAGACCGAGATTGCCGAGTCGCTCATGCCGGTGAGTTTGATGGGTGGTGGTGGTGCCGATGCGGGGGTGCCATCGAGGAGGCGCGACTTGGCCCGACCGGTGAAGGAATGCTGCTGACCAGCAGCAGCAGTAGCGGCCATAGAGGCATGGGGGGCTTCTTGCGATTGCCCCGTCACAAGACCGATCTCGCTGCCGATTCCATCAGTGTTCATGCTGTCGACGGAGCTGGCGCGAGATGGCCGGATGGACGCCGCCTTGGCTCTTGCCTTGAAGTTGAGGAGGTCCTGGATTTCACCATTGAGAATACGTGCGTGCATCACACTCGGACTCGCGACTGATGGAGATGGAGATGCACTAGTGCCACGTCCAGGGTCAGCACCACCGGCCAAAGACTGGATTTGAATGTGTAAATTGCTGGGGCCATTTGCAGTCTTGAACAGTCGTTTCTTGGGCTTGACGCTCTTCTCTGGGCTTGCTTGTTTTCTCGGTAAATTGGGAGATATTTCCTTCAAAGGCCTGTCTCCATCTTCTCTCCTGCCGTCATTCAGGTCTTGGTGCATAACAGTTGTCAGGCAGTTGTCCGACTTGTTGGCATCCGGCCTGCGGTTAGGACTAATGGGGGTTTGGTCGCCTTTCCCTCTAGGCAATGATGCATTGGCCGATGGTTGCTGCTGTTGCTGTTGCTGCTGTTGCTGTTGCTGCTGTTGCTGTTGCTGCTGTTGCTGTTGCTGTTGCTGCTGTTGCTGTTGCTGCTGTTGCTGCTGCTGCTGCTGCTGCTGTTGCTGCACCTCTTGCTCTTCCTCCCCAGGCGCATTCGGCTCACGATCGTCCCCTTGTTTGGACATCTTCTCAGGCCCGACCACGGCACGCCAAGGCTGCAGCAGGTACGGTTCAAGTGGCAGTTTCCGTTGGTTTTGGATGCAAACCTCGAGCCACTGTTCAGAGACGACGGGGATGGCCCAGGCGCGGGCGCGTCGCATTTTCATCTTCCTGTTGGGGTTTTCTGGGCTTGCTTTGCAGATCAGCAGAGAAGTCGAACTGTCGAATACTTCGCTGTACCGAGCACCAAGTGCGACAACAATTTTGGAAAGGTGTCGCAGTTGAATGCCAGCAAAGCCGTTACTAGCTATACTGAGCTGAGAGAAGCCGAGCAGCCGCTTGGCCGACTGCAGCGAGCCGTACAGGTAGTCTGAGGGAGGAATAAAGGCCTTCTGTTCCATACAATACTCGAGCCATAATTCCGACACGATTTCTGCACCAGGAACGTGAGGAAGATCTTCTGAGGCAGTCTTCCAGGGTACCATTAGGAGATCAGGGCTGGCTGAAGCTCCGTCCGTGTTGTGGATCTGATGCGATGAGTTGGCAACAGTTCCTCCCAAGGCAGTGATAATCTGTGCCAGCTTCAGACTTTTCTGTTGGTCAAATCGCGCTATTAGGAATTGTTTCCCCGTAAGCCAGCCCTGTGGAAGAGGCGAGGGCTCATTTTGTGGCGATGTGGAATCAGCCTGGAGACCAGGCATCGATTTGGACTGGCGAAGCGGTGGTTTGGGCTTGTCGGTGTCGTCCGAGGGGGGTGGGTTGACAATATTGGACCATATTTTGTCGGTCTGGCTGCCTAGACGCGAGCTGGCAGTCCTTCTCAACTTTCGAGGAGCGGCAGCGGCAGCGGTCTCTGGTCGCTGGCGCTTTCCCAGGTTTTGCTTCGTCTCTGGATGGCGATTCCAAGCGCCGGCGCCCTGTTCATCGATGGGCTTGGCAGGATGGTAGAGGGACTCGTCCAACTGCATGCCGCGACTAAGCGTGTCCTTGTACCACTTGAGGCTGACCACTTTGGTCTGCCAATGGGTGGCATATTCATATTTCTTGCCCTGGGCCTGTACAGCAATGAGGTGGGTGACCTCCTTGGTCAGATCGCCCGAGTATTGTCCCCCGTTCTCGACAATGTTCTGTTGCAGCTGTTGGCGGAACTTCAGATCGTCGAAGCCGGTTATACAGATCTTCAGGCCGTGGAACGGGGGCAGGCGGTACTCGTGCTCGAGGGCTGCGATGTCGACTGTCTGTGCGGCCATCCATTTGGTTCGCACTGCCGGCACGTACTCTGGCCGCAGCACCTTGATGTCTTCTCGCTCACGGGCCACGTACTTGTACTTGGCCGTGTCGGTGTCGCCAACCAGAAGATGTGTGACATCCGAGGTCAAGTCGAGCTTGTGCTCGGCGCCCATTTCCACCGCATAGTCGGCATACTCGGTTCGCAGGTCGGTCGAGACAGAGGTGAAGCAGAAAACAGCGCCGGCGAAGGGCTTCTCCGCCAGCAGGGCGGCCATGATGCATGGCCCGTGGTTTGTATTATTATTGTGGTAAGTGGTCACGTTTGACCGCGACGATATCACGTGATCATTTTCGCGTTTGGTGAATTAGGGTTACAGAATTAGGGTTACAGAACTCGCGCCTTGCGGGGTAATTATTAGTAATCGGATGGATCCATGGCGGGGTTCATCGGACTGTGTTGTCTGTTGTTGATGTGTTGTTTGTTGGGTGGCAACATTGGTGTCACTGATCAACAGCCAAACTGACTTCAGGTATCCGAACAGCCGGAGCAGCGGAGATCGATTCGCGTCTGAAATCGTCGAAATCGTCGAAATCGTCGAAATCGATCCCGGCACGTGCTCCATTCCCTGGTATCGACTGATTATTATTCATCACCAGCCAAAGTCTGATGTCTCTGGTGGTGCGAACTCTGCCAAAATTCGCTGCTTCTATACCTCGGTTTCAAGCATAGCCACGCACGACACGTAAGGTCCCAAGTCTCGTGGTCGTATTTGCAAGGCATAGACTGACCAGTGCTAACTGTGCGTTAGTCATCCGCCCCTACGTCACGCCTGTGGCCCGGAATTATTCGTTCTTCTTTATTCTCCTTAGGCGCCATGGAGGGGCACGGGTGAGTTGCCGGCGGCCCCATCAGGCAGTATAATTAAATAGGCTATCACAAGGTATAGTTTATAGGGTGCAATAGGGTATAGCTGCGGCCCTGGGGGCCAACAGTGCCTTAACTCCACCGCCAAAGCCGGAACAGGCCACACCTAATGCCTTCTCACCCACCGCCTATCCCGAGCCCTTCCGGCATGGCTCCAGGCTCTGTAAGCGGCATTGGCTCGGCCTTGAGGCCATAAGCTGCCGTCAGCACCCGCCTCGATGAGGCATTTCCCTCTTGTCCACATTGGCTGCCATACGCAGTCCCTCATCCTAGCGGCAAATCCGTGACCAGGGTGAATACTCATTTTAGTCTCTCTCCATCCTCGGCGGGGTTAGTCCGATCAGTCGGCGACAATGCGACACGGCCGCCTCCACCGCTAGTCAACTTGGCATCATCTTATGGCGGAGAGAGGGAGTGTGTGTGTGTTGCCCACGCCGCTACTCACGCACATGACATCTTGACGCCGTCTCCGGGAAGCAAAGCGACGGACTTTTCATTGATAAGTGCTGCAGTCTGGCTGAAGTCGCCATCCCCCACTCTCTCCCGCCCGCCTCCCTCTCCCTCGGTCTCGGTCTCGGTCTCGGTCTTGGTCTGGCCCTGTGAGAGCCGGATCTATCCTCACGCTGGCTTTTTCCCGAGAACAGGCCAAGAAGCTCCTGAAACTGAATCAGCCTGCTCCAGTTGGCCATCCGGCTACGCACCAGCGGGTGGTGCAAGGGTCGGCCGAGCGAGGGGACCTGCCCGCCACATCCGCCATGCTGCGGTTAGCCGGGGACCAAGGCAGCCCGTCGCCAGAGACTCGGTCCAGGAGCTCGTCAGTCGTCAGCAATGCAGTGCGCGGCCGCATTCTTAGGCCGCATTCGGAGGAAACGGGACGGCGGGGGTCAGTACAGTCGACTGGGAGCGACCTGCCCATCAACGGGACCAATTTCGCAGACGAGAAGCCGGTGTCGAGCGCAAACGGGGTGGCGGTGATCATATCATTGGCAGAACCAGTGCTCTTCCTCCAGGGCTATGACCCCAATGATCCGTCGACGCATAGCACCACCATGCTCCGTGGTAGTCTGCTGCTGCGTGTCACCAAGCAGGCCAAGCTCAAGTCCATATCCTTGACCTTCAGAGGCAAGTCAGAGACGGAGTGGCCGGAAGGCATTCCCCCTCGCAGAGTGGACTTCCGAGACAGCACCATCATCATGCACCATACCTGGCCCTTCTTCAATGCCCAACTGCCGCAGGCCGAGATCAGTTACGGAGCGAGCATTGTTCAGCTGCAGAAAGGCCCGTCGGTCGAGACAAGGGATCTGGGCGTCACCTCGTCCTCGTTTGATATCTTCCAGCGGAGTTCATCTCCCGGTAGTCTGCACGGTCCCACAGGCACCAGGCGGCTATCTCTTCAGTCAAACTATTCCCGGAGCCTGGGCAAGGGCGACACTATGGCAGCCGGCCCCACGGTGGCCCAAAGAGGCTTCAAGATCTTTCACCCCGGTGACTACATCTATAACTTCGAACTGCCGCTAGACTCGCGCTTGCCCGAGTCGATCAATGTTGAGCTGGGCAGCGTCAAGTACGAGCTGGAGGCCCTGGTCGAGCGCTCCGGCGCGTTCCGGGCAAACTTAGTTGGCTCGAAAGAGCTGACTCTGATTAGAGCGCCCAGTGAAGGCTCGTTGGAATGCGTGGAGCCGATCGCGATCTCGAGGAGCTGGGAAGACCAACTGCATTATGATATCGTCATCTCGGGCAAGGCATTCCCCATGGGCTCGACGGTGCCAATTGCCTTCAAGCTGACGCCGCTGGCCAAGGTGCAGTGCCACCGAATCAAAGTATTGGTGACGGAGAATATCCAGTATTTTACCAACAACAAGAAGGTGCATCGCTTGGAGCCGGTCAGGAAGATCCAGCTCTTTGAAAAGCGAGCCGACGGCCACAGTGTCAGCTCATATCCTGGCAGTTCGATGAGAATATTGGCCGGAGGCGGAGTGCCCTACGACTATCGACAGGCTGCTGCCGACGGCGATGAAGACGTTCCACACGACACCACCAACCTTTTGGGCAATCTGGATGCCGAGTCGGTGAGCATTGGGCCAACTGAGATGGAGTTCAACGTGCGGCTGCCGACCTGTTATCAAATGAAGAACAAGTTGCGAAACGACCGACTGCATGTTGACACGACCTACAGCAACATCCAGGTGCATCACTGGATCAAGGTGTGTTCCCGCCAAACCGCTAGACGGACGAGGATCATGGCGAGAGATGCTAACCTGCCCAGATTGTCCTGCGACTCTCCCGCCCTGACGAAAACGACTCGTCCAAGCGGCGCCACTTCGAGATCTCGATCGACTCCCCGTTCACCATCCTCTCGTGTCGAGCGACACAGGCCAACATCTCACTACCCGCCTACACGGCTGGCAACAGCGATGGAGCTGCTGCCGATGAATACACGTGCGGGTGCCCCGGTGCCACTCTGCTGAGCCGACGCAATACTCCTCCTTCTGGACCACAGCACCCGGCTGCGTTAGCCATGCATGCAGATGCGATCACCAATCCGGGGGTGCAACGAAGCTGGTCCAATGATGGCGTAGGGCTTGCTGTGCCCAGACCTGCACATGTGCACAATGAACCAAACAATGAGCAACCACGGCCCATCCACCTGATGCGTATGCCGTCGTTCAACCCACCAGCGTTTGAAGACGAAGAGCCACCACCGCCTCTGACTACACCACCCCCACAATACGAGAATCAATTCCCCGACGGGGGGAGCGCCCTGGCCGACTATTTCACTCGCCTGGCATATGAAACTACGGATGACGATGATCAAGGCAGGACGCGGGTTGACGTCCCGCTCACGCCCGGCGGCCGTGTCAACCGAAGCATGGACATCAGTAGAACCTGGGCGCCCTTGGGAGGGCCGACGGCCAATTCTCCCAATTCTGTCACCACCAATCTCGCACAATGAGCAGCTGCGGGCCGATGTGTTTTAAAAATTGTAATTATTCTGGGAGGCCTGTATATACAGGGGATAGACATGACTGTACCTAGATGACGACTCGGTGAAGGAATTTCAAGCGATTACATGACTGTACCTAGATGACGACTCGGTGAAGGAATTTCAAGCGATTGATGTGGTTAAAAGTGATTGGCTGCGTGTAAGTTTGGTAGCAGCAGCGGCAGCAGCAATAACACTGTGGTATCCTAGTAGTGATGCCTGGTTTGAACCAATCTGCCTCGTTGTCGTATATCCAAAAATGAATGTCGTTTCGTCGATGCCAAGGCGCCAGATCATATCGGGTTAGCCGCTCTAGCCAAGACGCTAGGCCCAACTTGATTTTTGCCGTTTCTAGCCAATGGACCAAAGAGCACGGAACAGCCGTCTGCGGTCTGCTCGTCTTTGATCAGAAGCATGTCAGCATAGTCTTCAGGCCAATCCACGTCTTCATCATCCCCTCGTCGTCGCGGCCCCGGGCCTGCCGTTGCTCGCCATGGCGTCGTCTGCGGTGACGGCAATGCCGCACTCGTTCCACCACATCCCCATCCCTCCCATGCCACGCGTGCGCCCGCCCCGAGCTCTTCCCGGAACTGTGTCGCCCAATACTGATCCTCAGCCTGCTGGTCCCGTGCCGCCCAAGAAGGTGTGGGTTCAGGGCAAGTGGCGAGATCCGGTATCGAGGGCGGCCAAGCATCGATCACAGGTTGTCAGTTCACACACGCAAAAGGCACTGCGGCACAAGACCCATGGATTGAGCATCTTTGCCTACTTTCATGTCCGCACCCATCAGGTCGTCTACAGCCTGAGCCGGGTCTTGCAGGTACGATGACAGCAAGCTTAATCTTGCATCCCCCAGCCGGGACAAAGGCTAACCCTGAGATTGCACAGGAGTCTCAAGTTCTGCCTCAGCTTCTCTTCCATGGCAAGAAGACCGTCCCAGCCGGGCTCCGTCGTGACCACTGGCGACCCTACTTCTCTGTCCACTTCCCATCGACTCCTGGCGGTGCCCGTGCCGGTTTGGTGGCCTATCAACGGCTGCGCGAGTTTTCCGCTCGACGACAATTGTCGCCCGACCTCGATAGCTTGCGCCATACCGAGGAGACAGTGGCTCAGTGGTTCAAGCGCGAGGACCCTATAGACCTGCACATCAAGATGCTCGACAAGAAGGAGCGTCCGCCCAAGATTGGCAGGGTGATGGGAATTGGTCCGCGGGCTCGGAAGATAATGGAGCAGAAGGCCAGCAGCGTGGCAGATGCCGCGTTCGTGCTGGGCTTGGCGGTACAGGACATCAAGGCCTGGACAGTGGAAGAACTGAAAGACCGCACTCAGGACAGGCTAAAGTATGAGCTGGGGCAGAAGGGCAGGAGGCGCTTGCTGCAGATCCGAGAGGCGGAGAGGCAAAAGGCGGCCGAGATTGCTGAGCGGCAGGAGCTGGTGCAAAAGTCCGGCAGCGCTGGCCTGGTTGCTCTTGAGAAGGGTGCTGCCGAAGAGGTCGCACTTGAATACGGTGGCCGCGTCGGCCGCAAGCACCATGTCAGCAACCTGGCCGACCTCGAGACCGAGGTGCAGTCGCTCGAAGACTACGACAAGGAGCTGGCCAAGGTCGAAGCCGCGGCCACCGACGAGGAGAAGAAGCAGCTGCTCAACAAGTTGGCGGAAATCCAAGTGCTATGGGCAGATATGCGCGACGGCACCTATGCCAAGTCCTGGCCCGCCTCCGTCTTCCACGACGACATGGCTTATGCCGCGCAGACCTGGCGCAACGGCCGCCTAGTGTGGAGCGCGCACGTCGCAGCCAGGGACGGGACGAAGCCGAAGCACCTGCTTGTCGAGGAGCTCCAGCAGCAAAACGAGGTCAAGCTGAAGGAAGAAATGGTCAATGTGCGTGAGCGGGCACACCAGACCTTGGTTGACCGGGCCGAGAGTGAAGTCAAGCGCATCTACCACAGGGAAACGCAGTCGCGAGTGCCAACGACAGAGGAGGAGCAGCGGGACTACGAGCATGCGCAGTCTGCCGTCGATGGCGACGCAGTCGAGCCAGAGAAGCAAGAAGCACCTGAGGCCCTGGACATCTGGCGCCGACAGCTGGCCGCGCGCATCTACCAAGAGCGCGTCGTCGCCAGCGAGGCCAAGCTCAGACTGGCCAAGGCCGAGCTGCTCGAGGCCCGTGGTGACAAGGCCGAAGCTCAAAGACTCAAGGCTGAGGTTGGCCATGCCAGCAGCAGCAGCACCAGCAGCAGCACCAGCAGCAGCCGTGGTTCAAAGGCCGGCGACGACGTGGTGATCCCGTCGTCATCAGGCAGCCCCGGCGCTGGTGGCGGTGCTTGGAGCAGCATCAAGTCGGCCTTGCACCGCGTCCTCCTGCGCCGGTGAAGAAGATGTAATTAATGTACATGCCCTCTCCATCTGTGTATGAATATTCAAAGAGAAGAGAAAAATCACCATTGTTTGTACAAGGACAAGAAGAGATCTATTACAAACCTTGGTCTATTACAGCCTTGGTCTATTACAGCCTTGGTCTATTACAACCTTGGTCTATTACAAACCTTGGACTGTCTCTGGATTCCTTCTGTCTGGGACTAATGTCATTATCATACTGAATACTAATAGTAGAGAGACTAGTAGTGCCGTAGGGCGACATGGTATATTGATATAATCATCGTGAGCATGCATGGATCAGTGCGTTGCGCGCAGCACTAGGTACTGATCTTTGTTTTTCTTCTTATTTTCTCCCTCTCTGCCTCTGCCTCAACCTTTTCTCACGGACGCAGGGACAAGCGTCGAGTCGAGTCGACCAGAATGGACGACGTGGGCCGGTCAGGCGGCTGGTTATAATCCCCCTTGTTCTCGCCGTCCACCCGGTCGATGCTGATAACTGCGGCCGGGGCGTGGCGCTTGCTAAGCACGCTCTTGAGGCTGCCGAGCCACTTGGCCAGGTCATCCTCGTTGGGTGCACACAGGCGGTAGGTCTTATCCTCGGCGATGATCTGGAAGCAGAACTGCTTGTGGCGCGACTGGGCGTCAATCTCGGCAGCGTCGATGATGGTGCTCATGGGTAGCACATGCACGGCCGAGTACTCCTGCTCGTTCTTGTACAAGCACACGTTCTTGGGCCGCAGAACGACCCACAGCGACTTCCAGGCCTTGATTCCACCTGTTTTGGAGCGCAGGATCTGCAGCCAGCCCTGGCGGATCACCCGCTCGGGGTCGTGCCAGGCGTCATTCTGTGTGCTGCGCCTGCGAGGCTGCTGCCGAACCTCGTGCTCTGACGATACAATGGGCGACAGCAGCGACACAAACGCGTTGCTATTGGCAGTGGTGTTCTTCGGCACTGAGGAGCCTGACTGGAAATCAGAAAAGTCAGAGGCCGATGTGTTGTTGTGCTCGTTGATACTGAATGAGTCCTGCAGCGGAGAGCCAGGCACAGGTATTGGCTTGCTTGTTTTCCTCTGCTGTTTGCTCTGCCTGATATTGACAGGCTGTGCCGCAGGCTCGGGAGGGTCGTCCTCGGCCGACAGATCGGTGGTCTCAAAGCCCAGCGACAGGGTCGACAAAGCACCGCCCAGCGTGCGGTCGGGAGGCTCTAGACTGTCAAGGTCGTCTGGTCGGGCCTCAAGCCTGATTTGGTGCACCCAATCGGCCGCATCCTTCTCGGACGCAGCCTGGAAGTGGTGGTTCTTGGCTGGCGAGAAGACGGCGAAGAGGTGCTCGACGTGGGCCTTCTTGACGCGGGCAACGGCAGTAATGTCGGACAAGGCAATCGAGGCTCGCAGATCGGTCTCGTCTGCGTTCTTATAGATCGACAATAGATTAGGCCGCAGCACCAGATAGGCTGGGCGCCAGCTATGCTTCCACACGCCCTTGTGCTTGATGCGGCGCTGCACCTTGCCCCGCTTGAGCACACGGTCGAAGCAGAAACTGCCGTTTTCGTCCACTGGTGAGAAGGTGTCGGGAGCCAGGTGGGCAGCCTTGCTGTGCAAGTGCAGGCCTGGGAAGGGCCGCAGACCCAGCATTGGAGTGAGAGCGGGTGGAGGCAACGGGCACTCCATCGTGGCGGCGGCGTGTTAGTGGCAGCAAAGGCGATGGCGGCGGCGGCGGCAGCAGCAGCAGCAGCGACTGCTATGGCCACGCTGGCTCATTATTTGACTGCAACGACGTAGCTCGCTTAGACAGCCAAAGGGAGATGCCATGACAACGAGGGCGTGACAGGCTGCCAAGCCGTGCACGACACCACCAAGTGCTATAAGTCACTAGAAGGACGGCGTACGTGTTTTGAGTATTATTTCGCACACGCACAGTCACTGACTAATTGGTAGGTGTGGAATCGATGACGCGGCGTAGAACTTAAGGCAGTCGCGGTAGTAACTAAACTTACAGTCCTTGACTGATTCTGTTTCGGTGCCTGGGTGGCCCAATGCTCCCACAACAACAACCACGACAACGACATCATTCTTACTGTCACCAATTAATGATTAGAAGTAGGCATCCAATAGAGCATTCCTCACTGTAGAACAAAACTCAACCGGCGCCTCGCCATCGCACCTGTAGTAGAGAAATATTAATCAACTTAGGAGTCCTGGGCAGTTTAGTGGCAGGTGGCCTGGACACAGTCGCCACTGCAGATTGGTGGCAGGGAAGGTGGGCGGCTGCCCCAGTGCATCGCCCGTCGCCTGTTGGTGCAGCCACGCAGGCCAAGCTCTGCCAAAAAGTCTCTCCAGCCTGGCACAGACAGACATGGCCTTCCTGCCCTCTGTCCATCCTCACACATCCACATCTCCTTACCCTCCCTGTCCATCCCAATCACCCTCCCCCACGCTCGCTCGATCGCTCTTCCGCCTCCAGCGCCTCTTTCGCGCCCTCGCCGCTCTCTCTCCACCGTCGGTGCCCGGCTGCGGTCGAGTGCCCCCTAATTGCACCAAAAGCAAAGTTGGCCCCTGTCGGTCTGTTGGGCCTGTTATCATCAGACTGCTTCCACTGTCTGGCTCTGCCTCTGCCTCTGCCTCTGCCTCTGCCTCTGTCTCTGGCATCGCCGCGCACCCAGCCTTCGCCTCGGCTCTGTAATCGCTCGTTCGATGCCGTTGCCGCGGCACCAGCAGTAGCGAGCTCATGAGCTGATCTTCATCCCTCAAATCTCTGCTCCCTCATCCATCCATCCATCCACCCGCCGCCGCCATGAGCGAAAAGCCGACACAACGCCTGGGCTTCGTGCAGGGCCTGATCAAACGACTGCCCTCAGCACCACCGGTGCCGATAATAGAAAATGAACGCCCACTCAAGGGCGGCAAGTCCACTTCCAGACTCTCCTTCTTCCGCCGGCGCATACGATTAAAAGGCAACTCATCCATTTCCATCCCTCTTGGCCTCGTGCTACTATTTCCTTGCCTCGTCGTTGTCCTGATCCTCATCCTCGTCGTCAAGCATCCCTCCTCGCCCGGCAGGATCCTCGTGCCTGCCGGAGCACCCCCTTCGATTCGGTGAGCAACCCCCCTCTTGTGGCCATCTCCCTGTCCCTATCTCCCTCTCTCTCCCCCACATTCCTGGCTAACAATACCTGCAGCAAGATCAGCGAGAAACACGATCGCGTCTTTGCCACAGGCTGCCTCGATCCCCTCGTTGCTGCCAAGGAGCCGCGTGCCAATGCCGCATTTGTCGTCCTGGCCCGAAATAAAGAGCTGGAGGGCGTCATACAGTCGATCAAGAGTATTGAGCGGCATTTCAACCGCTGGTTCAATTACCCCTATGTCTTTCTCAACGATGGCGATTTCGAGGACTCATTCAAGGAAACCATCCTCAATTACACCAGCTCCAAAGTCGAGTTTGGCAAGATCAATAGCACCATGTGGGGCTATCCGGACTGGGTTGACCACGAAGTTGCACGCGAGGGCATCAGGAAGCAGGGTGACGCAGCCATCATGTACGGTGGCATGGAGAGCTACCATCACATGTGCCGATTCTACTCTGGCTTCTTCTATAAACATGAACTACTCGACAAGTACGAGTGGTACTGGCGCCTAGAGCCGGAGATCTCGTACTTCTGCGACATCACCTACGACCCCTTCATCGAGATGGCCAGGGCCAACAAGACCTACGGCTTCACCATCGCCGTCAAGGAGCTCAAGGAGACAGTGCCCAACATTTTCCGATACGCGTCTGCGTACAAGCGCATCAATGGCCTCGAGTCCAAAGGCTTGTGGGAAATGTTTATCGAGCCTATGCCTGACAAGGAGGAGGAGGATGCCGAGGCTACCCGGGCAAAGACCCTACCTGACGAGATCCTCCAGACCGAACCCGGTCACCAAAACATCAAGGAGATAGACCCCGAGGCCATGGAAAATGAAAAGTACAACATGTGCCATTTCTGGAGCAACTTTGAGATTGCACGCCTTGACTGGTTCCGGAGCAAGGAGTACAATGATTTCTTCGAGATGATGGACAAGAGCGGTGGTTTCTGGATGGAAAGGGTAATTCCCCATCCCCTCCCTTGCCCTTGCCTTCCCTCTTGCTCGCACCGGGCCCCGCTAACTGCTATCCCAGTGGGGTGACGCTCCCATCCATTCTCTGGCCGCCGGTGCCTTGTTGGCAACCAGAGACATCCATTACTTTAGAGATTTCGGATACCGACATACCACCATCCAACACTGTCCAGCCAATGCGCCGGCACGCCAGCTGCCAAGAATCCCCTGGCTGGAGAAGACGACGGAGGACGAGAAGAAGCGAGAGGAGGAAGACGAATACTGGGCCACGCCTGACCCGCCCAAAGAGAACGGAGTCGGCTGCCGATGCAGATGTGACACCGACATTCGAGACGTCGAAGGCAAGGAGGGCTCATGCCTGCCTGAATGGGTTGAAGTTGCTGGCGGCTGGGCCTCGCCGTGATCCAAGCAACAAGCATGTACAGTATCTCTACCCAGCATTGCGACCTCTTCAGCAATCATCGTTTTCCAGCCCAAGGCAACACATGCACGCTGACAAGGCCTTGGAGACCCGCCTCCCTGGGCAGAAAACAGGAGACTGTTCAGGACGGGTTTGGCAAGGAGAAAGCCAGTCGAAGATTAAGACCAAGGCTTCTACTCTCTGGCCAGCCAGTGCAGGCACCACCAACCATCATATAACACAGTACAGCGATGGGAGGAGCACGAAGGCTGAGCGATCCGTCTTGTCTTGTTCTTGTGCTGCCTGGGCGGAGTTTGTGAGATCAGTTTAATGACCGGCCGGCGTCTCAGGTACGGACGACAAGACGAATTTGGATACTATATCATAATTACACTGCCATTGGCCATGACTAGAATGTACTGTAGCAGTGATGTTGATACAACTGGACAGCCAGGGGATGAATCATGTTGTATGCTGAGCCAGATGAGTCATGTACTGAGCCAGATGAGTCATGTAGTCTGCTGAGCCAGATGAGTCATGTAGTCTGCTGAGCCAGATGAATCATGTAGTATGCTCTATGCTCACTGCTCTGTTCTGAATCATGTGGTACACCGCTCCTATTCTGAATGCCCAATTCTCAGCCTCGTCTCGTTTGGTGGGGACTTTGGATTGCGGGGCTTATTCTGCAACACATGATCCACGTCATCGTCATGACCCAGGACAACAACACCATCGCAACTGCCATCACTACAGTTTGGCGTGCACTCTTGCCTGCCTGACTTGTGCTCTTGCCACCTGTAGTAATCCTGCCCTGCTGCCCTGCTGCCTTTGCTGCCTAACACCAATCTCCTGCTTCTGTGTCCCTCTCTTTCTCTTTCTCTCTCTCTCTCTTTCCCCGCTTAGTAGTCCTGACTCACGACCCACATGTCTGCCTGGATGCCCACTTGAACCGCTGGTTTCCAGACAGCCTTGAGGCAGCTGCAAGTGAGCCTCCTATTCCCCTCCCCTCATGGCCCTTTTGATTTCTTCTCGATTTTTCAATTTCTCCCAGGAGACATAGCATGGCTGCAATTGGAAGATGACTGACATCTCGCTGCTGCCACAGACCGCTCCGCCGGACCCTGATCCAAACTCTCGGTCGGCAGCACCGTCGATAGAGACCCTCCAGTATCCCCAGCTCTTCCTTGAAGCCTCCTTTCATTCCCTCCTCTCCCACTCCTTCCCGCCAAACCCCTCGAGCGCCATGCAACAGACTACCGCCCTGCCGCCGCCGCCGCTGCTGCTGCAGCACCACCAGCAACAGCAGCAACAGCCACCGCATCCTCCTCGCGCCCCACCCTCCCTTGACGAGAGCTGGGCATCCGTCTCGGACACAGAGTACTCGCATGATGATGATCTGCAGTCCGAGGTCACCGATGCCGGGTCCTTGATCGACCTACAAAGTACTGCCGATGATCAGAGCCTGATGGACGATACCCCCAGTCAGCATGACTTTGTTGATCACCAGACGCACCTCGACCGTCCTGATCTCCGCTCCTCAACTCAGAGCATGACACCGGCCGCATCTCGCTTCATTGATCCCAGCCTGCAGCCTGCTGAGATTGCCTTTGACGAGTCTGATGAGTCATATCCGGGAAGCCAACATGTTCATGCCATCCACACACTGACCACCTTCAACACCAATGAGGCCGCTAGGCTCCAGCTTCCATCGAGCACCAAAAGCAGCTATCTTGGTACACTGCACATCAGCCTCTCCAAGACACCGCTGCGCCACCACAATCGGACTTCATTCCGCCTCCTGTTGCTGGGCCTCGAGTACACGGCTTCTCTGCGAACGTGCCTGGTGAATAAGATCGCAGATGCGTTGGTGGCCTCGCACGAGGAGGATCAGGCATATGGCCCGCCGTCGCGCTATCATGTTGTTCCAGACAGTTTCGGACCAGGCTCCCAGCCCGCTGCCGCAGAAGTCATCCCAATTGCCCAGACTCTCGATGTCGAGACTTTTCACACGGCCATTGCTAGCGGCGACAGGGATGGAAAGATCCTTCTTTGCAACGAGCACACGATGGAGCGAGCCGTGTCCTCATTCGACAAGCGCCGGGGAAGATACGTCGTCCTGACCGATGGCTGGCAGCAGCCCGATCTGGCCATTGTCGTGATTGACAGCAGGGACTCTGCTGAAGCCCGGGCGTCGGCATCTTCCTTGTTCACCTTTGCAAAGCGCCTCAGCATCCCTGCCATCGTGCTTCGCATGGACAATGACTGGAATGCTGACCTGGTCCCTCTCACGCTTGCCCACCCTGACGTTCGGCTGTGTATCGAAGACGGATCGCGCTCACCCGCCCATGTCGTGCGCACCTTGCCTCTCGACCTCAACACCTTCTTGAATGTCAATCCGGCGCAATTGGGAAGGCATATTGCCTACCTGCTTTCTGCCAAACATGGTCCTGCCGGGATTACCTCTCTGGAGTCGCCTGACTCTCCTGCCTCGGACCAGCTCGACCAGACTGAAGCCTACGCAGCCAAGGCGAAAAGCACTCTGAAGGAGACATATGCTCGCCTTCAGCATGCTGCTCCACCTGGCCTTGTCCAAATTGTCGCTGCCCTTGCTGCCACGATCCTTGTTTTGCAATGCGCAGCCCTGATTCTGAAGCCTAACTGGGCCGCCACATCCCCTCCTCTAACCCCTGGTCTTGCCCTGGATGCTCATCCTGTGTCGAGCACCCGCTCCACCCCATCCAGCGACCTTGTTCCCATTCTGGGGAGCACGGTGTCGGCCGCTCTGGCCGCAACGACACGCCCATCATCAAGAAGGATGCTCGAGGCTGGACGATTTGGCAACACTCACATACTACTGCGAATTTCTGAGAGGCTGTCCTCAAGTCACGCAGCAAGCATCAAGGTGTACCGCAATCACGAACCGGTCAGAATCGAGACCCAGGCCTTATTTCCTGGGCTGTTCAGCATCCATGTCGACCCCTACCAAGCATATGGTAATTTGAGTGTCTGCCTGAACATGTCGACGGCGCAGAGGCAAGAATGTACCACAGTCGACTTTGAAGAACATGCTCTAGCCAGCTGGCTCAAACAACAAATTGGGGCTTTGCGTGTCTCACTCGACCAATTGACTGATTCAGACCGTCCCCGAGAGGTGATCAAGGAAGCTCAAAAGCGCGTTCTTGCATTAGAAAAAACAGCACTTCGCGATCTGGAATCTTGGTGGGCCGTCATCTCGGCCTGGAAGTCCGGTTTTGACACTTACTTGCATCATATGGGCGACCGAGCCGGTCGTAATGTTCGGCACGCAGGTCGAAATAGTCATGCGGCCATGGAAGCCGCATATCGAGGGCTTGGTTCGGGAAGAAGGATGCTAGCCACCTCACAACTCAAGGCCAAACGCATCGTGAACCGACTGGGGAAGATGCTACGGCAAGATGATTGATAAGGTTGACAAAGGGCGAAGCTGCATTGCTGGCGTCGGAGTTTGGCAGTAGATGGGTGGTGGCTGGCGGGTGGCGGGGAACATGGTCAGCTCCAAGGAGCTTTTAGATGGGTGGATGCACTGCGGCCTTGTTCGTGTTTAGCAGATCCAGCAACATGGCCACGAACATTATTCCCCCCATGGCGCCGTATGTATTATCGAACTGAACTTGAGTGATGGTTCGTTTGCGCAGTCAAAGAGGTGTAAGTTACTGGTACGGCAGTACAGTCTAATAATGCAATAGACTATGCCAAGAAGATACCGTCATATGATCACACACTGCTTTCTTTTTCGCCTGCATCTATTCTAATTTGACTCCGCTCACTTTACAATTGCTCATGTGCGTATATATTGTTGTTCTTCGTCTGCGGTAAACGTTTGATCCAGATCCTCCCAGGATTCGTTGAGTCATTGCGCTCGAAACTGTCGCCATTCCCCCGTCACGTGATCCCTGCACACAGTAGATTCCAAGTGTGACAGTGCCAAGCCTGCCAAGTCTGCCAAGCCCGAATCTGTTTGGAGTTCGTTGTTGCTGCGGGAGCAAATGCTAATCCCAAATTGGGATCAGAGGCTAAACTGAGACACCACCAACATCGTTCGTCTCGCACACTGCGTTGCCTGCTGCACTGCCAGCATCCTCCACCACCTCCTCTGCTCTGTCGCCGCGCCCGCCCTGCTCGAGTGTTGCCGTCCCTTCCTCCTCAACCTGCATCTCGCGACTGTGCCGATTTTGTGCCTGTGTGCCTGCGGGCCACCCGAACGACTCCTGAGCCATCCATCGCACCCACATCGCCAGCCCGGCCCCTCATCATGGGGTTTGGCTCTTTCGAGTCGATATGCAAACAGGCCGCACTTCCCGTGTGCTACCTCCTGGGCCCTCCGTCGACCCTGACGTCGACAGGCTCGCCTTTGCTCCTCCCCAGCTGCTCAGCCCGTAGCATCGATGTGGGCAACACCATCATCTTCCAGACCGCAACCGACTTCACCCACCTTGGCGCCCTGGCCATGACCGCCATTATGATCTTCCACATCCGCAGCAAATTCACCGCCGTGGGCAGGAGGGAGATTCTCACCTTCTTCTACATCTACACCGTCTTGACCATCATCAGTCTGATCCTGGATGCTGGTGTCATCCCCTCTGACAACGACGGACCCTTTCTGTGGTTTGTCGCCGTCCAGAATGGACTGGTCAGTGCCCTGTGTACCAGCCTGCTGGTCAATGGCTTCGTCGGCTTCCAGCTGTACGAGGATGGGACGTTCCTGAGTGTCTGGCTCCTGAGGGCATCAGCCACGCTGATGTTTGTCATCAGCTTCCTCCTCAGCGTGCTCACTTTCAAAGGCTGGTCTGGTTTGAGCCCGACCAACACGACCGGACTGTTTGTTGTCCTCTACCTCATTAATGCCATCTTCCTCTTCGTCTACCTTGTCATGCAGGTCATTTTGGTGCTCAACACGCTGCAAGATAGATGGCCGCTATGGGATTTGGTCGCCGCCGTCTTCTTTTTCGTCGTCGGCCAGGTGCTGCTCTATGCTTTTGGGGCTCGACTTTGCGATGCCGTCAGTCATTATTTGGACGGCCTGTTCTTTGCCACTCTCTGCAATCTGTTGGCAGTGATGATGGTGTACAAGGTGAGCGCAGACCCCGCCCAGGCCTCTGGGTTCGAAATTCGATTGCTAACACATGTTGTGCACCAGTACTGGGACTCTATCACAAAAGAAGACCTCGAATTTTCCGTCGGCACAAGACAGGTTAACTGGGAAGCTACTGCGAGCAAAGAACCGTTCACTGACACCATGTCTGACTTGAATTTCCGAGCAAGCTTCTACGCCCCTGCCAACCGAGACTCACTGTACGAAACGACGAGCCATGCGGCCAGTTCAACAATGGCAAGGACTGAGAGGTACTCGATCCATGCAAGGGAGCAGCCCTCATACAGCAATCTCTTGGACATCAGAGATGTGAGAGACCCAAGACAGGGCTATGGTGACCCAAGAAAGAGTGCGGCATACCAAGTGACAGCCACAGCTGTTGATGATGAGGATGAGAGACGGTACAGCCAGCGGGAAAGGGAGCTGGCTTACTAAGTTGGGTGTGGAACAGAACCAAACCAACAGGAGTGCCTGGGTGTTTTTGATCAAATGTCATAGCGACGGAGTTGTACATAAAATAGGTAGCGTGCATGACAGAAGCATCGATATGATAATGGGTTGACAGGTTTTGACAGGTTGGCAAATAGCGATTGATCGAGTCGGCAGCTGAGGAGAAGGGCAGGGCAAGGAAAGGATGTATGATGCGTCGATTATGAAGCAAGCTGTGCAATAATTAACTTACCGTGTGGTGTGGACTGTTCCAAGGTCTTGCTATGTATGATCAAAATACACCAATACATCACTGGCGGGTCCATGGTCATCAGTGTGACTCTGGATGATGAGACACACAGCACTCTGCTGACTGTTGTCCCCGTTCCGACGGCGGGCCGGCATTCCTTCATTGTGCAAGATGTTGATCATCGCGATGGGCTCTGGTCCAACAAGCAACAAGCAACCGCTGGTCTGCAAAAGCGAAACGCAGATGGTGTTGCGTGCAGGGGACTCGGTTGCACCAACACAACACACATAATACATACGTACAGTCGATGCAGCATGAGGGTGATGGCGACGACTCTGGGCTGTGCTGTGTGTCTCGTGTGATTGCAGGCCCTACCGTCCTCCACCATTCAGACCGAGATGAAACACCGAGTTTCCAAAATTTGAAAGTCAACGACTGAATGTTATTGGGGGGCGGGTGATGGGGGTAAGGGTATGGATAAGTTATGGGGATGGGTGTGCAAGGTCTGCTCCTCTCCTCTGCAGCGGCGCGAGAGATGGATGATGGGATCCACCCTTGTCTCGTTCGATTGCTCTTTCCTCCTTCAGTAGCCAAACTCGGAAACCGCGAGCGTCACTAACGGAATTACCGTGCTGATAAGAGCGAAAGCGAAAGGGAAAGAAAAATGGCAAAAAAAAAAGAAAAAAAACGAAGCAACAACCAAATTCAAACTGGTCGCTGAGAAAGCCTACCATGGAACACGTACAGTGGGATGATCTGGACTCATTTTGGGTTGTCAGAAGAGAACGCATGATGAGCAATCAATCACGGTGTCAACCAAGTCTGGGTTTTTTTTTCCCTTTTTTTTGCCCTTTCGTTGTTCCCGTTGTTTGGTGGTCCTGCCGCCGTTGCTGTCGCCGCCGCTGTCACCGCGGGGGCGCGCGTAAAAGGGAGCAAAAAGGAAAAAGGAAAACGGGAAACGGGTAAAACGATGAAGCAAAAAATAAACGCCCCGGCTTCAGCGCCAATGTCATATGCAGAACTCGTTTGGCTCGTCTCATTTGGCAGGCAGTCCCCGTCAGCAGAAGGACAGGGGTGTGGGTTACTGTAGGAAATCAAAATACGGCGAGTCCGAATAAGGGCAACGAAACAAAAGCAAGAAAAGGCAGCTGGTAATTAGTTATGAGTGCTTGCTCCTTCCCTTGTCATGCGACGGGGCGCGCCCATACCATACTTTGCATGCTTGGCCGGATCTCACCATGGTCTCGCTCTTCCCAAAGCGAAGGAACAAGGGCCGCGTTCGCTAACAAGTGCATAATTATCATGCAAAAATCCTATGTGATCACCTCCAGCCAATCCCTTCCATATGCATCATCAGCTCCGCTGCCTGGCCTCTGATTTTCCCACAATAATACGCATTGTGTGTCTGGCGGCTTGCTGATCCGAGTTGAGTTGCAGACGACGACGACCACCACCACATCAGGCTGCCACCGGCGGGAGAATAAGTCAAATGGCGGAGTCAGACATATGGACTGAAACGAGGAAGCTACAGTACGCTACTCCTGTCCCAGTACCGGTTACTTGGACAAAGGGTCGAGTAGTCTTTCCTCGACTGCTTGGCCACCTTTTGTGTGGTATCCTTCACACACACCGCCAATAAGTTGAGCGCTTTTGGGTCTTGACTTGGCCAGTTGTAGTTTAGTGCGCTTGACTACTACCTCATAGTGCCGCGTATACAGAGTACAGATTAGCGAGAAGCTGATTTGTCGATGGTCAAGCCAGCCAAAAATCCACAGGCAACCACTTTAGCCTATCACGTCATTGGAGCGAAGAAGGCAAGCGCCCTGACACACAAAGTCAAAGGTACGGAAAGAAAGGCCCGAGACAGAGTCGAATCGAGTGGCAGTCGAGTGGAAAGATCTCATCATATGACAAATCTGGGCCTGCGGTATTGGGGCAAGAGTTGAAAAGCAAATTACCCGATCATGATGATTATTATTGCCCTCGCTGATTAACACCAGCAACAGCAGTAGCCGTCCATGGGCCAGCCAAAAAACGCCTGTTCTCGCCCGTTGTGGAAAGGCCTGGTGTAGCCAAGGCCACAGTGTCCAAGCACCAAGGCACGCCAAAAAAGGATGCCGAGCAATGCCCCTCTCCTCTCCTCGTCTCTACGGATTAATCGATGCATCGATTCATCGATTAATTACGTGTAGGTGATGGCACTGATGGGGCTTTGGAGGCGCCAGGCTGCAGGAATGGAGAATGAGAGGAGAGGGCCGGAATCTATCGTTTTGCCGCTGTGCCACTCTGGCCCAAAGCCGGTTGTTTTGCCAACCAACAACCCCTGTGCAGCAATGCAATCAATCACTTACTGTAACTACGGAGTAATTACTTGGAAGGATCTTGGCTATTTGGATGGGCTGCTGGCCTGGTTGGCCTGGCTCGGTTATTCCATGGCCGGTTTGTCTATCGTGTGCATCCTACTACTCTGTCAGGGGAACTACAGGGAAGCGACCGGCCATGGCATGGACCAGAGTGGTGTAAATACGACCGCAGCCGGGCGGGCGACAGTCAGAGCGACTCGTCTCTTTTGTCGCTTTCTGGACAGGGTGTCCAGCACCGAAACCTTGGCGGCTCGTTCGGGCCCAAATCAAGGTCCAGCGCCGACCTTGCAAGCCCCCAAGGCCCCTTCTCCAAATGCAGATCTGCACCTAACCTTGACCTCTCAGACTTTCGCACCCAAGTTGCGACGCGTATCAGGGCCCAAAGTTGCAGGCCAATCTTGTAGGACTCTAACAGAGCAGCGCCCACCCCCCCCCTTGCTGACCTTGCCTTTGGGCCCCCAAGAGGTGCCCACACCCTGACGCAACTACCGGCGCCGCCACCACTACTACCACCAAACTACCACCACCACAACCACAGCCCTCCTCTTTCCTTCTCTCCCATGCAGTAGAATGACAGGCCTTGCTTTTTTACGAACGCGAGACTCTTTGATCCTAGCCAATCGAATCACGCTGTAGCCAGTGCAAGCATTTTCAATCTTATTTTAGAGGCCGCCCGACCTATTGGTATGGATGGGCTTGATGGCTTTATGGGCTTGATGGGCGAGCGAGCGGCCTTCCATTCCGTGTCCTACACAGAGTCCATGCCTGACAGGGATTTTGACCATTTGCCTGTGTGAGCAGAGACGCAGCTGCCTGTCTGCTGCCATTACCCTCGCTGGCCGAGCGAGCGGCGTGTCTGATCCTTCCTTCTTTGTTTGTCGTCATGATGCTGCCGAGAGGCTGGCTGGCCCCTTCCCTGCCTGTCTCCCTCGTCTCTCATCATCGTTGGAAGGCGCCCCTCCCTCCCCTCTCGAACTCAGCAACAGATGATCGATCAACCGTGCAAGCGGCCGCTGTAGCTTTCTTGGAGGCTGGGGCCTGCATCGTCATGATTCACATCTGAGAAGCCAAAGCATCCACCAATCTGTGTACAGCCTGTGTCTCGGGCGTAGGTGCCGACTCTTGAGTGAGACCTGAGCAGGACTGGTGCATGAAAATGCATCCATGGGCTGCCAAACTATTACACGGCCCCCCCTATACTTGTCACGGAACTTGATCGCGCGTGAACGCGCGAAGGGCAACCAACCGTCAGCATTCTGCATGACCAAGACCTTGACGGGTGAGGAAACTATGCACAAGCCGCCTAAAAGTGAAAATGCTAAGCCTCCGTTCGTTGCCCCTCTCAACTATGTTATGTACGGTACCAGGCTAGGCCTTCCGATCGTCTGAGTAAAATTCCCTTTTTTTTTCTTTTTGGTTTTAATTCCCTGGTCGCCGCCGCCTCCCCACGCCCGCCCCGGCGCGTGTGCTGCGCACAGGCCGCACAGACCACACCCAAGAGAGAGAGAGAGAGAGAGAGAAAGACAGGCTTGGCTGGGTCGATATGCGTGCACGCATCAAGCAAGCAGCGAAACATTTTCGTAACCATCATCCAGAACCTGACAGACAGCCCGATCAGCCAACCGAGCTGGGCGGGTTGCTGTTGCCCAAAAATATTTTGCGACAAGCCCACTTTTCCCGCTCGCCTGACTGGCCGCCCGGCGGCAGCCTGAAGGCTCTCGATATCAATCTTGCCCAACACGAACCACTCTGTATCCGCGCTAGCCTAAGCCTCTTCCATGCTGGTTGCCCCTCTATCCTCTTCTCAGCATCCTCGCCCCCCTTGTGCAGTCGTTGTGTCATCTCCATGTCACCGCCACCGCCCGTGACCTGACCTCCTCCCAGTTGCTCCAGTTGCTCCCGGCCGCGCTTCCCCCTTTTGGTGTGTGCCGCTCCCATCCCGCCCTTTTGTTCCCATTTTCCCACAAAGCGCGTCAGTGCTGCCTAGCGTGACCTTCTAGTGCATCTCACCTCAACCTTTTTTTTTTCGCCGCTCGCGGCCACGGCTTCTTCGTGTTCCTTGGTCTTGCTTGGTGTGCCCCTTTGGGATCCATTTTCGGTTGATCACCCACTCAGCCTACACGGAAGGATGAAAGTCAAGGGCAGCCTCTAATCCATGCATGCCGCTTTTTTTTTTTAACTGCCCACTCTGGTGTGCAAGAACCGAGCTAGATACGGTTATCGCATATCTTTTTTCAAACATCACCGTCTTCGCCATCCGTCTTAGCTTCCCTTTGGCAATCACTTGCGCCCGCCTGTCTGTTTGATGGAGTACTGGGTTCATCTTGACTCCCTTGTTCCATTGGCTTGGTCCTTTCGGCCACGCGTACCCAGTGTAGCTCCTCACACCTCCTCTGTTGTCTCATTGTCCCCCTTCTCTGACATGAAGCCGAGCCAGTCTCCATCCTGCCTGCTGAGAGCTGATCGACAGTCATGGTTCGCCTGCTCGGCCGCCGCCACAAACTTTACAACAAGGCTTCATACATGAAATGACTATGACTGCTCAATAAGTCTCCTTCACTCTCCTGGCCCATTTGCCTTTTTGCTATTTCGCTTGTCATCAACCTTGCCGCCTGCTGTTGGTCAAGTGGCCAGCCGCCTTCTGCTTGCCCTTCTTGTCTTCGTCACTGCCCTCGGCACCGTCTCCACCTCCCTCATTACCGCTCCTCATTCCACTCACATTCCCGTCTTGAATTCCCTCAAAAATTCCTCTCCCGTTCCCTGCAACACTCTTGCTGCCTAGACTTCGCATCCCCACGTCATTTCGTCTCCATCCGTACCAGCAAAACCGCCAACACTAGGCTGCTACCTCACTTCACTCGCCCACCCTCGTACTACTTCTCTCCCTTGTCAAGAGTCCTGTCTTGTTCTCTTGAATGAAGCTGCACGTCAGCTTCTCTCTGCATCCCAGATGACACCGTCATCAAACTGACTTGGACCTTCAATACACCCACCGCCTACCCCAAGCCCAACCCTCATTCACGAGGCAACCACCCTACCCGCCTTGTCCTCATGTCTTCAGTCTTCCTCACCCACCCTCCGCAAGATCTTGGGCCCCGACCCGACCCTCGAGCCCACTGTCTGCCGAACCCCTCATACAGTCGACGAGACCAAGACGGACCTGTCCATACCTGGCTGGCATTCACTGGTGGTCTGCCAACGCCACCCATATCAAAGGCAATGATCGGGGAGTCTGTAGCTGTTGCTCAGAACCTCCCACACACACACGTCCCGCCCAGTCGATACCAACATGTCTCGAGCTCGGCTGCCAGCATGCGCCAAAGCCTCTCCCAGTCCTCGTACGGCTCGCAAACATCGCACCCGGCCAGCAAACTCCAGGCAAATGGTGCTGTGGGCGAGCGGGAGAAGAACATGATAGCTTCGCATCTACAGATTCCAGAGTCGGTCAATAGGAGCAAGGGCAGCCTGGCTGAGTTTGCCGCTGAAGTGAGTGGCAATGCGTGAACTGCACTGGGGTTTTGTGTTTGGTGTCCTGACAAATATTAGATCACGTGCCTCTTCTGGTTTGAATCCTCAGAGACACTCGACATTGCGGAGAAGACGCCCAAGGACGCGTGTGTGACGAGGGGGCTCACCACAGATTCCATTCCCTCGGCCGGCTTCCGGAAATGGGTGACAACCATTTTGAGCACGACACAAGTCAGCAAGGAAGTCATTCTCCTCGCGCTCATGTTCATCTACCGACTGAAGAAGTTCAATCCGACGGTCAGCGGCAAGAGAGGGAGCGAATTCCGATTGCTGACGATTGCTCTCATGCTCGGCAACAAGTTCCTCGACGACAACACCTACACCAACAAGACATGGGCCGAGGTTTCGGGCATATCAGTGGCAGAAATTCACATCATGGAGGTGGAATTTTTGAGCAACATGAGATACGAACTGTACGCGTCCGAGTCACAGTGGTATGAGTGGAAGGAAATGCTGGGCCGGTTGGGTGCCTTTTATGAGAAGGCCTCGGTTCTCCCGCACACAGACGCTCAGCCGATCACGCCAACCACCCAGAGTTTTGCTCACAGGCTGCCCTCGCCTCCCTCAACACACGGCAGCGGCATTCAGATTCCAGTCGCCGGTTACCCGAGCATTCCAAATCCCACTTCGACTGCTCCTAAATTGCCCCGGTCTCCGCTTCGACAGCGTCCGACTGCTGGTTCTGACACGACGCCCAGAAAGCGAAGTTTCGATGCCTCTTCTGAGTCCCGATCTGCCAAACGGATTCATTATCAGACCACTGATGTTCCTTTCCAGTCCAACAACCTCCCCGCTCCTCAATCGTACATACCACCCTTGACACATGCTCTACCTGCCCCATTTTATCCTCCAGCAAGCAATCCTGGAGGCCTGAACTCGGAGGCCTTGAGGCTCCCGGTGCCGCGGCTCCCTGCTCAGATGCCAGAGAATCAGCTGGCGCCTCTGAGCGTGCCACCAGTCAGTCGAGCAATGGGCAGTGTTTTCCCTCCAGCTACAGCCCCTTATCAACCTATCACTCCACTCTCAACGGCCTCTTCTGGTCTGTATCAAACCCAGATGCCCAATCTCGCACTCTACCCTGCATCGCACAACAACAACGGAATGCCATCACACACATCTCCAACGGCCTATGGTACGTCTACACCGACGCTGCCTGGCCTATCTCCATCACACTTCCTTGGCAACCGACAGTCTCCATATCGACCCGTTCGAAACGTCAACACCCTTCTCATACCTCCGCCGTCTGCCGCACTGCAGAACTCGGTGCGGAACATTGCTGCCGAGCAGATTCGCTATCAACCCCTGGGCAAAGCCAACCATGAGTACCGATCGGGCCCAGTGCCACACCTGCATGCCGACAACTTCCAGCAAAGCAACACACCACTGGCACAAAAATACCCTTATCGATTCTAAGGCACAAAAACACCTTTGTCGATTCAAGGAAGAAAAATTCCCTACCGATTCGAGGAACAAAACACGCTACCAATTCAAGGAACAAAACAAAACTACCCTACCGATTCCAAGGAATCAATTCACTTGCATTATTTTTACATACTTGTCTTTTTACCCAATTTTATGCATAGCGAGGGAGACCAAGTACCCACCAAAGAAATTCAGACGTGTCATTTGATTAGCAAGCGAGCATTACCAGGCGTCAATCTTGAGCAGGGCAACCACCGGAACAAAGGATTCGGCTGTAAAGGGAGCCGACAAGGTTTTGGGATTATAGTTCCTGGGCGTGGGCGAGGCTATTGTCCTGCCGTGGTGAGGGAGCCGGGTGACAGACCACAGGTCAAAGTCAGATTATAGAGTGCAAAAGCAGAAATGAGGAGAGCCCGCCCCTTCTCACCACCAATACTGTATTGTGCTTGTCTTGGGTGTATGATAGTCATGTGGGGAGTCATGACACCCCACAGTTGAAATGGTGTAATATGAGCATGAGCTTCTAAGACGAGAGTTTCAACGAACAGACGCTCCATAAAAAGCCAAATCGGCCAAGAACACTGTCCGATCTTTCTCCTCCCCCACATCGAACACTTGAGTTGAGTCAGGTCAAGGTTTGGTTAGAGAAAGGTGTAAATGGATGTGGTTCTTTTGGGCCTAGCTCTGGCAATGTTTGCTATGTTTGCTCTTTTCTGTTTGCCATGTTTGCCATGTTTGCTATGTTTACTATTCTATGTTTGCAAGCCGACCACATTCGGCAAAGCATAAAGCATGTTTGCTTGGTTTGCTTGCTTGATTTTGCACCACAACTTTTCAATGGCGGCGACGAGAACAGCGGCAGCAAGCTGTTTCGACCCCAACATAAAGAATGGTTCAACAAACGTCGACTTACTCGTCCACTCGCTTCCAGGGTGGCTCGCTTCAGGACTCGTTTTCCTTTGAAGATGTAGTCCTCAAGGGCCTGGCCTCGGACGGCGGCCTCTTCCACCCCAATGCCATCCCACAGGTGCAAGACTCATACCTGGCCTGGAAGGACTTGCGGTTCGAGGAGGTCGCATTCAACATTATGCGCGTCTTCATCGACCCGTCGGAGATTTCAGACGCCGACTTGCGTTCGATCTGTGCGCGGTCATACTCAACCTTCCGCGAGCCATCAGTCACCCCTCTGGTGACGCTCTCGCAAACGGCCAACCTGCATCTGCTCGAGCTCTTCCACGGCCCCACGTTTGCCTTCAAGGACGTCGCCCTGCAGTTCCTCGGCAACCTGTTTGAGTATTTCCTGGCTCGGAAGAACAAGGACGTGGCCGAGGGCGGCCAGCGCCACCACCTGACCGTTGTGGGAGCGACGTCGGGCGACACGGGGTCGGCGGCCATCTACGGCCTGCGCAACAAGAAGGATGTGTCCATCTTCATCATGTTCCCCACGGGCAAGGTGTCGCCCGTGCAGGAGCTGCAGATGACCACCGTGCTCGACCCCAATGTCCACTGCCTGTCCGTCGCCGGCACGTTCGACAACTGCCAGGACTATGTCAAGCAGCTCTTTGCCGACCCCGAGGCCAACCGGCAGCACCGCCTGGGCGCCGTCAACTCGATCAACTGGGCGCGCATCCTGGCCCAGATCACCTACTACTTCACCTCGTACTTCCAGCTGCTCAGGTCGAAGCCTGGCCTGGACAAGGTCAAATACGTCGTGCCCACGGGCAACTTTGGCGATATCCTGGCTGGCTACTACGCCAAGCAGATGGGCCTGCCGATCAGCCGGCTGGTGATTGCCACGAATGAGAATGACATCCTGCACCGCTTCTGGCAGACGGGCACCTACAGCAAGCAGTCGAATGCAGAGCAAAAGCAGGATGACGGCGGTGTTAGAGAGACCCACAGCCCTGCCATGGACATTCTCGTTTCGTCCAACTTTGAACGACTGCTGTGGCATCTGTCGTTCGAGCACGAGACCGACCTGCACCCAGACCAGCCGGCAGAGACGCGGATCCGCAACGCAGGCGCAAAAATCTCCCACTGGTTCCAGCAGCTCAAGACCACCGGCTCCTTCACCGTCGAGCCGGAGATCCTGGCCAAAGCCCGCGCGCTGTTCACGACGTACCGCGTCTCGGACGAGGAAACGATCGATCAGATCCGCTCCGCCTACCGCGGCGAGAGCATTGAAAACAAGGGCTACGTGCTGGACCCGCACTCGGCCATTGGCGTCGCCGCCGCCTTGCGCGAGATCAAGTCTTCTTCTCCTTCGTCTTCTTCCCCCGCCGACCCCGTCATCAGCCTGGCCACCGCCCACCCGGCCAAATTCGCCGGCGCCGTCGAGCTGGCGCTCCAGAACGAGCCCGAGCCCGGCTTCAGCTTCGCGTCCATCCTGCCCCCGCAATTCGTCGGCCTCGAGCACCACGACAAAAAGGTCATTGTCGTCCCCGCCACCGCTGGCCTCGCCCAGATTCGCCAGCTCATCACCACCGAGGTTGACAAAGAAAAACAGGGAAATGGCCATGCATGAATCAGCTTTTTTTTTTTTGTCTCCTTTCTTCTTTCCGTGGGATAAAAAACAAATAAAATGAGATTAGATTGTTAGATTGTGGTTTGTGGGGGTGGTGGTGATGAATCTAATCATCTCAATTCTTCTTCTTTGTAAACAGTGGGATGTGTGTGTGTGTATCCATCCCCCATGTCATGCCAGACTATCTCCTCCTCTCTTCCTCCCCCCACATTCTCCATCCCATCCAAATATGCATACATATATATACTTTGATGCTTTGTGATGATGCAAACAAGCTTGATCTTTGGGTTTTGGTTTTTTATATCAATAATCATAATCATAATCATAATAATATGATTGATAAGAAAGAAAAAATATTAAGAAAAATATTAAAAAAAATATATGCACATGGCATTCAAAAATGTTTACTATTTTATTTTTATTTATTCCATAGCCGGAGAAGGTTTAAACACAAGTGTTTTGTCACCAACTTAAGCTCGATAGGTTCAAAGGGGCTCCCAGCCTTGTCAGGCCTTATCGACCACGACCGCATCCTTGTCTTCGTCTCGCATCCGCACATTGTTGCAATCATCATGATCGGCATCAAAGTCGTCATCATCATCATCACCATCAGCACTAGTACCAGCACCACCAGCACCGGGTTTGGTATCGTCCTCCTCTTCCTCGAGATCCGCCGTCTCCCAGTCTTCGCCCAGGCCCTTGGCATGGTCCTCATCCGTCCACGCTTTCTTGTCGCTCGTCTTGTACCAGCTGCTTGGGCCAACCCAGCTGACAATAAGCTCCTTGGATTTGTTGACCAACGCGTAGAATCCCGGGTTATCCCTCGGCGTGAACATGGACATGTGTGCGCTTGTCTCGTCTGCCGCCTTTTCGTTGACAGCCGCCCACCAAAGCATGCCCGCGC
Source organism: Chaetothyriales sp. CBS 134920 (assembly GCA_003693665.1). Classification (NCBI taxonomy): domain Eukaryota; kingdom Fungi; phylum Ascomycota; class Eurotiomycetes; order Chaetothyriales; family Domatiomycetaceae; genus Domatiomyces; species Domatiomyces catenatus. The sequence goes on along the minus strand of QQSL01000001.1, from coordinate 498,052 downwards.
CATCAACCGCCTTGCCACTGCCGTCTCTGGCCTTGACTGGTAGGTTGGCAAATGTCCGCTCCGGGCCTTTGACTGCACTTGTCACGCCATAGCCCTCGCGGGCGCCACGACCAAGCAGCGTGTACAGGTTGGCAGAGGCGGCCTCTCGCTCCTGCATCACCTTCTCCAGCGCCTCGACTCTACGCCGCAGAAGCTCTGGCTTGGCCAAATCTCCAACAAAAAGTAAGTGGCTGGCAGCCCAGCTCCAGCCTTCTGTGATCTTTGTACGCTGGTTATACAGTGCGGCTGCCCCTCCCGCTGCCACTGCTCCCGCTGCACCAGCAAACATGGCATATTTGCCCCAATGCTGCCATTTGGGCGCAGCTGCAGCATCGGCTGTCGAGGATACAACAGGCGCAGGCAGAGCCTTGGCTGCTGAAGCTGGAGCTGCCTCAGTGCGCACGTTTGACTCGGACTTGGAGCCCCAGCCGAAGATGCCAGCAATTTCGGTGTAGGCATTGTACGCGTTTGACGCCATCTTGTGTCCACCTTCCAGGCCGTGTGCGACCATGCCAGGGGCGAGGCCGAGGAAGGGCGTGTCAAAGGCGAGAATGGCGTGGATGTATGGGAACATGAAGTTGGACGTATCGGGCTGACCAGACCCGCTGGCTGCAGCTGACTGCGGAGCCCCCGGGACCCCGGCGTGGTGTGGAGGCGGAAGAGGCTGCTCAGAGGCCAGCAGCAGGTACGTCTCGGCAGCTACAATGCCGCCCATCGAGTGACCGAGGAGGATGACATAGACAGAAGGGTCGATGGTGGGCGACGGCGTCGAGTGTGCCACCTCCAGGTCGATCACCTTGTTCTCCAGCCATTCTCGAAATCGGGCCACACACTCGCTCAGCTCTCCTTGCGTCTTGAACTTGGGGTACACCTCGGTGAGCACATCGAGATTGGGCAGGGCGTGGCCAACAAGAGCAGCCAGATGGCCTGGAAACGAGGCAAAGGTATCATCCCCGCCCTGCTGTCTTGTCAATTACCGTAGCACACCGTCAGTTGGGGGGCCTTTGTCTGGTGCGCACCTGGAAGCCGTGGATATAGACGAGGAGGAGTGTCTTGCGCATAGTCGCAATTACTCATCGACAGCAGACGGCGCTTCATCATTGGTGGGCTATGCCTGCAGTTCATTGCGACTGCCACGACAATGCGAGGGAGCATAGAGTGGGCCGTACGTCATGCAGGCAAACACGCCAAGGCTCTGAACTGTGTCTGATCTGTTTGCTCCGTTTGTCTAGTTTGCTCTGTTTATTATGTTTGTCTGGTTTGCTTGCAATCTGCTAATGAATCAAGTTGACACAGAGCGCAGTGGACGAGGCTCAGGTTGACGACTGGACCGGGTCATCTGACTCCGATTTTGTCTGTATCAGACTGTTGGTGTGACAGCGGCAGCCGCCCACCCTTTACTAGTATGCGTTCCACGTAGAGTAGTTGCACTTTTTTTTGATTGTATGATCAGGATGTATCCCATCACACGTGACTTGCCATGTCTCCTCCAGGTTGACATCAAATCACATGATCAGCTAAACTAGGTTTAGCCCCCATCGGGAAAAAAAAACTCGATTGGGTATAAGCTAAGTCAGAAGACTGCGGAGACAACTGACACTGACACGACGTGTTGCGTGCGCAGCAGCAGCAGCAGCAGCAGGCTGGCCCCAAGGACCAAAAAAAATAAAATAAACCCTTGCTGATAGAGGGGGGAAAAGCAAAAAAAAAAGAAAAATCCAAGTTATCCCAGACAGCGCATACCCACACCCACACCCACACCCAAACCCACACACCCACCCCCACACACCCCTTGCAGGTTGTCCCTCGAAACTGATGCTGGGCAATCTCGTCGCCCCTGCTGTCCGTGTTGCGAATCGACTATACGAACATACATGTGTCAAAAGTGTGGATAATGCGGATATGAGGGCGGAAGGGTCCGGTGTTGTTTCTATACAGGAAGAGTTGGACTTGGAACAACGGGTCCGACCCAGCGTGGGTGCAATTGCAATTGCTGAATGCAAAGGCTAAGAGTGTATGTTCCCAGACATGGATACATCCTCGCACAAAAGTATTAATATCACTTTTACAAGAAAGGTTCCCGTAATAGCCATAGCCATTACGTGCAAGTCTGGTCACTACTGCGGGGGAAGTGCTTCCATTCATCATCAGGCGTGGGGAATTTAACTCGTCTCATTGTGCCCAGTTAACACTTGGGGGTATTGAATGCTTCTGTTTGTACAAGAAATGTAATCAAGCTAGTTCCAGCAACTCCATGATACATCAACTTCACCATTCTCACCACAGCCAGATCCCAACTGCCAACCCAATGCTTGTTGCCCATAGCCAACATGTTCGCTGGCCTGACGCTCCCCCAGATGCAGTAATATCAAACGGACTCCCACCACCAGATGAAGCGCGAGTTGTTTGTGTTGCCTGATTGGCTGTTGTTGCTGTTGACGAAGACGAGCTTGATGTCGTCGTGGATGTCAACGACTCAGTTGAAGTCACTGAGCTTGACGACACCGCTGATGTCGCCGTGGATGCCCCGCTGGTGGATGCCGAGTCCGTCGTCACGCTCACTGAAGAGTCCAAAGTCGACGAGGTCGCAGCAGCAGTAGAGGCCTCGGACACAGAAGTTGCCGATTCAGAAGTAGTAACCTCTTCCGATGCCGATGTTGATGCCGCAGACGTACTCGCGATTGAGCTCGTGCTGCTTGAGGTACTATCCACTGAGGTTTGTGTTGCCGCTGCTGCAGCTGTTGTTGCGCTAGTTGATGTTGATGTTGACTTTGACGATGTCGATATCGACGTCGACGTCGAGCTCTGTGCACTACTCCCGCACAAGGCGGCCGGTCCGTTTCCAGCAAAGAATTGCCCAATGACACTGTTTCTGCTTGCTTGTTCTCCTTGGCACTCCTTCTGAATCTGTGCCTGCAAGGCGGTAAGACTGCTGACGCATGCGGCGCTGCAGGAGCCGTCGCCGCCATAGAGGGTGAAGTCCGAGAGGGAGCAAGAGGCAACTGTCGTCTGATACGCGAGTGTGCAGTCATCGTTGAAGCCGACGATGGGCTGGATTTGGTCCAGTCTGACCGAGGCAAGCGTTGAGGGAATGAAGAGGGCGCCCAGCAGAATCAAGGTTGCTGATCGTGCCGACGACGACATTGCGAGATGGCGTGATGCTGCCTCGTGGCTGAGGGGAAGAACCAGGGACTTGATGCCGCACACACTGTCGAGTTCAAAATAGCAAACGAGGCTGATGAAATGTGTAGCACCGAAGGGAAGGGTGCACCTGCTCCAGACGCGGCAGAGATGCCAACGGCGTTGCTGTGGCACCTGCTGTGGCTGTTGCTGTTGCTGTTGCTGTTGCTCTTGCTGTGGCTACGTGCCTGCCACCGGTCGCTCCTTCCTTTGTCCGACGGGCTTTGTCTGACCAACTTCTTCGCACCGAAACTGCGCGGCCGTCCTCGAGCAAGTAATACGTCGTCGGCTCGAGCAAGTAATACGTCGTCGGCTCGAGCAAGTAATACGTCGTCGGCTCGACCCTTCTGAGCCTCTCTCGAGCGCGATGAGGAGCAGTCCTCGACAAGACCCAAGTCAAGCGAATATCGAGAGGTGTGTGGGAAAAAAAAAGAGGCAGAGGTTGGCCACAAAGATTGATTCTGCGCTCTGGCACAAGGTCTACAGGCACCTTCAGATTTCTACCTGGGGCAGCAGGTGATTGAACAGCCGCTGTCGCGCCAAACCATCCCACCATGAGGGTTTAACACTGCGCCTGCATCTCAGATCCCATCTCGTCCTGCCAGTCAAACCACCTCCTCGACTTGGATTCTAAAACGCTGATCCCCCTGCTGGTGGGACAGGGTAGTGGCTCTCAGAGAGAGCATAGAGGCGATCGTTTGGCTACGAGGTCGGTAAGATGAATCAGTTAGTGTTTTGGACGTTTGAGAATGCTGCGCTGTGATTGGGGCAAGAGCGAGAGTGGCCCCAGGAAGGTGCCAGTGGCGCGGGTAATTGCGACGAGCCAAAGCTGCATGACATCATTTCCCCGGTCTCAAGGCAGTAAATCCCGAAGCGAATTTCGGCTCAGGGGAGCCTCCTTGTTGATCACCTGAAATCACCATTCCTCTCATGAACACAGACCTGTTCATATTTCGACGCCATTGTCCACTTGCATATCTAGGTTTGGGTCTCTTGCATCATACCTTGCGTGCCCTGGCTTGAACCGGACCGTAGCGGGCTAGGGGAGATAAAGAACCCCCTTCCGGTATAGAAGCGGTGGAGATGAAGAGATACGAACCGGATGCTGGGGCTCCCGAAGCAGGACATGACCTATTCTGCGGGTTTTGGCCATGAATGAAGCCTCAGCCCGGTTTGACTAGCCTGATAGATGTACACTGCACGTGTAGTATGTATACACGTGTACAGGATTGTACCCCAGACAGCAGGAGCGACCGAAGGAATGAGATATTCTGAGTAAGCACAAGCTTCTAACCGATCTTGGTTAGAGGTGATTGCCCCAGGGCCCTTTAACCCAATTTAGCATTTGGTTCACACACAGTACTGTGGAAACAGAGGATAAAATTCAAATCTGAGGACCAGTAGCAGTACAAGATTAAGAATTATATTCCTATCGAGGCCTGATACTGAAATTAATAACAACACTAATAGAACCAATCGTGCTCGTGCCTCATTAACATTACCATTACCGTTGCCGCGTCGACCAGCGTGGGACATTCTAGTATACAGGATAGAAGGGCGAAGAGAAGCGGGCGAAATAATCAGAGCCTCCAGATGTTGGTGCCATTGTCGTCTTCGTCGTCGGCGGCAGCGGCCGCCACCGCTTCGGCCAGCCATGGGCTTTGAAGAGCGTCAGAGATCGACCACCGTTTCACAGGGTCCATCTCCAGGCAGTTCTCCAGCAGTTCAAGCGCATGTGGACCCGCGGCCGGCTTTGCCGACAGTCTTTCACGATCCCAGTCACCGGCAAGGATGGCCATGACAACTCTGGGCTGGAATGAGTCTTGGAATGGCCTCGAGCCGACGAGCAGCGTGTACACGCAAACTCCATATGCCCAGATGTCGACAGCTGGCGACACCAGTGACCGGCCGGCTCCATGGAATTGAGGCTCCGAGTCGGGAGATGTTCGGGACAGCGAATCGGCCAGGCGCAGGATCTCGGGAGCGGCATACTCCAGGCTGCCGCCAGCAAAGGCCGAGGTAGAGCTATCTGCCGGCCCAAACGGTCGCGGAGGAGGCCGGTCAACATTATTGATCGTCGGACTGGGCGGCCCGGAACTCAAGGCAGACTCGCCGTCTCTGGAAATCCACTCAGCCATCCCAAAGTCGCACAGTCGGATGAGGCCGGGGTCGTCGGGATTGTACCGGTTACGCTCCAAAAGCACATTCTCCAGCTTCAGGTCGCGATGCACTACGCGAGCATCGAGATGCAGGTAGCGTAAGGCCGCTGCGATTTGATAAGAATATGAGGTTGCCAGGTCGCTCGGCAAGCCCTGTCGGTTGGAGCGAATGAGGTCAAAGAGCGTGCCGCCGGTGTTGAGGGGGATGAAACAGAAGGTTGCCTCATCAAGCTTGTACACTGCTTCTAGCGGAAGGATATTTGGATGGTCGAGGAAGCGCCAGAGTTCGACCTCGTGCTCGAACTCGGCCTGGGCCAGCTCGTTCTGAGCCTCGGTCTTGCCTTCGATCTGCCGGCGCACAATCTTGACAGCAAGCTTGCGCTGCTTACCATCCTGAAACTGGGTAACCTCCTTGATGACACTGAAGCCGCCGTAGCCAATCTGCTTGCCGATAACATAGTCCTCGCCAATTGTCTGGCCCTCGGCATCGACAGCGGGCTGCCCAGCCGAGTCGAACCCGTCACTGGTGCTGCTGCTCATGGAGAATGCGCGCAGGAAGGAGGAGGCGGCTGAGCGGGGGGATCGATAGTCTCCAGTCGGGTCTTTGCGCACGAGACGGCCGCTGCTCATGGTCCGGCTTGACTGCCGGAGGCTTCCAGCTCTGCTGAAGAAGTCTTGGGCTGACTGGCTGTGGTGCCCTTCACGCCAGCGCTGGGAAGCCGTCCTCTTGAACGGCTTTGATTCGTCGTAGGAGAAGGCGGTTGGGCTGGTGAGCGGAGATGCAATGGCCTCGGATGAGACCTGCAAGACGGCTTCATCCTGGAGCGACCTTGACTCATCTGGTTGCGAGATGGCGAGTGCATGGGGAAGGTCGGACTGCGACTCGCGCGCCATGGCATCGACCGTCGTCTGCAATAGTGGGAATCTGCTCTCACCCACCTTGGGCTGCTCGCGCGGCGGCGAAGCTGAGAATGGGGCCAGCCGATGACCCGTGATGGGATCGAAGTGCTCGCGGTCGCTCTCACTGTGTGATCGCGTCGACGGCTTGCAGGCGTCTTGTATGGCCTGGAGAGCCGATCGGCCGCGTGGTTTCGGCTTTGCCAGCGGCTCGTGGATGCTCTGCCGGTGGCCGCTCTCCAGCCTGACCTCGCTGTTGAAGCTCACAGACGGCTTCCGGTGGTGCATGTAGTGGTCCATGAAAGACGGCTGGGCCGCATCTTGCATAAAGGCCGTGTCCTCATCCGAAACTGCCGGGATATCAATCGGCGGCGTGGCAGTAGCCCGGATGGTTAGCTGGCTGTCCATAGATGGTCTGTAGACGGGGCGCGACAGGAAAGCAGCCGAGCGCCTGGCAGATCCCTGTGGCCGCTCCTCGCCATCGCCATCACCCTCATCACCATCATGCTGATCGTCATCGTCGTCATCATCATCATTGTCATCGTCAGTGCCGATGTTGTCATCGTCGCGGCTATTGTATTCATCGTCAACAGTTTGCCTGTCCCGTTGCAGCCATTTTGCTCCAGGTGGCCGCGATCCTGTCAGACGTGCCATAGCAGCTGCAGCCGCAGCCAGCGCACAGGAACCGGGGCAGGAAAACACACTCTAAGTTAGTCTTCAGCAAGCACTGTACTGACAAAGCGCCGTTGGAAGCCAGCGAAGAGCCTTTGACCTCGTGCGTCGAGTGGAACACGTGCACGATCGATTTTTTTTTTAATTAACTTACTAGCACCCATCGTCGCCTACCGGCCCGCCTTTCTGGTCTCTGGCTTGCCCAGCCCAGCCTCTCTTTTTTTTCGGAGCTGTCCGGGCGGGCGTCTCCACGCCCATGGCCCAAGGCCCAGCGATGGGAGACTGCACCAGGCGGGCATCATGTGGGCATCATGTGAGCATCAAAGACCGCAGCCAAGATGCGAGGGGGTGATACAGCATCACGCACTCGACGAGAACAAGGCTAGTACCGTAGAAGAGCAACATTAAGGTCTGCAGGAACAGCATCAGTTGCATAGCGAGATAAGTTAATCAAACGGCGGCAGTGGGGAGGGGAGTGCCCTGAAACTGGGGCCCTGGCCTCCGGTGGCCATCCCCTGGGCGTGCAGCCCCTGCTAAAACCTGCGATTGGTGGGAGTGGCGGCCCTCCGCCCAGCCCAGCCCAACCTAGCCCAACCTAGCCTGACCTAGCCCGACCTAGCCTGCTTGGGGACGGCGGCGCCCATTCTTGTCCCCTGACAACATCGCCGGCGTGGCCCAAATCCCTCGACACCTTTTCGCTGCGTTGTGCAGTTGTATCCTTTGCGCACCGCCTGCTGCTGCTCGTCTGTCATTCCTTCTTTTGCGCTGCGCTTTCCACCATCTATACCGTCTGCGCCCTGTCTGCTCTCTGCAAACCCGCTCTCTGTCTCTGCGCGTCCTCTCGCCTCCTACCGCCACTCTCTCCGCCGCCGCCGCCGCCCCCACCCACCCACAAAGCACAACTGCCACTCTTTCCCCTCGCGCCTGCCCTCCTCGGACCCTATTCCCGCCTGTGCCTATCGCGACTGCCCCCCCAACCCCGAGCCCGTGTCGTGTGACGGCCACCTATGAGCGCAATCTGCACACAGCGCCCAGTCATTCCTGTGGCCTTCCGACTCGCCTGGCCATCCCAATGGTTCGCACAATGACCACGCTGAAACCGCAGCTGGTCAGGGCTGGTCCGTCGCCCCTTTGCAGTCGATCAATCGCGCCTCTCTCTGCGCACAGCCGATGGCTAACACAATCTTGCATCCACAGACACTCTTGACCTCCAAGCTCCCGACGCTCCCTCCGCCCAAGACCACTCCCGCCAGCCACAGCACCCGGCACCTTATGGCTACGGCCCCGCTGCTCCGCACCAGGCGCAGACCCTGAGACACGCCGAAGAAGAGGCCTTCCATCACCAGCGAACCAGTCCCCGCGTTTCAGACGACGGCGCCGTCACCGTCGGCCTGTTCTCCACTGACCAGGCTTTCTACGACGACCCCGACGACGAGCTCGACGACGAGCACCTCAATCACTTTCACGGCCTCAATGGCACCCATCCCCAGGATCACGACTATGACGATGCCGAGGCAAGCGACTCGCACGACGAAGACATGGACGATGACTTGATGGATAAAATATCCAGCTCTCCATCCATCGAAGACGGTAAATACTCCCTCCCCCATTGCTATCCCCGGCCCGACTTGGCTCATGATCGAGCTTCCCCGGCTCCGATCGCACTGCCGACTCGAGGCATATCTCCCGCATCTGCGCTGTTCTTTCCCCATCCCCTTCTGTTTCGTGTACCTTGCTCGCAAGACCGGGAGTCATGGGCGGAAAGTCACCTTGGTGAGGCTTTTTTGGAGGCGCCAATTACTGCTCGATCAAGCCCGTCTCGCTATTATGGCCCAGATGTGCCGTATCGCATCTTCAGCCGCCTTGGTCGCCAAACAGCGCCCATCCCCAGCTATCTCCTTCCGCCGCATGACCCTGTCCTCAATGAGGTGTTTGAAGACGTTGGGGACCAGGTGTGCGCTGATGACGACGACGATGTTTGGGAAGACATCGCAGTCGGCTCCCCCGACCAAAAACCGAGTTCAGATGACGAGCCTGTCAACATCTTGTTTACTGCTCATTCTGCTTTTCTTGACTCTGGCAGGCAGGACCCGTGCTTACGTGAAACAGAAGATATCGACTTCGAATTCGTCTACGCGCTCCACACCTTCGTGGCCACTGTAGAAGGCCAGGCAAATGCGACCAAGGGCGACACGATGGTGCTCTTGGACGATAGCAACAGCTATTGGTGGTTGGTTCGTGTTGTTAAAGATGGGAGTATCGGTGCGTATGGGCTCCTCGCAAGTTTTGCATTCTCTAACATGATCCCTAGGCTACCTGCCTGCCGAGCACATCGAGACGCCGACTGAACGATTGGCTCGCCTCAACAAGCATAGGAATATTGATGTAAGGTTGCCCTGTCTGGCCGCAACCAGGCTCTCACTAAAGACTCCAGCTTTCTGCTTCCATGCTCGGCGACAATCCCGAGAAGTCGAAGAACCCGCTCAAGAAAGCAATGCGCAGGCGGAATGCCAAGACGGTCCAGTTCACTGCACCTACCTACTATGAGCCTTCGGAATACGACTACTCGGATGATGAAGAAGAAGAAGCGGACGAAAGCCAGTTGGAGCCAGGCGACGCTGAGGGAAGCGACCCAGCAGAAGAACACGAGACCGCCACACAATATCATGATGAAGAGGTAGCTAGATCGGCGCAGGACAACCAACACTATGATGATAACGAGGCCGTCAACAGCCTGCACCACACAACAAGTAACGAGTCATCTAATGAGGACCAACAAATAAGCCAGGGCAGGACGTCTGCGTCCACGGACCCTTTGCTGCTAGCGTCCTCCCAGGAGCCCGTATCCAGGTCTAGGAAGGGGGTGGTGCGCAATACTGATTCCTTCTTCAAAGATGACTCGGTCGAAACGAAGAAAATATCTCTGACTCCGCGCCTGCTGCGTGGTGACTCAGATGTGGCCACTGGGGAACAATCTGAAGCCCGGCAGCGGTCAAGCGAGGAAACCTTGGACAAAGTCAGTGTGGATGAGAGACACAAGGACCATCCAAAGAAGGAGAAGAAAGGCATGCTCAGTGGTTTGTTCAAGCGAAAGGACAAGGCGGCAAAAGTACAGATACCCCAAGATCGGGCGGAGAAGACGTCCGAGGACTCTCTACCACACTCAACCCTGTCGAAAGACTCGCTCGACTCGGTCACTGGACCGGAGAGAAGACCGAGCAAGCTACAGAAAGCGCCTCCGTCACAAGCTGGGTCGGTATCGTCATCAACCGAGCCAAAGGCACCACAGTCGGACCAGGCTGTCTCATCAACTCCGGCTATTCCTCCAGCTCCAGTAGGACCGGCACCGGCGCCTCCCAGTTTGGCAAACGAAGTGGACCAGGGCGATGAAAGCGCACCAGACAGCCTAGGCGTCCAAGCACGAGGCCCCGGGTCGATACCCTCATCTGGGCCCTCTGCTTCTGCTCAAGATGGGGAGAACACACGCAACGGTTCGGTCACTGAGGATGCGCAATCATCTGCAGCGACCGATGCCGCACCAGACCTTTCTCCACGCTCCAGGGTGAGGTCTGCTCTCGCAGCCGATGACTCTGAGGATGACGATGCTTCGGTTGATGGTCTAAAGCAGCTGGGCGTGGCCCCAGTCAACCAGACCCAAACAGGTCATCGACGCAACGATTCTGGAATGGAGATATCCCCGATTGGATCCTCATCTGGGAACCAGAACGAGTCGCATTTCGCACACGAGCCGAACTACACAGACGAGAAATCGGCAAGTCCAGGCCCGGCAGGAGGAAGCACGTCGATAGACCTGGAGCATACCGCCAGCACGTCAAAGCCGTCACCATCAACTGCCACAACTCACACTCTGTCGACATCACGCTCGACGCCGACCTGGTCGGATGCGTCGTTGCGCACGTACATGGAAAACGACCAGGACATCAAGGACCTGCTCATCATCATCCACGACCAGGCCAATGTGCAGCCCGTCAGCGCAGACCACCCTCTTATGGCCAACCTCTTCTCGTCCGAGCGAAGCAAACTGACTGAAATGCAGTCACAACTTGACAATCTACTTCTGGGATGGATGTCACGAAAGAACGCGACGCTCCTGTCGCGATGAATCCTTTATTGATCGGAGTTTGGGTCTTGATTATGATCTTCTCGCCTTGGGCAAGTTCAAGTGAGACTCTGGATCTGAGATTGGAGTTTTGGTTTGGGCAAGTTGATGGGAGGTGCGCGGCGCAGTGCGGCCTGTACCAACATGGCGGTGGCCTGTCACTATTGAACTGCCGCCTGGGCTGATGACGGATATACCCCCAAAAGACGGGGCGCGTGTGTGTGGAAAGGGAGCGAATGGCAATAATGCTGTACAGGCATTGGAATTGGCGTTGTCTGACTGACCATGGATGAAGCGTTGTAATCTGGCATCACTGGGGCGATCTGTTGCTCCAAATGCATCTATACCTTTGCAATCAGCAGGCTGTTGTTCTGCCTGCGGGCTCACTTTGGGATGTATAGCGAGGCGAGGGCAAGGGCGAGGGCGGTTGGTTGAGAGCGGTTGAGATCGAGGCTGGTTGGTTGCGAGCGATGCCTGGTCAAACGCACTGTGGTTGAGAGCGGTGCCTGGTCAAACGACTGAGGTTGGGGCTGGAGAGGCTGGAGAGGTGAATTTGGAAAGTACGGTGTTCTTGCCTAAGTTGTGGAAATACTATCGAGTATTAGTCAGGCAGGATCGATCAATCAGTTCATGGATGACGCAAAGATGATCATCATTTGATTACCGGTTCAGAAGGAGCGCTCGTCATTGGCACAGCCCCGCGTACAACTGCTTCCGGTCAGCCCCGCGCCAAATGACTGAATGACCAGTGGCAATTCGATCCCTCACTTCGTGCATGGCGGGTGCGATATATAACTTAATACTTCTCTAACATTTCCCTCACTTCATTGTCCTCACCACTACGTTTTCTACTCGAACTCAAAAATCTCACTTCCATCCACCACAATGTCTGGTCCCTACGATTCCTACGGCGGCAACTACAACCAAGGCGCCCAGTATCCGCCCCAGGGCTACGGTCAGGGCGGTTACCCGCCACAGCAGGCGCCTCAGGGCTACGGTGGCCAGCCAGAATACAACCAATACCCTCCTGGCCCACCACGCCGTGCTGACTCGTTCGGACCGCCTCAGCAAGGCGGATTCCAACACGGCCAAGCTGGTGGCCAATATGGCGCCTACGATGCCTCGAATCCTCAAGGCCAGTCTGGCTACTATGGACAGCAGCAGTACCAAGGCGGTGCTGCTGCATACCAATCCTATCAGCAGGGCGGCCCGCAGGGTGGCCAGCAATATGGCGTTGGTGCTTCAGAGCAATATGGCGGTGTTTCAGAGCAATATGGCGGTGCTTCCGAGCAACAATACCCCCAGACGGCGCCTCAGTCGTCTGACCCAAGTGCTCCCAACTATGACCCCAACGCACCGCCGATGACGGAGAGCGACCGTGGCCTGTTGGGTGCCGTCGGCGGTGGTTTCGCCGGCCATTATGCGGGCAAGAAAGCCGGCCACGGATTCCTGGGAACCATTGGCGGTGCCATCATGGGCAGTTTGGCCGAAGACTATCTCAAGGACAAGAGGAGGCACCACGATGGAGGAGGCTATGTCAATACCAGTAGCAGCTGGGGCGGCGGCGGTAGCAACTACTAGACTGCGATTCAAAGGGCTGGTGGGGGCGGGGAGGACAATCAAGAGTATGATTTGTACCTCAGACTTTTTAGTGAGCCCGTGTGTGTGACGAGAGATTACGATAACGCAATGTTCATTGTCATCAGTTAGGTTAGCTTTATCTTGGTTGTTCGATCGATGCAGAGGAATATTATTCGTTTCGGGACTTTTTTTTTTCAGCCTCAAACCAATGTCTATCTATTAATAACTTGGTGCCTGAATTCGACTCGCTTAGACTTACTACGATATCGGCGGTGCATGACAGACGAGATCGGATTCCAATCAGCACACGATACAAGATACAATACAGCCTTGACGTGCGAGAGAAAGCATGGAGGAGGATGCCAGCATCCAAATCGACGCGACGACGGCGACGCTGCTCAATCTCAACCTCACGAATCCAACCCATCCAGCGACAGCGACCATCGGCGGGCTGGAGCAGGATCTGCTGGACGAGTACGAGCGTCTGCTGGGGAATATGAACCAAGTAGGCCCCGCCCCCCCAAATGAAATAATAACAAATATTTAATAATATTGATGATGATAACAACAATAATAATAATAATGATAGCTGTCGGCAACGCTGGGCACACTGGCGAGCGGGCCGATGACGCTGGAGACTGCCGAAGGGTTGAGGCTGCTGGAGCGCAGACTGGCCAGTGTGCATACGCTGATGAAGGCGAGTGTGTACAGCATTGTGCTGCAGCAGGGGCAGTTTGATGATGCCGGGCCTGAATCGGCAGCAGAGACGACAGAACTACGATGATGATAATAACAATGATGATGATGATAATAACAATGATGATGATGATAATAACAATGATGATGATGATAAAGTAATGCCCAACGGTTTGGGCGACACAGGCTATCAATGTACAACCGATTAATTTACACTTGTCCGGCATAGTACACTCGTCGAACATCGACCATCTTCTTGCCCCGGGCTCTTGCAATATCCTCGGGGTCCTTTTGGCTGACCAGGGCCTGCACGGTTGCCTTGACCGTGTTCATCGGGTTGCGGGCGCGGGTCACTCGGGCGGCAAGATCGTGGATGCCGGCGCAGCGGCAGATTTCCCAGATGTATTGCTGGCAGCGAAGACCAAAGCCTGGATGAGAAGCAGTCAGCAGTCAGTCGAAACATGTACGGGCCCTGCTTACCTGGTGGTCTGGCATACAACTCCAGCTCGGTGGCGCCGACTTTGCCCTTCAGATCACCAAAGATCGTCCTGTTCTCATACCGCAGGATCGGCTGCATGTTGCGGATGGCACGGTACTGGCTCTGCAGCTTGGCCTCGGGCATTTCCTCAGCCTTGCCCTCACCAATGCCAATCATGCCGTTGCCATTGCCCGCAATCGACAGGATGTATGGCCGATGGACCTTGCCCAGACGCGTCTGGTTGGCCACACGGTGGGTGATGATACTCTTGACTCGCAGTTTGGCCAGTTGCTCGCGGCTGTAGCCCGTCATCTGCATCAGCCGCAGCAGGGCCGGAGACGCCTCTTCTTGGCCGCTGTCTGCTCCCCGGCGGCCGCGAGAACCGGCGGCGCCGCCATCGTCGAGCTCTTGCTGCTGTGTCTCGGCTTTGCCCCTGCCGCCGCTGCTCTTCTCGCGTGACGACGCAGCTTCGGACGGTGAGGGCACCGACGGCGCCATCGCAGTCAGGTTGGAGAACTCGGCCTCTTCCTTGCCCACTGTCAGGCGCACATCCTGGATGAACCTGGTGATGGCCTCTTCAGTGACATCGTCTTGGCCATCTGCCGTTTCCGCGTATTCACCCAGCTTGAGCTCCTTCTTGTGTCTTTCGGCGGCTTCCATGATGGCATCCTGCAGCTCTTCTCTTGTGCGCGGCCGCATGTCATCGTCGATGTTTTCGAGGGAAGCTCGACGAGGCTTGTCGATCACAGGGTCGATCTCGGTGTAGTTGTCGAGGTAGTCGGGCGCCCAGGGATCGCTTCTCCACGGCCCGACGCCGTTGTCGAACTTGCCCTTGGGGATCACTTTCTCGGCCGCGCGGATGGCAGCAACTTGCTCCGGCGAGTAGTAGTCTTCCCACTTGACGCCGTTGCTGTTGCTGCCATTATCATTGCCATCGCCCTTGCTCTTTGGCCCTCGACTGGGTTTGTTGGTACCGAGAGCGGCAGTGCTGTGGATGGCCCTGCGCAAGGGAGCCCGAGCGGACCGCTTGAACAGGCAGAAGACGCACTGCGAGGGCCTGCCGAGGCTCATTGCGAGGATGCACAGCAGCGTGGAGAGGCGCAGCTTCACTGGGCCGTGTCTTTTGCCTGGTGAGTGCAATTTCAGGGTTGATTCGGCAAACTTGCCCTGTCCTCAGGTCTCCACCAAAATCCCCAAAATCCTACTAACGTTAAATTCGCACCCACTGGCTTGGCACTGAGCTGTAGTAATAATTTCTTCTATTGTTGAGAGTGCTGACTATTGTCTACTGTGGTAGTATTCATGAGGGTCTAACAAGACTGAACAAGACAGACTGAACAAGACTGAACTCTGATGGCAAGCAAGTTAACAGGCTGATGATGGATGACACTGTGTCTCCCTTCTGCATTGGGCATCATGACCCCAGGAGAGTCCTTCCTATCAGTCCCCAGGCTGTGCACAATGCTCATGCCGCCAATGTGAGCAGCCTCCGAGTCACACAAGTTCTGGCTCTTGCCTGCTGACACAGACTGCTACAGTATGATATGGTTACCAGCCCCATTACCACTCCGCATTTCCATTCTAGAGTCCTGACACTGCTTTCCTCTGCATTGACAGACGGCTCTCCTTCAGCTGCCCTTGATATTGCTCAGCAGAGAAATGGTTCACCTGTTGTGATTCCTCCACTGACCCCGGCAGACTCGTCGCTGACGCCCCACGCCACCGTCAATCAGGTAGTCGGGCTGATCAGCCCGTGGATAGACCTGTGCTCCCCAGACCCCATCGTCGCCGATCTTTCTCGCCAGGTGTTGAAGCTGGAGCTGAACTATGCCGCCTTCTGTGGGCTGACCTTTGTGCTCATCCCCGGTCCTCAGCTGGCTGGCTCGACCGCCAACGGCGCTGGCTTGGCTCAATACGCTCGGGCTGTGCTCGATAGCCTTGGCCAGGCACCATTCATCCAGTTCCACATCTGGCTTCCCATGGTCGAGCGCCCGGGCAGCGAGAGACAGGACATGGGCGACTTACGGCTGTTTGCTCGACCGGCTTTCCTGCAGGAGCACGAGCCCAAGACCCCGCGACCGGATCTGTTTGCATCGTGGGAGGCTTGGGATATAATCAGATCTATCTGTAAATACTCCTCGCGGCTGTTCGTAGGTAAGATCAAGACTTTTCATATCGGCTCTCTCATTCTCTGTTGCATTTTCGATAGCCCTGGATTCATTCTAATATCGACCTAGCTCTTGACCTGCCCAAGCTGCTCCCTCCACTGCCTGTCCAGTCCAGGTGGTACTCGGAGCCGGTCCGTGTTCTGACGCTCGAGGCCAGCATCTTTGTCCCAAATCCAAAGGGATACCCTGTCCTTTCCAAGGGCCACCAAGCCCTGATCTCTCGCTTTGTCCGCGCCCGAACACCGCCCTGGTTCTTGCTGTGCAATTGTGGCCCGATACCGCCGGCTTCGAATGGGAACAGCTTGAACGACATCAACTCATCTACCAGTTTCCCTACCCCTGCCGAATCGTCTCAAAACCCGACGGTCAAAGATGCCACTCCCCACCTCTCCTACTTGCGCAACCTCCAATCGAGGCAACCGGCCCTGGCCCCGATTGATCGGTTTGGAGCCGGCTATCAAGACTTCCTGCAGGCTCCTCTTCAGCCATTGGCTGTCAATCTCGAGTCGATCACATATGAAGTCTTCGAACGAGACCCGGTCAAGTACGACCAGTACGAAAAAGCGATTGCACGAGCACTGCATGACTGGATCGAGCAAGGCAAGCCCACGTCAAACCCCGATGGCCGCGTCGTGGTGGCTGTTGTAGGTGCTGGCCGCGGTCCACTGGTCACGCGAGCCCTGAAGGCAAGCCAGGATGTTGGCGTTGACATCGACATGTGGGCTCTGGAGAAGAATCAGAATGCCTTTGTGCTGCTGCAGACCCACAACCAGACCATCTGGAATCAGGCCGTCAACCTGGTCCACTCAGACATGCGCACCTGGAAAGGGCCCGTGAGGGAGGCCAGTGAGACTCCGATCAGGCAGATATACAACAAGGAACAAGAAGACGAAGAAGATGGCAGCCTGCAACCCCCAGCGACGTACACGCTTGCCAACCAGGTCGAATCCGTAGGTACCAGCCAGCCGGTTTTCTACAAGATTGACATCCTCATCTCCGAGCTGCTGGGCTCCTTTGCCGACAATGAGCTGTCGCCTGAGTGCCTTGACGGTATCCAGCACCTCCTGAACCCTGTCCACGGCATCTCCATTCCTGCCTCATACACCGCCTTTATCAGCCCCATCGCCACCCCGAAACTGTACGCCGATATCAACAACAGCATGGTTCAAACTATGCCGAACGCTGCCGAGATTCCCTATGTCGTTCTGCTCAATGCAATCGACCTAGTCAGCACAATTCCGGCCGGGCACACGGGATCGTCGACATCAGAATCGCCGAAGCAGCGCCACCATCCTGCCGCTGGGCCATCTCCCGTCATCCTGCCCACCTGGACATTCCACCACCCGAATCAAACTCTCCCCTCAGCCAGGTCCAGGTCTTCAAACCTGCACAACACCCGGTTCTCGTCTACAACCTTCCCCATACCAAACCGTGCAACCATACACGGCCTGGCCGGCTATTTCGAGTCTGTGCTCTACTCCGGTGTCGAGCTGTCGACCAACCCGCTTACGATGGCAGCCAAGTCTGAGGATATGATTAGTTGGTTTCCCATCTACTTCCCGCTCAAGCATGCCATGGTTGTGCCCGATGAGAGCGAAGTAGAAGTGTGTATGTGGCGAAGGACCGACGGCCGGAAAGTATGGTATGAGTGGCTTGTCGATGTTTATCTGCGCACCAGGGGGAGGCGAGCGAGGGTGGGTGGGAGCGAGCTGCACAGCAGTGAGAAGGAGGGCTGCTTGATGTAAGCAGGAGGAAGCAAGACAGTAATGCAGTGAGGAGGGCTGCTTGATGTAAGCAGGAGGAAGCAAGACAGTAATGCAGTGAGGAGGGCTGCTTGATGTAAGCAGGAGGAAGCAAGACAGTAATGACCCATGTGGAATTCAAGGGAATGCAAGCAAGCTCATCTAATAGGGATCATCCGTGACCCATTGGCCTGGTCTCCGCACATCCAGCGCTTCCTTTCGATTGACATCCTCGTGCATCCAGCCCATCCTCATCAGGATCTTCCTGACTACGCCGTTCTTCTGCTGGCCATACTCGACACCGTCCGAGACGCCATCCTCGACCATCTGCCATTTGATCCGGTCATACTGACGCCGTAGATCGGCATTCTCCTCGCGCGTCAAACACTCCCTCATGTCGCGATAGCCGCGTAGACTCAAGAGACCGTCCTCATTATCCTCGCTGATAATATACACGCTCCGCTGCGGGATGGCCGTCCAATCCTGATGCTTCATACTAATCCGCCCTCGGATGCCGCCGTCGCCAATACACTTGTAGTACTCGGTCGGCTCGGGCTGCCAGATTAGTGCATCGCGGGCAAGGAGTGCAGTAGCATGATCGCGGACGAGAATGACAATGTCAATGTTGGGTTTGGCGCTCAGCTTGGGAATCGAGGTGCTGCCTATATGCTCAATTGTGATGAAGGGGACCCCAGCCGAGGTGAGGTAGGAGGACAACTGCGAGGCCATCTTTGCAAAGTGATCGGGCCATGAGGGGTCAGGCGGCGAGACCAAGATCGGCATTTGCTTGTGCGTGCTATATTTGCTATTTGTCTTGCCTTGTCTTGTCAAACCAAAGGGGTGATGTCTAAATCAGTCGAGGGGATTTAGCAAGCGGAGAAGAGAGCGAGAGACATGTGATTAGGGTCAGACAGTCAGAGTCGTCCAGCATTGCAAACACAACTGGGTAGGCAGTTTGCGTCCACAATGCCATGGACTGATTTAGTTGAGGCCAAGTAAACAAAGAATACTTTTGGTGGTTGCCTTGTCTTGGCAGTGGCTAGTAATCAGGCTAGTCAGGATCAGGCTAATAGGCTATCAGGCTAATCAGGCTAACCAGGTTTGTCGGGAAATTTGAAATTCGTGAAGAAATGATCAGGCTAGCCCAGATGCAACATAGCGCCGAAAAGGCTTGGCGCTCTGGCGGCCATAAATATCGCTCTGGGTCTCCCTCTCTTCTTGATTTTTTTTCATGCGACTTTGTGAGAAATCCCCTCCCCCCTGCACCTCTGTGCTACTGCTAACAATGCCTTGCAGACTTCATAGGATCATTTCTATAGTAAACGTCCTCTTCTGAGCTCTTCTCACGAGCCACAGAATCCTCAACCTGGCTGACGATACAAAGGCCTCGGTGCCGTGGAGTGAAAAATGTGTACTCTCGCCGGTCTGGGCCTCTGGACGCTGCAAAGCTGAAGGAGTGCCATAGCAAGAGAGTGGTGATGATCTTGACCCTGCCACCAGCTCTGGCTTCGGCCGCCTGGTGGTCGGAGGCACCGACGGACTGATTCTGACAGGCAAACCTTTTCATGAACATGTATCCTTGGGGTGCAGTTTGGGGAGAGAGTGGCAGAGATTTGAATACTGCTGGAAGATGCTCTGAATGACTTGGTGATCGCGGGCGACGGTGACAGCGATGACAACATGGTGGCTGGGCCTAGGTTGACTCTTAGCCATGCAACATGCGTGGTGTGCTGCCGTGTCTGCCACTCGATAACATGCCTGTCTGTCAACTGGCGTGCTTCCCCTGCTATGCTATTAATAATGAATTCGTCAGTTGTGAGTTGTGGACGGTCGTAGAAAACTCCTCATTTTTGCAAAAAATCTCGATTTCCGCCCCACCACTGTCGAATTACTAATTAATAAGATGGACAGTGCAGAGAACAGCGAATGGCTGATACACACAGCAGACTGGATAGACCGCTTCCTGACGTTCTGGCATGATCACCGGCTGCTGGCATTCGCTGTGGTCGTGTGTCTCTCGCTGACAACACATGTACTTGTGCGTCGGCGAGAGGAGGTCGATGGGGTCGCTGTGCCGTCTCCGCCTTGTTCAGCAGTCGAGAAAGGCGTGGTCGACGCAGTCCCTGATGACAAGAGAGTTGCCCCGGCCAGGACCATCCCTGCCCAGACCGCGTCCAAGGCACGGCCGGTCAAGGTGGTAACGGGACGGCGACCAGACAAGAAGCTGACCGCCCGCAGCTCATCCTCGCCAACCGATCTCAAACTGAGGCCCTTTGTCTTCTATGTATCGCTGACAGGGACTAGTGAGCGCCTAGCCAAGCATGTTGCCGCCCAACTGCGTCGTCTTGGATCGGCCAGCAGCAGCAGCAGCCGAGTCTTGGAGCCAGAGCTGCTCGACTTGTCCTACATCGACCTCGACGACTACTTCATATCCGGCCCCAAAGCGCCCGGCAGCAGCGACAATGAGCCGACTGCGTGGCCATTCTACGCCATCGTCATCCCATCCTACGATATCGACACCATCCTGAACAATTTCCTGGCCCACCTCGACGAGACACACAATGACTTCCGCATCGACACCTCACCTCTGTCCACAATCGCCGGCTATTCGGTCTTTGGGGTGGGGGACCAGGAAGGCTGGCCAAGCGAGCAACAGGCGTTCTGCTACCAGGCCATTGAGGTTGACAAATGGCTGGCCAAGCTGACAGGCCGCAAGCGGGCATACCCGCTGGGCATGGGCAATACCAAGGGCGATCTGGACAAGAGCCTCGACGAGTGGATCAATGGTCTCTCTGATGCCATCAACGACATTGTGGCAACTGGCACACTAGGCGAAGGGGTGCCTGGTAGTGGCAACGCGGTTGAGAGCGAGGACGAAGAGGAAGCCGAAGAGGCCGAGTTCCCAGACGGCGGCCGACGAAAGAGACAGAAGACAAGCCTGTCGACCGACCTCGAAGATGTGGGCGGCGCAAAGAAAGTGACGGCAAAGGGCGGCGCCCCTCTCGCCACCGACTGGACTGGTGCTTATTCTTCTCGCACCGCTACAGCGTCGGCGTCGGCGCCGGCGCCGGCTGCTCCTCTCAAAGCGATGGTACCCAAGGAATCACCAACATACACTGCCTTGACCAAACAGGGCTACACCATCGTTGGCTCGCACTCCGGGGTCAAGATCTGTCGCTGGACCAAATCGGCACTGCGCGGCCGTGGCTCTTGCTATAAGAACTCGTTTTATGGCATTGCCTCACACCTCTGCATGGAGACGACGCCGGCGCTGTCTTGCAGCAACAAATGCGTCTTTTGCTGGCGCCATGGCACGAATCCGGTGTCGACGACGTGGCGATGGCAGGTCGACGACCCGCGGCTCATCTTCGAGGGCGCCAAGGAGGGCCACTACAAGAAGATCAAGATGATGCGTGGTGTTCCTGGCGTCCGGAGCGAGCGCTTTCAGGACGCCATGCGCATCCGACACTGTGCCCTGAGCTTGGTGGGCGAGCCCATCTTCTACCCGCGCATCAATGAGTTTGTCAGCCTGCTGCACGGCGAGAGGATCTCCAGCTTCCTTGTCTGCAACGCCCAGCACCCGCAGCAGCTGGAGTCGCTCCAGCGTGTTACCCAGCTCTATGTCAGCATCGACGCCAGCAACCGCGACAGCCTGCGCAAGATCGACCGGCCCTTGCACCGTGACTTTTGGGAGCGCTTCAACACCTGCTTGGACATTGTGCGCGAAAAGCGCTTTGTTCAACGCACCGTCTTCCGGCTGACGCTGGTCAAGGGCTTCAATGTCGAGGACGAGGCCGAAGGCTACGCGGATCTCGTGGCCAAGGCGCTGCCGTGCTTCATCGAGGTCAAGGGCGTCACATACTGCGGCACAAGCACGGCGACGGGTGCGGGGCTCACGATGCAAAACGTGCCGTTCTACGACGAAGTGGTGCAGTTTGTGCAAGCTCTCAATGACGCCCTTGACCGACGCGGACTTGGGTACGGCATCGCGGCAGAGCACGCACACAGCTGCTGCATCCTGCTGGCCAGCAATCGCTTCCACATCGGCGGCAGGTGGCATACCGTCATCGACTACGACCGCTTCTTCGCCCTGCTGGAAGCCGGACAGGACTTTGGACCCGAAGACTACTGCAAGGCGACGCCTGAGTGGGCGCTCTGGGGGAAGGGTGGCTTTGACCCGCGCGACGAACGAGTCGACCGCAAGGGGAGGAAGAAAGAGTGAGGGTATGGGTGCTGTGTTAGTGTACATAAAAACCAGGCTGGTTTCATCTCGGTTCGTGTCGTCGTCCTACCTGTCTATCTCTTGATCCACACGCCGCCGTTGCCAATCAGCCGGTCGCGCATCTGGTGGCCGTCCGTCCTGACGCCGAGCTTGTGCAAGGGCACCTTGTCAATCGACTTTTGCGCGCCCTCTCTCAGACCAACATAGCGCTCCGACATGGACCGGCTGGACTTTGCCTCGTTGATCCTTGATAGCACCGCGTCCGCAGTCCACTCAGGCCGGGCCAGACTTGCGGCTGCGCAGGCAGCATCGCGCGTTAACGCAGCCTGGCGCTTCTCCAGCCTCTCTTCGTGCTGTGGCGAGACGGGCCGCAACAAGGCCATCATGATCAGCGAGACTCGGGCGTCGAAGAAGGTGGCGCCTTCAAAGTCGTGCAGGATCTGCACCTGGACTGTCTTCTTCTCCACCACGCCTTGCGCTTTGCCCGCGCTGGCGTCGATGTGGCGCGGGGCGATGTAGATTAGGGCTTCGTGCCATTCATCATCCAGGATGATCTCGTCGTCGTCGCGCTTGGTTGTCTTGGTTGTTGCCTTGGGCCGGCTGATCGCTGCCCAGCCAAGGTATACGCCTCGATAGCGCAGCGTGATATCGCTGTCGACATACGCCAGGTCCGCGGTGGGGATCCCAAGCTCGTGGCCGGTCAGGCCTGTTCGGCCTCGCACGACGGTGCCGTGGAAGCGCACGGGGAATGGCGGTGCTGGGCCAGAGTCATCGCCGACGACGGCGGGCTGCAGCGGCGATACCAAGTCACCAGTGACCGGATCAACCACTTGATATCTAGACTCTCGGGCCTCCTCGGCCTGGCCTTCGAGCTCACCGACCTTGTCAGTAGCCGAAGTCACGGCCTGGTCATAGAGCATTGTTGCCGCTTCCTGTTGCAGGAAAGTCGGTTGCAGCACGCCGGTGACTTGACCGCCGACATACTGCTTCGCCGAGCTGACCGAGCTGACAAGCGGGGCCGCAGTCGCCGTCGCTGCTGAGCGCGCAGCAGTATTGGCAATCATGGAGCCGACCTTGATGCCCATTTCGAGCGGCAGCGTTCTCAACGACGCTCCCCGGATCGTGCTGCTGTCGGTCGAGGTGGAGAAGAGGCGAAAGACCGGGCTTGAGCACAGCGTCTTCTTGCCACCCTCGCCGGCACAAAGCACGACTCGCAGGTAGCCGTCCTGGGCCTCGCAGGGGATGCGCAGGATGCACGTCTCGCGCGGCACATGGTTCCTGGTTTGCTTGGTCGCGCGCTGGAGAAAGCGGGCAATGTCACGCTGATAGGCGCGCTCGTCGCCTGGCTTGATCTGGTCAGGCGATGCCTGCACTGCCGGCGTCACGTTGACCCACGAGCCATGGGCGCCCCTCCAGGCGCCGATGGCGAGCCCGGAGTGGCCGGAGAAGCCCTTGCGCTGCAGCCAATAGGTCCGGTCCGCCGGCAGCGGCTGGTCGGCGTACACAGTCAGCTCAAGGCTGGTGTAGTGACCCGAGTAGTAGACGAGGCTGTGCGAGTGCCGCTGAATCGAGTAGTGCTTGTTGGACTCGTGTGGATGGGCGACCAAGCCGCCAGCAATGTACCTGGCTTCTCCAAATGCCTGTTTGAAGGCACTGCCCAACGCTTCTGACCTTGTTCTGGAGGAGCCAGCCGGGGAGAGCGTATCCTCGTCCGTCTTGACAGGCTGCACGCGGCCGCTCTGGTATACGGGGATACCTCTATCCTTTGAGCCATTGATGTCTCTCTCCTTTGAGCCATTGATGTCTCTCGCCTTTGAGCCATTGATGTCTCTCGCCTTTGAGCCATTGATGTCTCTCTCCTTTGAGCCATTGATGTCTCTCTCCTTTGAGCCATTGATGTCTCTACCATTGCGGCCAGATACGGTGAGGCTTCTTGGGCCACTGCGACGCGCGGGTTGTACACTGTCGTAGGCTGGAGGTGGACTAGAAGGCGATGCTGCGGACCCACTGTTGAGCCGGGAAGAAGAATCATCAGACAAGACTAGGGGGCTTGGAACTGGCTTCCGCCGGATGGTAGTAGTAGAAGTACTAGTGGTGGCCATGGTCGTCAGCATTCCAGCGCCGGGCGGCGAGGTGGGGAGCTACATGAGGAGCAAAGTCCGGTTTCGACTTTTTGACACAGGCACAATGACAATGCACAGAACCATCGCCTTTCGTCATCGTCTGTCTCATCCGTCTCATCCGTCTCATCCGCTCCCTGAAGTAATGTCAGCACAGCCACACACAGCCTTGCATGACATTTATGACATGAATTATGTGCAAGCTCAGCCTCGCGTGGCATCGGCCCAGTTATATCCGCTTAACTGCGGGCTGACCACAAGTCACGTTAAATGCTTAAATTCGACGACGAGCAGAGGAGCAGACGACGGCGGTGGTGCTTTCTGGCAAGAGGTGATCCTTGCCTGGGTTTCTGAGCATGCTGCTGCGGTAGCAGGAGTGTCTTGGCATCGGCAGCTATGTCGACCGTCCCTCCATCGGCCCAGAAGTCGTCGAGGCCGTAAGGAGAGTTCCTGTTGCTGTGCAATGCCTTTTGCTAATCTGCACATAGTCCTATCATACCTCCGCCCTTTGAGGCCAGCCAGCCCCCGACAATCCGGCTCTATCCACTGTCCAACTACACGTTTGACACAAAAGAGACGCAGCCAGAGGAAGACCCGTCGGTCCTCTCTCGACTGCAGCGACTGGAGAGCCACTACAAGCAGCATGGCATGCGGCGGACATGCGAGGCCATCCTGGTCTGCCACGAGCACAACTCGCCGCAAGTCCTGATGCTGCAGATTGCCAATGCCTTCTTCAAGCTGCCGGGCGACTATCTGCGTCCAAACGACGACGAGATTGAGGGCTTCAAGGCCCGTCTGAATGAGCGGCTGGCGCCAGCAAACCCCAAGGAAGGAGACCTTGACTGGGTCGTCGGCGACTGCCTGGCCCAGTGGTGGAGACCCAACATCGAGACATTTTTATACCCCTACCTGCCTGCCCATGTGTCGCGGCCCAAGGAGCTGAAGAAGCTGTATCTCATCCACCTGCCGCCGACCAAGGTCCTGGCCGTGCCCAAGAATATGAAGCTCCTGGCCATTCCTCTTGGCGAGCTGTACGACAACACCGCTCGCTACGGGCCCCAGCTGTCTGCCATTCCCCACTATTTGAGTAAATACCGCTTCGAATGTGTCAACGAGCAGGGCGAGGTAGAGTATGTCATGCCAGGCAGTGCTGGGCCTGAGCAGAATGGTAGCCATGGATAAGGTGAAGACCCGAGATCAGCACCAGCACCAGCACCAGCACCAGCACCAGTACCAGCACCGCCCAAGAGATATTCGGATTTAAAAAAGCACCATTGATTATCTGACTTTCGCTTCTTTGCCTCTTCTATGCATTCATGCACCTGCCCTTGGACTCACTCGGGCTTTGCGAAGCGCTCTCTGACCTAGCTCCCTTCTGCGGAAGCGCTCTCTCCTACTTCCCTTCCGTGGAAGCGTTCTCTGACTCATTCCTCTGCACGAATCGCTCTCTTCCTCACGTCAATTCTCCTTCGTGGTAATGCCTCCCTCCTCCTCTGCTTCATCCTCATCTTCCAACACTATGCTCGACTCATCCAGCCCCATCCAGCCCCCCTTTTCATTCCTCCACACCACGCCCGGCTCACTGCGCCACTCCTCAGCATCACGCACATGCTCCTGAAGTCGGTGCCAGGCTGCCACTCGCTCCTGCTCGAAATCATGCCCGTACGGACACCCTCCGCCTCGGATATCCAACACTTTTGGACAATGCTGCACACCATCATTCTTTTTGAGCACATGTCGGCACGTCTTTTCCACATGGTGGATGAATGGACACGCCTTGGAGTGGTTTGGATGGTTGGCTGGAATCTTGCACATCATCGACATTGGGTCCTCAGGCCGTCGTCGCTCGCTCCATCGGAACATTTTCCTTCTCATCTGCCCCGCCGTCATCAGACCAGCAATTTTACCAGAACCACGGCCATTGGAACCAGCAGCCTCAGGTGCAGTGTTGCGAGCAGCAATCGCATTTCTCACGCTCACCTGGTAGATTGGAAGCGGCATTGGCGGAGGTGGTTGAAGCCGATGGGCCTGCACACTGTAGCACAGTCGCAGGAACCGACAACCGAAGAGCCAGGCCCCACGACTGCCAGTCTTCTGACTGTCGTGCCCAGACTCGCTCTCTTCCCAGAAGAAGATATTGTTGAACGGACACGCCTTGCCGCACAGATCAGCCGGGCAAATTCGCTCAATCAGCTCCTTTTGCACTTCGAGATAGCCATGGTTGAGGTAGGGAATGAAGAACCGCTTAGGATCTGCTAGGTCCAGCGCCGTGGGTGAGTACAGAGGAAGGTGGTGCAAGAAGTTGCCGTTGCCCAGGCCTCTGGTCGCTTCCGCCACCGATCGAGTCCCCGATGTGCTCGGCAACAGTTCGGGCGGCAACAGGCGCGGCTGGGGCGTCGGCGGCACAAGTCGTGGCAGCTGAACCAGCGAGTACGGGTGGCTGATGTTGCCCATGATGCCTGGCTGCGGCCGCAGAACTCGAGCTCGAGCTTGAGCTTGAGCATGGGCTTGAGCTTGAGCTTGGTCCCGACGAACCCGTGCTGGCTGATAGACCGCTCGTGGTGGATGATTGACCTCTCCCGCTCTTGCTCGAGGCTTGAATTCTGGAGCAGTTGAGCTCAGTCTGGATGGTGGCCATGCTGATGCTGCTGCTGCTGTCGTTGCTGCAGCGGCCGCCCGTCCCGGCGAGACACCATGACTGTCTTGTTGTTCCTCTGGCGGCCCGTCACCACTCTTTCGAGCTTGATCCATCTTGCAATCAACTCTTCCTCCAGTCAGCAAAAGCTAGAAGACAAGCCTTGTCCAGTGATTGAGACAGACCTCTGGAGGGGGGGAGGGTTCTGACATACCTATCTATTCTTGGGTCAGTCTTTCTGGATGGTACCAGACAAGAAGAAGTGGCAACAATGTTGAGCAGGTCAAGGTCCAAAGTCAAGGTGATTGTGAGGATGAGAGGATGAGAGGGAAAAAACTAATGTGTAGGTGTGTGTGCACTTCTCGGCAACAGCATGGTTCTCTCGGCAGGACGGTATGCCCGTGCTGCTGCTGCTGCTGAGGAGGCAGCGGGGAGGGAGAAGGGAGAAGGGGAGAGGCTGCAGTGCATGCTGCTCAATCACATACCCTGTCACAATGGCCTTTATTGAGAGACAGAGAGGACGGGGTCAGCCATCTCCTTCTTCCCTATCGCCCCTTGGGACCATATTCGAGAAATAAACCTGAACGAAACGGCAAGATGTCTCCTGTCAAACCTGAGCTCGATACACTCTGGTGTAGAACATGATATGGCCACAAAACAAGGGGATGATGAGAAAGGTTGAACAAGTGGTGCAGTCTGTGGTTTGACCAGCGTAATTAGTTAATTATTACTGCATCCCACCGCCTTCGTCTTCTTCTTCCTTGCTGCCAGTTACCCTATTCGCAGGCTGACAAGAGCAGACCTAAAAGTGTCCCAGAATAGTGGGCGTGCGCTCAGGGCCCCAGGGCATTCTCATGTGGACGCGATGCTCCTGTGGGGTGTTGAGGATCAGGCAGCGACGCGGAACCACGCGGGTGGCGCCGGCCTGCAACGCGTCGAGCACATGGGCCTCGAAGCGAGAGCGGGACACCTGGCGGGCGGCCTCGAGATCATGCCCGACGGCGCAGTCATAGGCCTTGTCGAGCACAATGGTGCACTTGCGAAAGCTGGCCACGAAGCGGCATGATGGCTCTACCTCGGCGTGGATGTGCGGGCACTTGCTCTCGTGGCGACGCTCCCACTCCTTCTTCGTGTCGTACCGGCTCTCGTAATTCTCATCCTCTGGCGACAGATTCTCCGGGTTCAGACCTTCCCAGTCCGGGCAACGGTAGTCGGTGTACTTTTCAAGTTCCTAAAAAAACAAAGGGCAAAAGTTGAGTCAGTTTGCTTCGTCTTTTGAGTTTCGCAGTTGTTTGTTCCCTTTCTGAAAAGAGGACAGGGGTAGGCCAAAACTAACCGAGCACAGGCGGACCATTTGGCAACCTCCCTCAAACTCGTCCCAGGGGCACGGGTGCTGCAGGAGATCGGCAGGGCAGATGCATCTGGCGATCAGATCGTCGTTGATTTCGACATAGCCTCCTGCCCACTGAGCGTAGTATTTGCCTTCTTCGAGATCGATGACCGGGACCAGTGTTGGCAGGTTAAGTCTCGCTGTTAGGCCACACACACGTTAGACTGAATTCTTTTTGATTCAGTGGTGATTTCTTACCTCTGCGACGCTCTGCTTCGATTTTCCAGAGCTGTGGTACGAAACGGTGAGAGAGCTTGACTTGCTCCAGGGTTGGGTTGCTGGTGCGATGGAGGCTCGAGGGGACGTAGCCGTAGAAGTTGACCTTTTGGCCGTATCTGACCCCGATCGGCTCAACTCGTCTGCCGCCGCCGTTCTGCTGCGTTCGGCCCGCGACGGCGCCGTTTCCTGGCGAAGAAGGGAGTTTCGGCGCTTTTGGGATAAGCCTAAGGTGGCCTGGTGGCGGCGGCGGTGGTGGTGGCTGCCTTGTGTTGGAATTGCTAGCAAAGGGAACTCGTGGTCGGCCAAAGGATGGATGAAAGTTGGAGGCTTGAGAGAACATCTGATGGTGTGGTGCTGAAGAGATATGAGCTCGATCTCTCCAGTTGGCTGACCTCATTGCACGCTGTTCTTGCTCTTGATGCTGTTGCTGTTGCTGGGCTAGATGGTACATATTGACTGACGGAGAGAAAGGGAACTGGCCATGGTAGGGAGAAGGTGGTGGTGCGTTGCCACCTGGGATGAAAGGCGGTGTTGGTGGATAGAACACACCAAAAGGAGCGGGGTAAAATGGTGAAGTGAATGGCTGAGGAGAATTAAGTGGCATGTAAGGGTAAGAGGCAGGGCTGAAGTGATGCTTGTCTTGGCCTTCCAAGTAGGTCTGGTCATCACTGGCAGGCTCTGACTTGGATCCTTCAGGTTCTGACTTTGACCCTTCAGAGCCTGAGGGTGTGTAAATGGTGTCTGAGCTCATCCTGAGAGAGTGACTTTGTTTCCAGTCTTGCAGGTCTGCTTCATACAAAGAGAATGATCTGTGTACTTATAGAATATGGTAAGAGTAGAGTATCCCCAGAAGATTGGCCTGTACCTGGATGGCAAATACTGGTACAGATAGGATAGTGGTATTCTCATGGAAGACTGAAACACATTAAAAAGAAGCAACAACAGGAACCAAAATTGTTAGTTAAAAACAAACTTTCCCAAGATTTTTTGTTTGCAACTGCCTTCTGATCAGTGATAATTGTGATTTGCTATCAGTGATGTCAAGTAGACTCGACCAACAATAGAAATGAATAAAGACAGACTAGTTGCACACAGTAAGAAAGAGACTTACCAGTCCTAGGCCTCTCCTGAGGTGAGTCACAAGAGCCCTAGGTACCAGGTAGGCCTTCACAGTAACTAGGTATCTTGAGACATACAATGGGCATGTGGTAGGCTGATGAATCTCAGTGTAGCTTGTTGATCCACTAGTGCCACTGCCCCTGGATCTCCATCTCTATACACCCTGGACTTGTAGGAGCTTGCAGATATTGGCACTCCCACTGACAGCCACCCTGAAATCCACATGTAGGATATCAAGACACAGATGAAGGGCTGGCTAGATGGGGAATAATATGCATGAGGTCAGTACAATCAGGTGATGTAACCAGGTAGTGTTTTCAAGGTGGGGGGACTAAAACTCATTCTGAGCTTGGTACAAGGGAGTGATGCTGTGACAGACACAAAGCTGAGCCTGACAATGATTCTAGAGCAATCTGCTGTGCTTCACTTGAGGATGAGGGAGAAGGTGAGGTCAAATTTCACATTAGGCGCCATCTCAGTTTTGGTTAAGCTGGTGGGCCATGATTATATAAGGCGGCGAGGGTTGTATGTCATCTCTTACATAATATTCAGGCAAGTGGGGGATATTCTTCAGTTTAATAAGCCGTCTGGCCCTGTGTGCTGATGGCACTGGGGGCACTGGGCTCCAAGTCAGCCAGTCAAGAGTATATATGAGATATAGATCTACCAGGCACCCTCGTAAACCATGTCAGTCATCATTGCCAGAAGCTACACATATACCCATGCCCCCCCCCCAACTCGAACAGCCGCATTTTCTCTTGCCGTCATGGTGCCACAGCCAGGGTTGCAATCCTGCCTCTGGATACTGAGAAATAACGCCACAGCCATGCCAAACGCGAAGCATAGATGAACACACGCCTTTTACCACTTGATACAGGCGACGCAGTCTATTTAGCCGGAACTTCGACTCTGCCCTCGTTTCCAATGCCTCCCTTTGCAAGGCTGGGGAGCACTGCGAGACATGTTAGCTTCAGCCGGGTGCAGAAGAGCAATGTTAGTGAATGCACTTACGGTAGGTAATATCGTCCCACGGGTGGCGGTACAGGCTCGTGCGGAGACGCTTCTGATCAAGGTAGTGCGCAATCAGACCGATGCTTCGGCCGAGCACGAAGAGACCATTTAGGACACCCATCTTCAAGTAGTCCTCAGCCTCTTCGGCGGAGAAGGCACCGCAGTTACGGAGGAGATCAACGAAGCAGACAGCAACGCAACCGTCAACGTTCAGGATGAGGTTATCCTTCTTGGACGTGGTAACTGTCTCGACGGCAACAGCATAGTCGAGAAGCTTGTGAGAAGGAAAGTTCTTGACGACGAACTCCTTGACAAGCTCGACACGGAGATCAGGATTGTTTCGGGACTTGACACGGTGACCAATGCCCGGAATGAGCTTGTTCTCTTTGCGCATCGTGTCGACGAATTCTCTCGGCGACCAGCCCTTGTCAAAGGCCTTGGTAAACTCCTCGGCAGCACCATCGAGGGCGCCACCGAAACGTGAGCCAATGGTTAGGAGACCGGCAACAAGGGAAGAGATCAGGTCTTTGCCGGCACGGGTAGTGATGATCGTGTTCATTGCACCGGAAACGGCCGGACCGTGATCGGCAGTCAGCATGAGAACCATCTCCAGGAATTTGCTGGCATAAGGCGGCAGGCGGCGGCGGAACCAAAGAAGGGACATGACGCCACCAATGCCGATATCCTCCCTGAAGACATCGGAGATGGGCATGCCAGCATACAGCAGCTCTTGGCCTCTGTCGTCAGAGATGGTCGAGATGAACGCGGCCGGCTTTCGGATCATGCCGAGCTCCTGGGCCCAGGCGTAATCCATAGGAATCTTGGGCGGCACTGGCTCAGGCGCAGGCTTGATAGTGCCCTGCTTGACGAGCTTCTGGTAGACTTCAGCGAGCAAGGCGGGCATTTCCTCAAACGTGTCGGGCACGTAGAAACCGGCCTCTCTCATCTGCTGGTTCTTCACCGTCGCTGTCTCGAGCTGGGAGTTGGCTGAGGCACCGGCGTGACCAAACTGAACTTCGGTCTTGAACATGCTGGCGCAGGTTCCAATGGCCCAGGCAACAATGGGCTTGGTGATGGTGCCATTCTTGACAGCCTCAATCACACGGTACTCTTCGACACCGCCGACTTCGCCCAGAAGCACGAGGATCTTACAATCGGGCTCAGACTGGTATCGCAGCAGGTGGTCGATAAAGGAAGTGCCAGGGTAGCGGTCGCCACCGATGGCAATGCCCTCATACACACCATCGGTGTTTTGGGAGATGATGTTGTTCAGCTCGTTTGACATGCCGCCAGACTTGGAGACGTAGCCAACAGAGCCCTTGCGGTAGAGCTTGGACGCCACAATGTTGTCCATCATGCCACCCGTGTTTCCAATCTTGAACGCACCCGGCTTGATGCCGCCGACAGTGGCGGGGCCGATGATTGTAATGCCCTTCTCCTTGGCCGTGACCATGATCTCACGTGCTCTTCGCTCAGGTACACCCTCGGCGATGATGGCAATTGACCGCACCTGGGGGACATTCATAAGCTCCATGGTGGAACTATACACCGACCGCGAGGAGGCGAAGTTTACAATCGTGTCAACATCCGGGTGCTTCTCAAAAGCCTTGTCGACCGACTGGTACACGGGCAGCAGAGTCTCGCTGGTGCCCCAGTACATCTTGCTAACGAACTGGCCGCCGAAAGTGTAGATGATGCCGGCCACCGACGGGTTCTGGCGCTTGCAGATGAAGTCGAAGTCTAGCATGCCCTGCACGGCTTTGGGCTGCATTCCGCTAATCATGGGAGTCAGCAACTGGCTCCAAGGCGTCTGGTGGGCAGAGCACGCGACTTACTAGACAAAGCATCTCGTCTTGTTGTGGAAGAGCACATTCTGCAGAGGGCTCAGTACCCTCGACGAGGGATCAAAGCGGCGGATGTTGTCGTTGGCAGAGATGGCGTCTGGTGCCGTGCTGCCGTTGGCCGTAGCCTTGGACGTTCCGTTGGCCGACGGAGCCTGGGTCTCTTGGACGGAAGGCATTGCTTCAGGAGATCCCTCTCGAACTGGAAGGCCCATTGGTACTCAGTCAGCGACGAGTTGCCTTGGGGTCAAAAAAGGGACGAGGTAAAGGCAGAACGGGCAGTAGGCAGCGGCCCAAGTAGCAGGAGTAGCAAAAGGAGCAGTGGCAGGAGCAGCAGTGGGAGGAGCAGGTCGCAGGAAGAGGAACAGCAGTGACAACCGAGGCAGCGACGGAGAGCGGACAGTTGGATGGCTTACAGTAGATAGAGAGTCGGCGGATTGATCTTGATCTTGATTTAGATCGGGGCAGGACGAAGGGACAGAAAAGGTGAAGACGGTGAAGAGGTGCCACGGCCGTCAAGACTGAGGATTGTGGGCAATTGCCATGCTCTCTCTATCGATCAGGGCAGCCAAAATTGGCCCGGCGGATGTGGCAGGTGGGTCCGTTGAGAATGGGATGGGGCCAGTGCCTGCGGGCGGTGAGAAAGCTAGGCAGCTCCGCCCGGGAGCCGAAACAGGCCTTCGCGGCCGGTTGAGGGCTTGAGCTGGGGCCGAGTTGGGCAGGGCCAACAATCGGACTCCGAAGGGCCTGTCCCTTGGCCTCAGCATTTCGCTGCAGCTCCAGGACTGGTCAACAAAAAACGGGCGTAGTGGCCGCGCTGATTGGGCCATCGTATCAGCCCATCTCCACCTGCCCACGGCCTTGCTTGGGCTCAGCGGAAGGCAGGACCCACTGCGTGCACGTATTGGCAACTGCGGATCCTTCTGCCCCGAGCCCAACGCAAAAGAATCGAGAACGGGATACAGTCGGCCAGAAGACAAGCACGGCCATCCGTCTGCCTGTCTGCCTGTCTGCTCTCACGACGCACCATACTTTGCCTCTGCCCTCGCAGCTTCCTCCCTTCTGCTTCCTATACCCCCCGATTCCTTTTGTTTGCCATCTAGTCCCTCCTCACGAGACCCTCCCCCACCTTCACCGCTGCGTCCACCATGTCTGCCAAATCCATCCTCGAGGCCGACGGCAAGGCCATCCTCAACTACCACCTGACACGTGCTCCGCTGGTCAAGCCCAGCCCGCTGAAGGCCAGCGGCGTCCACAACCCCCCGCCCAAGCTTGCCTCGATCTACTTCCCTGAGGACGAGCAAGTCTCGGCAGTCTTGGACCAGGTCGAGGCCACATATCCCTGGCTGAAGGCTCCTGGTGCACGGTTTGTGGCCAAGCCAGACCAGCTGATCAAGAGACGAGGCAAATCCGGCCTGCTGGCTCTGAACAAGACGTGGCCAGAGGCAAGGGCCTGGATCGAGCAACGGGCAGGCAAGGAGCAACAGGTTGAGACGGTCGTCGGCACTCTCAGGCAGTTCCTGGTTGAGCCGTTTGTGCCTCATCCTCAGGACACCGAGTACTACATCAACATCAACTCTGTCCGAGACGTAAGTAAACCAAAGCCCGGCTGCCTGGGTAGCATGTACTGACCCAGCCAGGGCGACTGGATCCTCTTCACCCACGAGGGCGGTGTCGATGTCGGTGATGTTGATGCCAAGGCCGAGAAGATCCTGGTCCCCGTCGACCTGAAGAAATTCCCGACACACCAGGAGCTGGCCAAGACGCTGCTGAAGAATGTGCCCCAGGGCGTGCACAATGTGCTGGTTGACTTCATCATCCGTCTCTACTCGGTCTATGTCGACAGCCAATTCACCTACCTTGAGATTAACCCGCTTGTCGTGATCCCCAACGCTGATGCCACCTCGGCCGAGGTGCACTTCCTCGATCTTGCTGCCAAGCTTGACCAGACGGCTGACTTTGAGTGCGGCACCAAATGGGCGATCGCCCGCAGCCCGCAAGCGCTCGGTCTGCCTGGCGTCAAGGCGGACGGCAAGGTCACAATCGACGTGGGCCCTCCGATCGAGTTCCCCGCTCCCTTTGGCCGTGAGCTGAGCAAGGAGGAGAAGTACATTGCCGATATGGATGCCAAGACTGGAGCTTCCCTGAAGCTGACGGTGCTGAACGCCAAGGGCCGCATTTGGACTTTGGTCGCTGGTGGTGGTGCGTCGGTTGTGTATGCGGACGCCATTGCATCCGCCGGCTTCGTTTCCGAGCTTGCCAACTATGGTGAATACTCGGGCGCTCCGACCGAGACCCAGACATACAACTACGCCAGAACGGTTCTCGATCTCATGCTTCGAGCACCCGAGCATCCCGAAGGCAAGGTTCTCTTCATTGGTGGCGGTATTGCCAACTTCACCAACGTGGCCTCTACATTCAAGGGCGTGATTCGAGCGCTGCGCGAAGTCGCTCCTGTCTTGCGCGAGCACAAGACCCAGATCTGGGTGCGACGTGCCGGTCCCAACTACCAGGAGGGTCTTAAGAACATCAAGAGTGTTGGCGAGGAGTTGAAGTTAAACATGCACGTCTATGGACCGGAGATGCACGTGTCTGGTATTGTGCCCCTGGCTCTGGCTGGCAAGACCACCACCATCCCCGAGTTCGGGCTGGCCTAAGCGGCCGAAGCTCAGATTTTGATCAGCTGTTTTCTGCTCCGGGTATCGCATTGCGGGCGATTGGGATTCAAGGTCGCGGCGTTGGCCGCTGCGTTGCAACCATGGGTATGGATGTATGATGAATGTCGTATTCTGGCAGGGCTGCAAGCGACTTGTGGTGCGATTGCCAGGATCTGGGAAACGTAGACAAAAATGCTTAGAGCGGGATGATGACGACGCCATGTCTGCTTGTCTGGCTTAGGTACTTGCGATTCCTCAATCTTTGCAGTGTAGTCCTCAATCTTGCAGTGTAGTCCTCAATCTTGCAGTGTAGTCCTCAATCTTGCAGTGTAGTCCTCAATCTTGCAGTGTAGTCCTCGATGTTTGCAGTGCAGTCCTCAATCTTTGCAGTTGCTTGCATGTGTAGAGGCGGCGAGAAAGAAAGCGTTTGGCAACGTTGACCTGGCTCATCGATCCTCGCTCTCCCGTGCACCTGCCAGCTCATCAATATAGGCTAGATTCCCACTCTTGCCTTGGCCAGACCTGTCCTCCTTGATCAGCACCGCTAGTACTTCCACCGGGGGATCGAGGCCCAGCCCGTCAGCGCGCCGCCACCGAGCCAACCGGGAGATGCCAATACACGGGCCATACTGGGAACTGATATCAAAGTGACGGAGGATCTTCTCATGCACGGACAGCGAGCGCTGGTGGACTAGAGAGTGTGCTTGTTAGCTGAGTAGAGACAAAAAAAGACGGAAAAAAAAAATCCTGTTTGATCATACTTACCACGCGGCGCCACTCGCTTGTCCTCCTCGGCCTGCCAGTACCTCCGAATCTGCGTGTCCGTCACCTTGTCGGCCAGTGCTTCCCGGGCGCTATGACTAGTTACTAGTGCCGAGCTTGTCCGGGTCTTCTTCTTGTTGCGCACCGATGGCGATGGCGATGGCGATGATAGCACTACCGCTGCCGCCGACGACGACTGTCTCTGCTGCTGCTGCTGCTGCTGCTGCTGCTGCTGCTGCTGCTGCCGCCGCCGCCGCGACGACGACCGCACCGGGATGGAGATGGAGAATTCTTCTTGCACACGACAACGACGATCAGCTGCCGCCGCAATACCATCATCATCATCATCATCACCATCATCATCAAAATTACCCTTCTCCTCTGGTTCGGGAGTAGAGGGGACTTGGACGGTGACGACGGGTGGCGGCGCTGTTGCTGTTGATGTTGCCGTTGCCGTTGCTGGGCTGCTGTTTAATGTCGACGATGCCGACGACTGGGATTGTTTCCGCTTTGACGCTGACAGTGATGATGCATCTCGGGCAGCAGTCGGTTTGGTAACGCGGGTGGCTTTGGCGCTGAATGAGAGTGTGGGTTGATTGCTGCCGCCGACGCCCTTTGTTGAGCGGCGTCGAGTCGTGGCCATGGTTTGTGTCTTGGTTTTTTCTTTTTTCCTCTTCTCGTTTTGTGTTTTTCAGGCTGGCTGAGAGAGAGAGAAAGAGAGACAGCGCGATGTTATCGGTTGAATCTTTGTGCGAGAATAGTTGGTGATGATGATGATGAGGTTCAAGGATGGCGCAACCCCCACCCCGTTGCTGTGCCAACCTCGATTAGGCAGACGCGCTCGCCAAGGATTATTCACACGCGTAAAGTGGCCCTGTCTCTACTACACCCCTTTTTACTATAGCTACCATCATTAATGAGGCCTCCAACTACACTAATACCTGTCCTGGATAGGAGAATATCTATCAATCAACAGGGGAGAGAGTGTCACGTGACAGGATATCTTCTCTCTTGGGCACATATCATTTTATGAACCTGGATCTAGAGGTCAAGACAAAATCTATTTACTTGGCTTGTTTCAAGGCATTAGCAATCACATCGACCATCTCCAGCACCTTCTCCTCCTCCAGTCGGCGGCCTACGCATTGCAGAGAGACGGGCGCACCGTGATACAGCTCAGGATCGTAGTCTTCCTGAATCCTCCTGTCTCGGTCTGATATCGGCTGGAAGGTGGACAAGTCTCTACGCTTGTCAATGTCTTTGTCGGCAAACAAGACTGGGAAGGTGCTCGAGGCCAAGTCTATATGTCATCAGTCAGAGTCATTCATAGAGGTTAGATCACACCAGAACGTACCAAGATAGTTCCACACCCCAGTGTAGCCAAGGTGGAGGTCGTGCTGAGTTCCACCGAGGCGTGGGGCGGCTTGTGGAGCGACAGCCTGGATGATGGCATCGACTCCGCTGTTCGTCCATCGCTCAACATACGCTTGCTGGAGGCCATTGCGCTTGATGGTCATGTTGCGCAGCTTGGTCGGCCCCAGTTCCTTTTCACCGGCCTTGGCAG
This sequence comes from Chaetothyriales sp. CBS 134920, assembly GCA_003693665.1. Lineage (NCBI taxonomy): Eukaryota > Fungi > Ascomycota > Eurotiomycetes > Chaetothyriales > Domatiomycetaceae > Domatiomyces > Domatiomyces catenatus. The sequence goes on along the minus strand of QQSL01000001.1, from coordinate 460,780 downwards.
CTGCCTCGAAGCCCTTCATGGAGGGGAAGATGGGCTCGCCATAGGCCGAGGTGTGATCGATAATGGCAGTCCCGCCAAAGGTATGGAAGGCTTCTATGATATGGTCGATGATCTCAACGTGTCCGTCAGGTTTCCAGTCAATAACTTCATGTCCTTGGGCCTCCAGAGCCTTGCGTGTCTCCTGCAGGGCTCTTTCTACAGGAGGATGGCCGTGCACCATGTTGTCATGGTCGCTGATGATGCCGAACCTCAGCTTGCGGCCGGGGGGCTGTATGACATTCTTGCGCCACGGGATCGGCAGGACCTTATGATCACGAGTCCAAGGAGCATTCTGCTCTCCCAGAACGGCTTCAGAATACAACTGCAGCGTCTTCAGGGACGTTGACATGGGTCCATTGACGGCCAGAATGAACTCCTGGCCTGGAATGCCTGAACGGGTGCCATATGCGGGAAAGCGACCAAAGCTGGGCTTCAAGCCGTACAAATAGCTCCAGGCAGCGGGAATGCGAATACTACCACCAATGTCGGTGCCAATGCCCAGGGGCGAGGCTCTGAAAGCAATCAATGCACCTTCGCCACCGCTCGAACCGCCGCAGCTGAGTGCCTTGTGCAGAGCGTTGCGGGTTTCGCCCCAGACGTTATTGATTGTCTCCGACATCATCATTGCCACGGGGATGTTTGTCTTGACATAGAAGACTGCGCCCAGGTCTCGGAGCAGAGTCACGAGCAAGGTGTCCTTGTCTGTCGGCTGGTTGGCCAAGGCAGCAAGGCCAACAGAGGATGGATGAGGGGCGGTAATCATGCAGTCCTTCAGGGAGATGGGCAGGCCATGCAGAGGGCCAATAGTCTTGCCTGTCTTCTCGAGATAGTCGTCGAGATACTTGGCCCTCTCAAAGCCCTCGACAAACAGCACCTCGGTCAGGCAGTTGGTTAGTTCCTGGGCATATGCAGCTGCCTTGGCAAAGGCCTTGATGACGGTCAAGGATGTCCATGTCCGATTGGCTATCTTGGTCAAGATGTCTTCTGCATCCGACTGGATGATTTCGAGCTCTTCTGGAGTATAGTAGCCTGACTTGAGCGCATACTCGGTCAGATTGTTGGGCAACTCGGACTCTTCGACCTTGGGCGGCTGGAAGAATGCAGCAATCGCATCGGCTCGTCGTTTCTGCGCAACGGCAGCCTCTTGGCGGTAGTCTTTGACTGGGGACGCCATCGTGCTTCAACTTACTTGTATGGACAGAAGCGTCTCAAAGGCCGAACGGGAAAGTCTAGGCTTTATAAGAGGAGAGAAGAACCGGGCCGAGGATGCTGACGCTCAAGTCCGCCAGTTCAAGGCCGAGAGATGGCTATAGTAAGTTAGTGTTAGCCAGCATTGGATGAGGGGCAGAAGAAGAGATGAGATAATCAATCAGACAGTTATCGGCAGGAACGAGGCCAGATGGGGGGTGTTGCGTAATCAATAATCGGTCGTAGCTTCCAACATAGACTACGAGTACTGTGGTATGGAGAAGCTGCTGTACTATCAGTACGGTATTCTAGTATTCTATCGTATCAACCAACACCACAGTAAATTAATTTTTCTCATGCCCCAGTGCACCTCTTACCATGTCTGTTACTCTGCACACCACTCACGGTGACCTCAAGGTAGAAGTCTTGTGCGAGAGCGTGCCAAAGACAGCAGAAAACTTCCTTGCTCTGTGCGCCTCGGGAGCGTATAATGAGACGCCATTCCACCGGCTGATACCAGACTTCATGGTGCAAGGGGGTGACACGTCTCTGTCTCCTCTGAATACTGCTGACAGTCCCATTCCCAAGGGCGGCACCTCAATCTGGAGAGAGTATTTTGAGGATGAGATCAAGGTACCGGCCTTGAGGCACAACGCCCGGGGCGTGGTATCGATGGCCAACAAGGGGCCTTCAACCAACGGCAGCCAGTTCTTCATCACGCTCAAAGAAGCACCGCACCTGGACGGGAAGAACACCGTCTTTGGGCGGGTGATTGATGGCGCAGAGGAGGGCGGGACACTTGAGAGGATCGAGGCAGTGGCCGTGGACAAGAAATACCGGCCCAAGGGAGAGACAATCCTTCTCCAGAAGGTGACGATTCACGCAAACCCCCTCGCCGGGTGAGCTATGGTCTGGGACAGGGTCTACGTCCGACATAAGATCTGGTCTGGCTGGCTCATTTCCTCGTCTCGGACCCGCCAACAGACTCGAGAAATATGCGGGTATGCAGCGGGCAGAACCACTGATTAGTTGCTAGACCGAGCTTGGTTCTCGTCATGGGCGGAGAGTTGGACAAGCTTGCATCGGCCAGGGCAGTGGTCCGGTAGATTAGATGGGCGATCATGATGCCATGACAAACCAGGCGGGCAGACGAGACGAGGTGGCGATGGATGAACATGAGCCTATGGGTACTCTTTACCTCTAGAGGCGTGATAGAGTTGATTGAAATATTATCCTGGCTGAATCAGGACCGACTTGTCCGCCGTCGGTGGCCGCCGCCGTTGCCCATCGGGAGAGAGCACGTGTTTTGGCCTTGCACGACAATAACATTGCCATTCCTGTGTAAGAAGTTACTTTGCAGCGCCCTTCTCTCTATCCTCTATCCATCCATCGACAGCACAGTCAGCCTTATTTTATCGCTCCCTGCTCGCCCCCAGATTACGCGTGTGCAGCCGCCGTTGCAGCCGCCGTCGGTGACAGTTAGCGCCCTGCCTGCGGCCACGGCACCGTCAGCCGGCTCACGCGGACAAAACAAAGCGCCCATGGTCAGCTGGCTGGGCGGTTTATGACCAGCTCTATGGGCTGCCACGTCTTACAGCGGCTGCCGACCTTGCCTGGTGAAGAAGAAGGGAGATCTCGCCGCGGGCCGCCCACCGTTTGGCCCTCGGTGCTGCCATACAGCCACCACACCGTCTGACGGGTTGATGTGTGGTGGTTCGACAGTGACCAGCCGCCCACGATGAGCACAGTCACTTATGCCCAGGTCAGAATCGTTGGCCGGCCCAACGCGAACTTCCTGGTCGGCTACCCAGGCATCTCTGCTACTCTGGTATGTGCACCTCCTCTCTCCTCTTTCTTTCGTTGTTTTGTCCCCTCTCTCTTTCTTTCGTTGTTTGTCCTCTCTCCTCTTTCTTCGTTCGTTGTTTGACGTTCTGCCTGCAGCCTCGCATAGAAGGCACGGTCGAGCTACGGCCTCTCCACGGCGTCTCGAGCCCGGTCAAGATCACGCTTGTCACCATTTCCCTCCAGCGCCGCGAGTCGATCCATCCAAATGCCGATTCGGTGGCCAAGAAGCACCTGGCCGCGCCGCGCAAGGAGTCGACCGAGACGGTGGGCAAGGAGATGCTGCTGTACCGGTGCCACGCCAAACAGGCGCACGAAGAGATCATGTACATGGACCTCCCCTTTGTCATCTTTATTCCCTTTGGCCGCGGCGGGCAAGAGACGGCGCGACGGGTGCCGCCGGCCAGCCTACAGCTGCCCAAGCGCACGGCCGAGACATTCTACGAACTGGTTGTCACGGTGGGATACGGTGATGGCGTGCAGAAGAAGTACGCTCATCTGGTGCCAATCACAAGATACGACACCCTATCAACATTTGGCATGTACAACCGACCAGAATCGGCTGAGCGTGTGGCCGACCACCTGGTCACCCTCGGTATCTCATTGCCGCGGTGGAGCTACGGACCGCTTGACCCGGTCAGCGTGTACGTCAAGCTGTCGCCTAATCCAGACTGGCTGAACAAGGCCAAGAAAGTGACAGTCAAGCGGATAGAGGTGGGGATTGACGAAGAGGTCATCTACAACCACGAAGGCGACGAACCACAGCGAAAGACCAAGACGTTGGCACGAAAGGTCGAGACGGTTGGCATCAAGCTGCCCGAGCCAGGATACATCACCAACGTCGTCTTGGTATTCCCCAGCCATGACCTGAGAGACCAAGATGGCATCTTGCCCCGAAGCAGGGCAGCCTTCCCCAACTATGCAGTGACGGGCTTCACAACAACAGCAGGTTTGTACAAGGTGGAATACTACCTGACCGTCAAGGTAAGTGCGGGCTAAACCACGCTTTCGGCATTGGTACTCATCTGCTCCAGGCTTCGCTCAATGGTGCCAAAGACATCTTGCTGAAACAGCCGATTGTGGCTTGCCCACTCGACCATGCTGCCTGCAAAGCGGAAATGGAGGCCATCGAACAGGCGGCCAGAGATGCAGCCCATGTGAACAGTGACAACCCCTTGTTGCCTCTGGCCACCATAATCAAGGCAAGAGATGCCGATGCGCTCAGATGTCTGGGAATTGCAATGGTAGCAGGTGTGAAAAAGCCGCTGATCGAATGAGATGGCCAGCAGAAGCCTGACATGTCTCTCGTTTGGATGAGTTGCACGAATGAGATGGCCGACAGAAGCCCGACAGGTCTCTCGTTTGGATGAGTTGCACCTGTAATTCACTCATTTTCAGCCCCAATATCCGGCCGCTCAATGATCGGAGGTTCATCCAAGGGAGAAACTGAATTTGAACAGACTTGAGCGTGGCGCCCGCATGCGTATTTGGCTGGAAACATGAACACAACCAGGTCTTTGATCTTCGCTCCAGGGGTGCTGCCCTAAGAGGCGCCGAGAGAGAGAGAGAGAGAAGAGTATGAATGTAGCCAAGTGCGCCGAGAGAGAAGAGTATGTATGCAGCGAAGTTGAGCCTGGATCTCAAACAGTCTGGAACATGAAGCGAGACCACGACATGGTGCAAGCCTTTTCACCTTTTCACCTTTCACATTTGCTGGGTTGGTTCGTTGGTTGGGTTGAGGTTGGGATCTTGGTGCTAGGATGGGCGGGCAAGGAGTCAGGGGGACGCATTTAAAGGGAGAGTTGCAAATCAGACCTGGGATGAGAATCAAGGAAAACAGCTGCAGAGAGGTCATGTCATCGCCTGGTATCATCACCGACAGACATCTTTGCAAGCAAGTCTGCTATGTCCTCCTTGTCCACAGAGTGTGCTCTGAGATTCTCGTCCAGGTAGGAGTTCATGATCTCGGACGCAGACTTGTATTGCACCGAGTCGGCGCCCCAGACTCTCTCGATATTGGACAGGTTGGCACGGATGTAGTCAAGCACGTTCTCGATCAGCTTGAGCGTGGCCGCCTCTGAGCCCGGCTCCGCCATACTCGTAGTCCGCTGCTGCTGGGACGGTAGTGGGGGCATGCCGCAGAAACTTATTCTTAGAAGCAAACGATAAACTTGACAACTTGAGTTTTGCAGATGAAACTGACACTTGCATGTACAGACCATACTCGTAGAGCGGGAAATGGTCTGAATCACTTTATTAGGTACAGACTTTTTGTAAAGGAGGGGTAGTTCTTACATAAGCTGGCCCTTGCGTCATAGACATGCCACCAACAGCCTTTTCTTTATGAGTCCCTTCTTGTTGTTAATGACCAACAGCCTTTTCTTTATGAGTCCCTTCTTGTTGTTAATGACCAACAGCCTTTTCTTTATGAGTCCGTCCCCTTCTTGTTGTTAATGACCAACAGCCTTTTCTTTATGAGTCCGTCCCCTTCTTGTTGTTAATGACCTTTCTCTTTGAGTTAGAAGTGATACCAACTTCAAATGATTCTCAAAAAAGAGAACTAGCTGAGCCTTGCTGACACATTAAATGGTGGACCAGTCTTGCTCAATGAAACCTGTTCACTGACTATTATATATATATACTCTTCTAGTTCTGCCCATTACTCGCCCCCTTCTAGTTTTGCCCATTTCTTGCCCTCTTCCATTTGTTCCCTTGGGGCCACTACTGTTGGCTTGGCCCATGCTCAGCCTGATCCTTCCACCTCCAAATATCGCTGAAACAGTGCATGTTTCAGGCACCTGTTTCTGCTTCAAATAGATGGGCGGTTAGCAGAGATCTGGCCTGTCAATGGCTACAGCTCCCATATACAAGCGCTGGGCTTTCTGGTTTGCGCCTTCCTTGTCGTCATCATCCTCGGTGTTTTTCTCCTAGATAGGCCCGGCCCTTGGTATATGAACCTGTAGCTCTCGCTCCTTCCAAGTTGATTTTACTTTTTCTGTAGTGAACCTAGAAGCAGTCTCACTCTTCAGACACGACAACACGACACGACAACACAACACAACACGACAACACGACACGACAACACGACACGACAACACGACACGACAACACGACACGACAACACGACACAACAACACGACATTGTAAGACGCTCCACCTACCTTGCCGTTCCTAGAGCTAACATACTTTCTGCAGATGCCGGGAGGTAAACAACGCGTTTTCGTCAACCTGTACTTCCGAGACCATATCTCCCGAACGGAAGAGGGCATTCGGATGGGGCATGCGCGCTTCCATTGGGCCGTCTGGGTCCAGGGAAAGAACAGTAAAGGTCTGGGGTACACAAACGAGGCCATACAGGAGGACTACTACAGCAACGTGCCCGGCTCGGGTGGCTGGAAATTCAGGCACAGGCCAGCCAACTGGGTGCAGAGCGGAAAGCTGATGGTGCGCATCCTGGCGGGGAAGCTCCCCCAGGGCACCACCCACGAAGACGTTCGGGGCCTCCTTGCCACCATTGCCCTGCCTCGTCCGGACGTGATTCCAATGGAGAACTGCGTGACCTGGACACGCCAGGCCATCGTGCTGTGCCAAGAGCGCGGGTGGATGGAACAGTTCGATGTCGACACATTCATGAACAATGCTCTGCAGCTTGGCGCCAAGTGTCTGGACACAGATAAGTACCCTGATGAAAAGAGTGTGGCCAACTTGACAGGCAGACCGTTGGAGGAGAAGGTCGACATTGAGCTGTAGGCAGACCGTTGGAGAAGGTCGACATTGAGCTGTAGGCAGACCGTTGGTGTAGGCAGACCGTTCAGCTGTAAAGGGGGCTAGTGTGTACAGCACTAACCAGGAAGGGCAAGGGTTGAAATGACATTACATCCATACAGTTGTTCTGCCTCCCTCCCTTAAGAAATACTAGTAGTAGTGGCAGTACTGTTAATAAGCCATGAGTTCTTACAGTGTAGTACAAGTAATTTCAAGTTTTATTTCGGCACCAACCCAGTGTGGTTAGTGTCAGTTTGAGACACCACTTCGTTTGTGCCGATATGTCCTGTCTTTCTGTCTTTTGGTTGCCCAAGAAATGTCTGCTTCTCCAGAAGACCTGAAACCGAAGCGGGTACGAAAACCCATCTGCCTCAGCGTACAAGAGTGGGTAGGGCGTCGTTTTTACGGCGATGCCCACACCCGAGTCATCTCCCTCCCTCGCAACCGTGTCGCGAAGCTCGATACCTTCCCTACTGAAGCGGCAGCTGTAGAGTATGTCCGCCAGCATACGACGATCCCTGTGCCAAAGATCTACAAAGTCTACCCAGCATCTAATGGCCAGCAGCATATTGTCATGCAGAGGCTTCCCGGGACGTGTGCCTCGCATGTAGTGTCGGGTTGGTCGCAGGATCAAAAGGAGGTCTTCTCACGCGACCTTGCTGACTACTTACACCAGCTGCGAGGCCTGCAGCCGCCATCGGCTCAATTCATCGGCTCAGTGTCCACCGCCTTAAGGAGCCAGCTCATAGATGACCGACTGAGCGTCAATCCCTGCGGCCCGTTCAGTACAATAGCTGACTTCCACACATACCTGCGCTTCGGCCGACCGTTGGATCACTGGTTCGACATCACCAAGGTTACAAAGGTCCACACCCGACCCGAGAGCTATACCTCGACGTTTTCCCACAGTGATTTGTGCCCAAAGAACATTCTTGTTGCCCCAGACGGACATATCACTGGTATCATTGACTGGGAATACGCGGGCTGGTATCCCGACTACTGGGAGTACACCAAGATGCATTACATTCAGAATGCCGCGCCACAGTGGAAGAACTTTTATGATGCCATCGAGCAGCAACCCGCCATTACGAAATACCCCGATGAACTGGCCTGCGAAAGGGTCATTTGGATGCGTATGGGCTCACCATACCGCTACTGTGACCCGCCATGGCAGCCTGGTGACGATGAGAAGGCCGCAGCCGAGCAGGCTAGGAGGGAGGCGATCTGGGAAGAACAGCAAAAGAAAGAGGCTGGGCAACTGAATGCAAGTTGAGCTATGATTGGATCATAGATGAGTCAAGCTATGACCGGCATCAACACCATCTGCTGAGCATTACGTCGGAGTTGAGTCACTGTATATGAACCTGGCTATCATGAGCAAGGAGCGTTTGGAAGTTAGTAAAGGGGCTATTCTGACCTATGTATCTGAAGGTGCAAGATTCGGGCTTAAGTTGGTTGACGATATCTCTCCTTGTAGTTGTTGTAATTGTTACTGTATTGTAGCTATCTCAGGGGCACGGATCTGTCTTGATCCGCATCGCCACTACGCTCGTACACGTGCTCATAGTGGATGAGGTAATCACACTACCGCAAGAAGTTAGCGCGTTTTCCCACCGTGGCCTGACTTTACCATATCGTTGACCAGTCTATGATACAGTTTCTGCCCTCCACATACGCCATGGCAGACGCTGAGAGCGATGCCCCCACCGCCCTGTTAGCTGCCGATGAAGATGACATCCCCCATGACCATGTCGACGGAGACGGCAATGGCGATGACGACGACGACGACGGTGAGGGCGAGGGCGAGGGCGTCGACTTCCGTTTTCTCACCACCACATCGGCACCTCCCACGTCTCGCCCCGGCCCCAGCTCCGGCTCTGCTACCGCCCCCGCGGCCCAAGGCCTGCCCAAGCGGGGCACCAAGGACTTTGAACCCAACGCCACACAGTCGCAGCGGCACACCCTCTCGGCTAGTCGCCAGGCAATGTACGATGCGTTGTCAGCCGTGCGGGTGCACGCCTCCGGACGAACGCACAATCTCGGGCTGTACGTGAACTGGGACCGGCCACAGGAGCTGGAGCAGTGGCGGCGAAGGATTGGCAGTGACGATGCCGAGAGTGGGAATAGTGTGGTGAAGAATCTGGACGAATGGCGCAAGAGGTGGTGTGTGGTCTTTAATTTCAAGGGCGTGCATGGCAAGACGCTGGGCAAGAGCGATAGACGGGGGTGGACTTGGTTGCTGCCAGAGGAGGCCCTGTTCCTGCTCGAGAGGGGCAGTCTGGATATTCGGTGGCCTGCGGTCGACGAGGAGGGCGAGGGCGACGACAACAACCCCAGAGACGATGAAGCAGAAGAAGACGCTGGAGATGGAGACGCTGAAAAGACCCCTGGACAACCCCCCGTGGGCACACTCCCCATGTCTCTCCAAGGTGCTTATGCTTCGTTTATCGGCAAGTCTGGCCTGACACTGGAGCGCTATCTGGTGTACGCTGGCCTCAAGCGTTCCGGCTACGTGGTCCAGCGCGCGCCGACATGGGACGATGAATCCGACTGCGGTCACGCCAACGGCAATGCCAACCAGCCTCTTACTCCAGCACCAGCTACCACCACATCGGTCACAACTGTGGCATCCAGAAGCAGACCAAGCAGCGCACCACCAGTCTCGCTCATCCACCGCCTCGTTTCGTGGCTGATCAACCCGCGCATCGGCACATCCAACCCTTGCGTGGGCCCGCTTGTCGCCCCAGGCCTGTACCGCAACTACAACGACGTCTTTCGCTCCCTAGCTCTCATACCCTACCACAGCAGCAGCAGAAGTAGCCTCTTGAACCCCCCACAACCGCCCAAACCGCCCTTCACCATCTCATGGCTGGTCTACAAACCCTCAACGCCGTACCGCAAATCCGCCCCTCCCCGCCCGGACTACTGCGTGTGCGTGGTCGACGCGCGCGCCACGACCGTTCCTAGCCTGACGCAAATCGGCGACTTGCTCGACACCATGCCGGATGAAGCACAGCAACAGCAACAACAGCAGCAGCAGCAACAACAACAACAACAGGCGAGCGACAGACCGAAGCGGATCGAGGTCAGAATCAAGCAAGGCAGGAAAAGCGTGCTCGTCGCCGTCGTCGACCTGGGCGTCGTCAGCTACCTGCGCTTTGCCGAGTGTGAGACGGGCCGGTACAAGCTGTATGAGGAAAAGGCCCAGCGGCGCACAGGCAGCAAAGGTGGCGGTGGTGGTGGTAGGGGGAAAGGCAAGGCCAAAGCGGGGAGGAAGAAGGGAAGTAACAATAGCAGTAGCAGTACTAGTACTGGTACTGCTGCACAGGGCGGGGGAAAGGCTTGATGATGATGCATGCTTTTTTCATGATGATACCCCATACAGTAATAAAGGTACGTTGAGCATGATATCAAGGAGCAGAGAAGAAGAAAAAAGAAAAGGAGAATAAAGAATATATTTTGTCCCCCGTATAGAACGTCCGCTGCTCTCACACGGGACAAGAAAGAGTAAGAGTGGACTGCCTGTGATCAAGGGAGTCAACCCGAATGAGGTAGATTGATCTTCCATCTGCTATAGACATTCGACCGTGGAGGAGTAGGCGTGAGGAATGTATATGCTCGAGATGGTGAAGTGAGTAGCATCAAGAATGTAGATGCTCGAGATGGTGAAGTGAGTAGCATCAAGAATGTATATGCTCGAGATGGTGAAGTGAATAGCATCAAACATGGAAAACAAAGAACAAACAGATTGAGAGAGAGTGTGTGTGTGTCTGGTCGTTCATCTCCTCTCACCTGTCCGTTACCTAACCTGTCTCGACGCGGCTCTGCTCTCTCTCGCCCTAATGCATAGAGCAGGGGCACTCGCTTTGCGAGTTATAAATCTCTCTCTCTCTCTTGTTGCCCCCCTTATTTCCTCTAAAATATCTGGCGAGGACACGGAAGGGCAATACGTGGTGGTGGTGGTGGTGGTGATGGCAGTCGCAGAATCAGCCATCCAACTGATCATATCACCTCATGTTTTGCAAGCACTCTCTCTCTGTGTGTCTCTCTCTCTCTCAAGTATCCAAATAATCAGCCGCCATGAGCAGCTCGAGACACAGCTCGCTGGGGACGTCCATGTCCGGCACGGCGGTGCTGTCCTTGTGCTGCTCGTTGTAGTACAGGTACTCGACTACCTTCTCGAGCACGATGCCGCTGATGTTCTCGAGGTGGCACACGCCTGTTTGGGATTCGCCCATGCCTAGGCAGGGATTAGTTGTCGTTGTGATGGAAAGAAAGGAAATAAAAAAAAAGGAAAGAAAAGGAATAATTAATAATTACCTGACTCTAGCATCCGCCTGATTGTGCCAGAGATGCAGGCTGCCGAGCGGCGGATGTGGAACTCGAAGCCATCGGCAGAGATGAGAGTGACAAATGGGGAGAAAGATGATGATGACGAGGATACATTAAGTGCTGCCATGGTTGCAGTGGTCGTTGGCAAGCGAGTTGTCGAGAAATGGGAGGTGAAGTTGAATTTAAACCGCAGGCGGCAGTGGGGCACCTAGTTTAGCAGCTAGCCAGATTGGGGCTGCGGGCGGTGAAGAGCGGCAGAATGCGGGTGTAACTTCCGAGAGCGGAAATAATGGAAATAATGGAAATAATGGAAATAATGGAAATAATGGAAATAATGGAAATAATGGAAATAATGGATAATGTCGAGATCAAGGCAATGAAGCATTAAACAGGACACGTATGGTAGAAGGTCTAAGAGCGTGGTGCGTGGACTCGCGCGGTGCCTAATCGTCGTCGAGCACAATCGCACCATCATCATCATCCACAACCACGGTGAGTGCCTCTTTATCGCTCGGCTTCGAGACTTGTATCTTCTTGGTACTCACGGCCTGGTCAATGTCGTCTTCGCCCTCCCGCTTCCTCTTGTTGCCTGCTTCAGGCATAGTTTCATATCTGCCTGGGGCCGAGGTGCCATTGCCGTGGATCAGCAGCGCGTCGACTTGAGTCTTGCGTGATTTCCGCGGAATGTTCAAGAGCTCGCCTTCATTCAGGAGCAGCTGGACGGCAGGGACTATGGCATCGGCTTCTGCCTTGCTGACTTCGATAAACAGCCTGAGATCAACTCGAGACTCCTCATCGTCCTCGGCCTCGTCCTTGATCGTCAGGGTGCTGCCGTCACCGACGCCCAGAGAGGCCAGGGTCCTGTCCAGATTGTCTTCCAGGTCAGGATCGTAGATGAGTCCTTGGTCGCTCAAGATGGATATCTCGTCGCTGTAGCTGAGTTTGGTCTTGAGCACGTCTTCAACCAGCTTCTTCAGCGTAGCCTTTTCTGCATCAATCTGCACTCGCGCCATGGCGGCGCTGCACACGACGCAGTTCGGGTTCTGGGGTTCCACGCTCGTGGCTGACATGTTACCACGATCGAGATAGACCATCTTGTTCTTGCCGTAGTCTCCCCTGAGCACCTTGAAAGACTGCATCACGCAGAGTCCGGCGACCATGGCGTTGGTCGTGGCAATGGCTGGGATGATGTTGCCCGCCATTTGCTTGGTATCGAATTTTGACTTGGCCTCGATGCCGAAGATCTGGGCGCGCAGGTTGGCCGTCGCCGTCACAAAGTCCAGCGTGTCATCGTCATCCTTGTCGAATGTAATGGCTGGTGTCGGCAGTCCGTTCTGCAGCGCCACCGCTTTCGCCTCAGCTAGCCGGTTTGCCAGCCGTGACAGGCTGTCCCGGAAAACGACAAAATTCTGTGCGGCGGTCCAGATGTTCTGGTCCTCGTGCGCTATCGACGGCGAGATGCCTTGTTGCTCGCTGACCAGCGACTCAAACGAGAGCGGCTCCGGCGGCGGCCTCTCCTTCCACATGTCCTCCATCTTTGCCAGACGCTCGATATCGTGCCTGAAGACCTTGTCAAAGACCTGCCTGGCGAAGCTGTCAGAGCCCATCGACGCTCTGATGGCCTTGAGAGCCTCGGCCTCTTCCTTCAGCTTGGCAATCTCTTGTCCGTTTTCCGAGTCTTCTGTGCTGTCTAGTTCGGGGGCGATGTCTTCGGCTTCGCCAAACAGCTCGGGTAAGAGATAGCTCTTGGCCCAGACGATGCAGTGGATCGCCTGGCTCGGCGTGCTTCGGATGGTGCAGACCGGGTATGACTTTGGCGTCGTCTTGGGTGTACAGTCGTAGCAGGCGGTCAGCCCCTTCCTGATCACCTGCACCTGGCCATTGAAGCCTGTGGTGCCCGACTCAATCAGCGGCACGTCGGCCGCGAGACACATCTTGTTGACATGGCGTCGGGCGTCGAGATTGTCGAGCGCATTGAAAACGAGCGTGAAGCGGGAGAACCAGCCAACGTTGAAGCGCGCCTCTTTGATATTGGCATGGTGCGCCACCAGCCTGACCTGGGGGTTGAACCGCTGGGCCACCTGCCGGGCCACCGTTGCCTTGGGCTTCTTGATGTGCTCGTGCCGGAAGAGGAACTGGCGGTTGAGGTTGCTGAGGTCGATGGTGTCCAGGTCGACCAGGTGCACTTCGCCGAAGCCAGTGAGCACTATGTTCTTGAGCAGTTCGCAGCCGATGCCGCCGGCGCCCACGAGGAGCACTTTTGCCTGCGCCTGCCAGTCAGCCCGCTGTCGCTCTTGACTTGCGCGTCTTGAATGCAGCCAGGCCACAGGTCACTTACCTCAGCTGCGTGTCTCCTGGCGATGCCCCGCGACTGCGCGGCAAACCGTTCTCGCGACATCCTGGCCGTCTAACACCACCACGCGCGCCGCGAAACTCAAGCCTGGCAGTGGCAGGCGAGACTAGGCATCCCTGGCAGTGCGAACCAACTGCCGACGCCAATGTACCGATGGGGAGGCGGAGAAGAGATGGGGAGGCTCGGGGAAACGACAGTGAAGGTGGTGGCAAGAGCAAGAGCAAGGAATGTGATGGCAATAATCATCAATAATAGTGTGTGATCAACACCGGAAGGCCCCAAGTGAGCAAGCTGCATCTGCTCTTCCGGGCGCCGATTGCAGTGGTCGGCCGCCCCCCGCCGCCCCCCACCTTTAGCTGGAAGGCCCGTGCTCGCCCAGGGGACACCCCCGCTGTAGGGAGCCGATTGGCCCCTCCAAACGCAGCTCTCGCAGCCCCTGCAGGTCCAAGTGCGAAAAAACAGGGCACACCAACCAGGCATTATTCACAGGGCACACCAACCAGGCATTATTCACAGGGCACACCAACCAGGCATTATTCACAGGGCACAACCAACCGGGTCTGTACTGGAATTGTTCACAGGGCACAACCAGGTCTCTAGTAGCAGTAATTCATCCATCATGTCGGACGATGAAGCCGATCCCGAGCTCCTCGCCCTGCTGCGTCAGTCCCTGGGCCTGGGATCATCCTCAGCTTCGGCGCCGCCCGACACTGGCATCCTCCAGTCAGCCGAGTTCATCTGTGACAACGCGGTCGATGTCTCGATCTCGTCGCCAGGCACCAAAGCGGCAGCTGCGACGCTGTGGGCACTGATCAAGGAACGAGGCTTTTCCACGCACTCGTGGGCGCAGCATGAGCTTCACCCAACAGCCAGGGATGAGGCCACGGTCAACTTCATCTTCACCATGGACTTGCTCAATTTCTCCTTCTGGTCTGACCGGGCTGAGCACCAGCGCGCGGCGATTGACTACCGTGGCCAACGATGGACCGGCTACTTTTCCCTCGTGGCGGCCCTGCAACGAGCCCTTGATGAAGGTCAGTCAGTCTGGCACACACACACACACTCACACTCACACACACACACACACACATACTCACTCACTCACCACCGCGAGCACCGCCCTCGACAACAGAGTTCGAGACCAGCCAGCTGACAGGTAAGTTTTGTTTCTTGTATAGGCTACGCCATCACCACTCCCTCCTTCTATGCATCCGAGGAGCAGTGCCCGGACTTGATCCTTGCACACATCTTCCGCTCCTGCACAGCCGAGCCCTTCCCACTGCTCGCCCAGCGCATCCGCCTGCTCCGCTCAGCTGGCGCCTTCTTCTCCTCGTCCTCGTCCGCATCATCTCCAGCTGCGCTCATCAGACAAGCCGACCACTCTGCCGCACGGCTGGTCAACCTGCTGGTGCAGAGGCTGCCAGACTGCTTCGACGACGTACACAGCTTCCAAGGTAGGGATGTTGTGCTGCACAAGCGCGCCCAGATCCTTGTAGCAGACCTCTGGGCGTGTTTCAACGGCCAGTCTTACGGCCGGTTCGATGACATTGGCGCCATCACCATGTTTGCTGACTACCGCGTGCCGCAGATGCTGCACTCGCTCGGCTGCCTGTGGTACTCGCCGCGCCTGCAAGGTAAGATCAAACGCGGCGAGCTGCTCGAGAGCGGCGAGCCCGCCGAGGTTGAGATCCGAGGCTGCAGCATCTGGTGCGTCCAGCTGATCAAACGCGAGATTGAGGCCCGTTTTGCCCACGAGGTGCGCGAGTGGAAGGCCAATGCTGAGGGCCGCGACGTGAACGCGGTCTTGATTGATTTCCTGCTGTATGATTTGGCAAAGGAAAAGGGAAGACAGGAGCAGGAGCAGGACAGGGAAGGTGGAAACGGACAGGGAGAGGGACATGGGCGTGCACTGCCGCATCACCGCACGAGATCTATCTGGTATTAGACAATAGACAGCCTTTTGATGCCATTTCCGAGACCCATTCAACCGCAGACCGTTGGATCCATTAAACCGTAGACCGTTGGATCAGTTGACTTTGCACGCTCAAGGACCGATTTCCCCTTCCACGGGCGTGCTCACCCCTCGACTGCCCTTCATGCTGTACGGAGCCTATGCCACAGATCAAATCAGTACCAGAACTCCTGCAACCAACAATTCACATGCACCAAATCAGCCTTGAGCTCATCGCCGCGCACTTACCAGGACTCTCTTGGCCTCCCAAATGCGCCACGCCAGGTTCTCAATCTTGCCGTCGGCCTTGATCACCTCGGCAGCAAACTCGATGCCAAACATCTCCTTGATGGCATACACTGCACGCGTCGCGTACTTCCGGTCGCGGCCCACCAGGCCCCCGAACGGTTCCTGTGCCGTGCTCGGTGCAATGTCCGGGTCGCGGTCGAAGCAGTTCTGGATGATGGGGAGCAGACACTTCTCAATGCTGGTGCGAATCAGTGCCTGGGACTGAGCCGGCAGGTTGAACCAGTCGAGCTCGTCGCCTTCTTCCTCTTCTTCTGCACCATCTTTCCCTCTCTCTGTTCCGCTTCCGCCGCCTGCTTTCCACCGTGGGATGCGCACTTCAAACGGGATCGATGTTGCCATGACCGTGTGTTTGCCGTTGTGGTGGTACCGGAACTCGAACGTGCCCTGTGTCCAGAAGAGCTTGTCGCCCATGAATTGCATCTCACCTGTCAGGACTTCTTCCGGTTGGCCTAGGAGAACAGTTAGACTGAACAAGGAAGATGAAGGGGGGCTTAGAAACCTGTAGCTTCGTTGAGCCTCGTGCTCTTGACGTCTGAGCTCACAAGGCCGACCTCAGACACGGCCGTGCCGAACTCGCCCGGGTTGGTAGCTATCCACCGTCCTGCCGAAGTGAAATGCGTAGCTTCTTTGACCGGGTTGTCCGACACTCTATAGAGGCCAACCCAGTCTAGCTTGGAGTGATTGAGAGGAGCAGTCCAACGAACGACGATCGGTGCGCCGTACTCAAGTACCAACGGTTTCACTTTGCCGGCCTGCTCCTCATCGTTGTTGCCCTGATCCTCTCGTACAGTACCGTCAATGCTGAGCGAATAGTTCTGAGTGTCAATGTCAACAGACCCGGAATCGATGCGGCTGCGATGAAGCTTTGCAGGGTATTTGTGCAGCAGGCCCATTGTGTCTTCCAGCACATGGTTGACTCCCGAAGCGACCTTTGGCTTAGTAGCATCCAATATTTCCTCCACATAGTCGAAGCCACTACCCAGCACTTTGTCGATGCCTTCTTGCCATTCGCGAACAGGAGGAGGCAGTGATCTCCGAAGTGTTTTGACCAGTCCCGCGTCCTGTCTCAAGCTTGATCCGTACAGCTTTTGCATATGTGGGCGCTCCACAAACTGGATGAAGGCCAAACTCAGGAGGTGGCTCAGAAGGGCAAGACCAAATATTGATCGACTCAGTGTGATCAGGGCCAATCCCCAGACTCCTGCCAGACCAAGGACGCGCTCGGGATTGTTCAGGAAGCGGTAGATGCCCCCGTATGTGAGTTTAGGCTGCTGGTCGAAGAAAAAGTCACCAAAGAACCAACCGAACTCTCCCAACTGGTCGTAGATGGAGAAAGCAACCCACAGCTGTAGGGCAACAGCTGCAATCCCAAGAATGTGTCGCAGCAGAGTGAGGCCGGTGTTCCAGTCCGAGGGCAAGGAGTACATCTTCCACGCGGCTGCAGAGAAGCTGGCATAGCACATCATCTGGCTGATGTGGTAGATGCCTTTCCATTGCCGCCATGCTTCCAACACACCCTCGCCGTACTTGAGAAAGTGCCTAGTCCATTTCTTCTTGGATGACTGTCGATTCAAGATGTATCCCAGACCAACCGAGTACCACAATCGCCACACAGCCGCATTGACGACCAACAGCGCTTGTATTAATGGAATGTTCGGTGTCAAGGTTGCCAGGGCGAACATCAGGACATAGAGAATGAGCACAGTCACGTCGACGCTCCGGTGGAGATCTATGTTGCCCCAGCCTAAAAGATTATGTGTTGGAGGCGGCAAATTGTTGGGCGAGTTCTTCAAGTCAGCCGCACCATTGCCGCTGTCGATGGATGCTCTCGGTCCAGCTGCAGGACTAGCAGGGTCGGTGTTGAGGAGCCGTGGCGGAGGTGAACTGTAGGTCCGCTCGATGTGTGGCGACTCGACAAAGGCAAGAAAGGCGAACTGCATTGCATGTGCAACGACGGAGATGTACAAGACCTTGTAACTTGCCGTCATCAAGGAGATGCCGTAGAAGCCTGCGTAGCCTATTGAGTACATTGGATGGGGTGCCATTTCGAACACGCCATCAAAGGTGAGCTCTTGGTCAATCAGGAAGAAAAAGTCTCCCCAATACCAGGCATAATCCTTGACAACGCGGTGGGCATCAAGCTTGACCCAAAGATTGAACATGAATAGGCAGATACCTGTAGACCAGCGGACAAAAAACAAAAGCCAGCTCTCTTGGGGACAGTGTGAGCAGGCAATGGCAAAGCAGCAGTATGACACAAAATCGCAGAGCAAGATCACATCAACAAACCGTCTAAACAAGAGCCAGGTGTTGTATTCTAGTGGTGCTTTGGTCATATCGTAGTCCTTGGGGATCTTTCTCTCGAATTCTCGCTTCAGGAAGCGGAACAGCCAGGGTCGGGGGTTGTCGCCAGCGGACGGGTCATTAAAGATCTTCATCAGGGAAGCCTGTCGCGTGAGGAGCTTGTACTGCGATTGCTGGTGGAGCAAATACCCGATACCGACATTGTATGCAACACGCCATAGCAGGAACATGCAAGCGAACACGGGTTGCCGCCACCCTGGGGGTAACTTCCAGAGCAGCAGGATGAGGGAAGCGAGAAGGGAAATCACCAGGAGATCAAGCAGGTTTTTCGGCTCGTAAGGAGATAGTAACTGCGAGACCATGTCGTGGGTCTGAGGAACAGTAAAGACTAACCGCAGTGTGTTAGGCATTCCTGCAGAGGCCGACTTGACACGGCCAGACTCGCTGTAGTATGATGAGACCTACCAGTGCCATTTGGAGTTCGTCCAAACGTCTTTCTCTCTCCTCCATCAGTGATTTTGTTCTCCTCTTGAGCATTCAATTCCAGGACCTTCCGTCGGGCATCTTCCTCGTTGAGGGCCTTGGTCGGCTTGGTTCGCTGGCGAAGTCCCCCACCATCAGTCTGAAGGTCAGAAGCCATGGGTGATGGGATGGGATGACGGTAATAACGAGCAGGGAGTAACCGGCCCTCCCGAGTTAAAAGGTTGAAGTGGGAAAAGTGATGCAATAAGTAATAGTTGGGGTGTCTTGGCGGTGGGTGGGACAAACTGCGCTAAACTGCACTAGACCGCTTTAAGACATGCGCTCACCAAAATAGGAAGGAGCTGTGTAGTTCTGACCCTGACTCCTCCGATACCGTCTTGTACCGTCTTGAAATTGCAACACTGAATTACAACCAATCTATCCAGCAACTCCGCTCATGCTTTTCCCAACCAACCGACACCACCTATTTCGCTGTCCTCTTGGCTGAATCATTGACCTTGATGATAGCTTCTCTTGCCCCGTCCCATGTCTTGCGTCTTCCCCCACTATCAAACAGCCGGTAGATATGAGGACTATAAATACCGTCCATTAGGAGGTTGCAGAATTGGCGGTCCTTGACCCAATATGCCCAACCACTGGGGCCGTATCCCAAATGTTCAGACACTCTTGTCCCCGCGATGCTCTCTGTCCAAGCTTCCCAGTCGGGCCCAAATACCAGACGGGTATTAAAGGGCCCCCGAGAGCGGATCGATTCTGCCCAAGCAAGATGTTTGCGCACCCAGGCGTTCATTTCAGAACGCGACGGTAGCCGTTGACCATCCGGTTTCCAGAATTGCGCAATAGCCATCGAAGCCAGGTCGGCAAGCGGAAACGCGGCTGCTGGGCTGGCCGCAGTGCCCAGGAATGACAGTGAGTCGGGATGAGTCAGCGAGAAAATGTTCTGATACAGCCTTGGAATTGGGGGGTCAAGCCGTGCTGGATTGGAGGGAGAATCGGCCGGCGGCTCCGACTGTTTGGTAGCATCATCTGACAGATCGGTGTGTCTGGTGTCAAGAAACGGATCAAGCTCGCCCACAATGCTATAGTCGACATGATAGCCCGTGCAGAAGACAATGGTGTCAACTTCTATCAATTTCCCATCTGCCAATTGAACTGAGCTGCCGTCTCGGACTTCGTGGATCGAGTCGACTGATTCAATATGCCCACTCTCCAAAGATGGGACCAAAGTATCAGAGACAGTGGGAACCACATTAGCAATTGAAGGAGCAGGATCAAAATGCCATTCAGGCCGCAGAGTGAATGCTGTATTTCGGATGTTCAGAAGCATTTTGTTCATCAGCTTCTCAGATTGTCGCGGGAGATACCGTTGGAGGCTTGCTAGGACTGCCGACTTTCGGTAGGTGACACCATGATCAAGCGGTGTACCATTTGCGAGTTTTCTGGGCATCTAGAACCAGAGTAAGAATCTGTGCCATGTAACAAAGGACCATAAAACCTACAAGAAGCGCACCATGTCGGTGGGACAAATAGATCTTGTCGGCAATCCCGACAAGTGACGTGGACGTATCCGCTGCAGAATTTCCAATCCCAACCACAATTACCCTCTTGCTCTTGAAATCAGAAGGCCTATTGTTCACTGAATGTTAGAACCTGGGTCACATTGGCCTAGGATGGATACTAACCTCTTGAAATCCCGGGAGTGGAGAATCTGACCCTTAAACAAGTCGGCCCCAGCTACAACAGGTATATTAGGCCTACTGTTGGCTCCTGTGGCAATGATGACTTTGTCAAAGAGGAGTGACTCGGGTTCCGTGCTTGTGGATCGGAGAACACTCAGAACCCATTTAGACTGTTTGGCATCTCTAGTAACGCTCCGCACATCAACACCTCGCTGGATGTGAGGTCCAAGATCGAAGTGCTCGGTGTAAGCCATGAGATATTCGTGGACTTGAGCAGCGGAAACATGCGAGTCCCAATCTGAGAAAGTAAGAGGACAACGCCTAAAGGATCAGTGATGTGAACTTACCGTCTGGAAAGGGAAAGTCTGTAAAGCATCCCTAGTGACTTCAGTTGTGTATTTACAGTGGCAAGATATTCAGATGCTCACTCTTTCCTTTGAAATGTTGACAACGGTGCCTTGAATCACGTATTAGCCCGAGTTCTGAGCCCAGTAGAATGACACTGCTAACTCTCCAGAACAGATGTCTGCTGTAATTCCGTGTACTTCCATACTCCTCCAACATAGGGATTCTTGTCAAAGCCAGTAACATTGCATCCTACCTCTTTTAAATTCTTGACTGCAACGAGGCCAAATGCTCCTGAATGGGTGTGAGTACTTGAATGGGAAGTGAAAAGACGACCGCACCTAAGCCAACGACGGCGACTGCCATTGTTTGGACGTCGGAATAAGTGAGTGAATGGCTCAACAATGGTGTCGATGGTTGAGCAGAGAGATAAGAACAACTGCCGAATTGTAGTAAGCTAAGGGATCATAATGAGGACCCCGGTTTTCGCTCATCTCTCACTGGATCACAACGTGGCAGAGATCTGCGTCCGTTTGTACGAGTACGTCCGTACCAGCATGAGGTTCTCACTGGAGGGACGGCCGAAGTCGGACGGGCTGAATTACGATCGAAAACAAGAAGTCCCAGTTGAAGAGTCGTGGCTCATAGCATCTTGCAGAATACGCCCTAATTTTAGTAATGTGGTACGAGTATCTCTTTAATTGACATCGATGATATAATCGAAACTGTTGTAGTGATCATTGCAGGTGTAAATACTTATTGTGGCAAAGAGCGGAAATTTCAATTATTCCAAGGCAGAGAAGCCTGGCACTATTATGATGGCAGTGCTTGATTAGAGTGAGTTGTCATGGATTGTGGGATTGAGCGCGCCAAGACCCCACGTGGTCAGAGCTCTGGGGTTAGTCTGGACTTGGCATCTTGGCATTATGTGACGGACAAGAGCACCCCGCAATGAGACCCCCTTAATTACACCTGTAGACAATCAATTGCCAATCGTCGACTCCCCACGACAAGAGCAACTCAGCGTTGAAAAGTCCATTCGTTCATGACATCCTTGAGCACTTCCAGTTTCGTCTGCGATCTGCTCGACAACAGGACGAGTATTGACGTATACCCTGGCTGTTCGCTCTTCGCTCCTGTTCCATGGCTGTTTCTGCACACCAAAACTGGCAAACAAACCGAAGATTGTGATAGTCCTTGAATCGAGAGGTTTGACCAAAACCGGCAAACCAGACTGGACCCAGAGGCTTGAGCACAGTACACTACGTACCAAGCGAAAAGAAGGGAAAGGGGAGGTGCTAGATTCTGCGATGTTGATCTAACATGGAGGGACTTAGTGCTTACAGTGTCATGAGTTATTCCGTTATGGGCCGTAGGAATCGAACCTGCATAGAGCTTTTGCCCGCCGGCTACTCTTCACGCTTTCTCGCTGTGAAAATATACAAGATTGGGTCACTCAGGTACTCTTTCCAAAACTCGGGATCGGCCTTGACGACCGGTGTATCCTCCCACGGTACATTTTGGAAGTCAGTGAAGAACTTGCGTGGTATCTCCAACGATCCCGAGTAGTAGACATCCAAAGCAATTGATTCAAAGACAAGCAGCGGATCAGTCGTTGTAGTGCGGTAACGATATGAAAAGCCTCCCGGGAAGTCCCGAAAATCAGTAAATCTGACACCATATTTGCCGCCGGTAGTTGCCGCTGTTGACAACGGGTTATTTCGATTAGCAATCAGACGGCCACCTGGCTTGAGATAGGCGGCTGAGTTGTACCACATGGTCTCGAGCTCTTCTGCATTGTGCGCGTGGTCGAAGATGCCATTTGCAATGACCATGTCGTACGGGCCAAGGTCCTGAGGGGGTTTTTGCAGCAGGTCATCGAGGGGCTTGGACACATCGCCGTGATACCAAGTGATTCGATCGCAGTTAATGGACTTTTCGTACTCTTGGCCAATGGCCATCATCTCGCGGGAAATGTCAACCACGTCGACCGATCGGGCGCCGGCTTTGAGAGCATCGCGAGCTCGCAGCCCGGTTCCCCCGCCTAGGTCGAGGACTTTCAGACCACCGCAGTCCGTGATGGACAGATCGAATAGCTGCTGCTCGAGCGTGCCGAGTGGGGTGGCAATGAACTGGCCATAGGCGTCAGCATTCTGGGCGTAGGTTCCCTGCACCGAATTTTCAGCATCCATATTATTATTATGATGATGTTTTTTTTAATCCTCGACGTGAGTTAATGCTGATTGCATTGCGACAGAGAGCGAGCCAGCTCCTTTGGGTGCCGAGATAACACCATGTGTGAGGATGTCAAGTGGCAGACTGATTGATGCCTTGGAGGGTTGGCAGTACTAACAGCAATGGTGGGGTTGGGACAAACTCGGGACGGAAGTGATATCCGATGGTGATTACGTAGTGATCGTCTTCTGATATGCGCTGACAAATCTGCGTTGATGGCAAATGACCACAGAAAATGGACTGAAAGGCGACCACAGTAGTTGAATGTGCGCGTACATGCGTTGAAAGCATGGCGCCCTCTTTCCAGGAATCGGAGGAATCGGCAGCAGCGGTGGAATCTACGCTGTCACAGCCCGTCCGTCAGAAGCCAGCAGGCCTCGTTGCGCCCGAGCCAGGTACAACCAACAGCCCTTGAGCGAGATTTGCCCTTCAGAGAGAGAGCGAAACTGATGTGTTACTGCAGAGCACTGCCCGGGGCCCGAGTCTGAACAGGCCGGCCAAGGCGATGCCTGCAAAGGCTGCCCCAACCAGGCCATCTGCGCCTCTGCCCCGAAAGGCCCGGACCCGGACATTCCCATCATTACAGAGCGCCTCTCTGGCGTGCGGCACAAGATCCTGATTCTGTCAGGAAAAGGAGGGGTTGGAAAGTCTACATTCTCTACTCTGCTTGCGCATGCATTTGCTGCCAACCCAGACTTGACAGTCGGTCTGATGGATACCGACATCTGCGGACCTTCGATCCCGAAGATGGTGGGAGCCGAGGGCGAGACCATACACGTCACCAACGCAGGCTGGAGCCCGGTCTGGGTCAGTGACAATCTGGGCGTGATGAGCATTCAGTTCATGCTGCCCAACCGGGATGATGCCATTATCTGGAGAGGGGCCAAGAAGAACGGCTTGATCAAGCAGTTCCTCAAAGACGTTGAGTGGGGCGAGCTTGACTATCTCTTTGTCGACACCCCTCCAGGCACTTCGGACGAGCATCTGTCGGTCAATTCCTTCCTGAAAGAGTCGGGCATAGATGGGGCGGTGGTAGTTACTACTCCACAAGAA
Source organism: Chaetothyriales sp. CBS 134920 (assembly GCA_003693665.1). Taxonomy (NCBI): domain Eukaryota; kingdom Fungi; phylum Ascomycota; class Eurotiomycetes; order Chaetothyriales; family Domatiomycetaceae; genus Domatiomyces; species Domatiomyces catenatus. Next base: position 436,902 of record QQSL01000001.1, on the reverse strand, counting down.
GTCGCGTTGCTCGACGTCAGGAAAGAGATTGACTTCTGCCGAAAAGCCGGCATCCGAGTGCTTGGGCTGGTGGAAAACATGTCTGGCTTTGTGTGCCCGAACTGCAAGCACGAGTCGCAGATATTCAAAGCAACGACCGGGGGAGGGGCACGGCTGTGTAAGGACATGGGCATCCGCTTTCTTGGGTCAGTGCCATTAGATCCCAGGATTGGCATGGCCTGCGACTATGGCGAAAGCTTCATGGAGAGTTTCCCAGACAGCCCCGCCTGCAGTGCGCTACAGCAGGTCGTTTGGCAAGTGGCCCAGCAGGTTGGCGAAGATCCATCCGAGATCATTCCGGACCGACCGGTTTGAGACCCAAGCCTGTGAGCGATCGCAGACCTACGATGGATGATTTCAGCCTCAACCAAGGAACCCGCGCGGCGGCGCAGCACAGTGCAGCACGGTGCCGCGCAGTGCAGTGCCGCGCAGAAGACTGCATTGTGCATCGTGCATCAGCAACCGCCGGGCCAGAAAGGAAGAGTTTTCCCAAACGCCTTGGCATTCGTATATCAATGGGGGGGGCCAGGAGGGGGCCGAGTGCAGAGCATGAGGGCTGACAGGAATAGTTGAGTGGTGGATGATGGGTGTGGTTGGCAAGGGCTGTACGTGTACACCACAAACTATACTGTGGCCAGCCAACAGCAATAAAGGGGAGGTCCAGCCAAGCCCAGCACCCGACAGAATTAGCTAGTTATTGGCGCGCGCTCTGCACCTCTACAGCAGGGGGGAGGGGGGGGGCGGTGGCGCCGGGTGGGGAGCAAGTCAAAAACGGTTGACGGTTTGACGATTCGATTGGCAGGAACGCCAAGGAGGCCGAGTGGTGGACATGTGACGTGACTGTGGTGACTGTGGGTCTTGGCATTTATGAAACGAAAAACTGTGTTTCAACATCTTCTGCTCCACCTGCGCTCTCTTGACAGACGCCATCCAGCCAGTCGTTATGTCTCCAGCCTCTGCTCTGTCTGCGCACGCCGCCGGCTGCTCCAGTCTGACGCGGCCGCTCTTCTTGCCCTCCTGTCCTCCTGTTCTCCCCTCCCCCCCCTGGCTGCTGTCAAACACATTTCTCTTATCCGAATATGTCCCCAGATTTCTGCCACACTAGAGTCCAGTGTCCCAGTCTTGGCCGCGTCAGCCTGTGACAAGGCCGCGTAGTCTAAACTCGTCTCTATAGGATGGCTAGGGTGCCATGCTCAACTGATGCTAGAAGTACTCCTCTCTTCATATACTTGGGCTGTGCCCGATCTTCTTTGTACAGCCTAGATTTGGCTTTGTTAACCTGCATCACTACGTTTTCTCGCCCCTTCCCCCCTTGTTCGTTAACCGGAGTCTGGACTCTGCTTGCCATTCCTTTCTATTCAGCTTGCAGTGCAAGAGGAGCATTTCCAGTCCTTTTCGTTTCTTCATATTGTCGCCACCTCGAGTCCTTTTTTTTCCCTTCAGGGTCCATACAAAGTCTGGCCTAGACTATGCCTCGAATCCACGCACTGGTTGCACTGGCCTTCCTGCTGTCACTCGTCTTAGCAAGCCCGATCCGAGAGGGGAGAAAGAAGTCGTTCAAGGTCAGGGGGATTCCAAACCCCAATTACAAGCCAAACGGACCCCGGGCCTATCGACGAGCCCTGAGCAAGTTCGGCTTCGACGACATTGGCTTTGTGCCCGGGGGAGAGGTTGCAAGCCGCCTTGCCGCTGCGTCCAACGCATCATCCTCGAGCTCGACGTCTTCGAATGAAGATGGCGAGACCACGGCTACCGGGGCAGAGAACGACGCTCTCTTCGTGTCACCCGTCACTATTGGAGGTCAACAACTTGTCCTGAACTTCGACACGGGCTCTTCAGACTTGTAAGCAGACACCATGGGATATGCATGGTTCTTGGGTGTGTACTGACCTGATCCACAGGTGGGTTTTCAACACCAACCTGGATACTGCTTCACAGGTCGGCCACACGATATACGACAAGAGCCAGTCTACCACGGCCCAGGATCTCGACGGCACTTTCGAGATCACGTACGGCGACGGCTCGTTTGCCTCTGGTCCGGTTGCTCTTGACACTGTCGACATTGGCGGTTCGACGGTAGCGGCTCAAGCAATAGGCCTGCCCAACAATGTTTCTCAGTCCTTTGTTAGAGAAACTTCGTCCAACGGCTTGGTCGGACTGGGCTTCTCAACGCTCAACACCATCCAGCCGGTTCAGCAGAAGACCTTCTTCGAGAATGTGGTGAATGACCTGACACAGCCAGTCTTCACCGCCAGTCTGAAGCATAATGCTGTTGGAGCATACGAGTTCGGCATCATCGACACCTCCGCTTTCACTGGCGATCTGTCAGTCACCCCCATCGACAACTCGAACGGGTTCTGGCAATTTGCCTCGGAGTCGGCTGTGGTCAACGGCGAGACGGTCAACGTTCCGGGTGGTGCGGCTATTGCCGACACGGGAACGTCATTGATCCTGACAGATGACAACATCGTGGTCGCATACTGGAGCCAGGTCCAAGACGCCCAGATCAGCCAAGAGGCAGGAGGGGTTGTCTTTCCCTGCGATACCGCCCTCCCCGACTTGCAACTTGCCATTGGCGACCAGCTGGCCACTGTCAACGGCGAGAATGTGAATTTCAGTGAAGTGGGGACTGACAACACTGGCCGCGAATGTAAGTCTAGCCTGACATCTGCCTCCCTTGGCTCCTTCCTTACTAACTGTGTTTGCAGTCTGCTTTGGAGGTATTCAGTCCAATGCTGGCATAGGCTTCTCCATCTTGGGGGATGTGTTTTTCAAGTCCAACTTTGTCGTGTTTGATTTGTCAGGCCCGTCGCTGGCCTTTGCTCCGCATTCATCATAGATGATACATACAGAACACATCGAGTTAGTGGAAATTTGCATAGCGAGGAGTGTACATAGAACCGGATCTAACATCAGTGTTGCATAACAAGCAAAAGCTTGAATGTTGTTTGACCATCTTGGTGTGTGAAGTTCGACTGACGTTTCACAATTGAATCCACTTTGTGTCGTCGTCGTCAGTCTCGTTCCCGAAAGAGACTAGGCGCACCGCTGGAACCTCTTTCATCGACGCTAGCTAACTTTAGCCATTCGCGGTTAGTGTTCTCTGATGGCGTTAACAGTTGACAGGACAGGCCCAACGTGTTGACATCCGTGCTAACTTATTAATGCTCTATTCTCCTAGGCCCTGTTCTGATTCGAGCTTCTTATTAGTTAACTGCGTGACTTGAGAATTTTTTTTTTCAACCATATACATACCGGTCCTTCAATGATTGGGGGTCTTTTGGTACGTTCAGCTGTTACGTGTGCGCTCGGACACGCAATTCCTAGGCACGCTCTTTTTTGCCACTCAGCTCAGGCTTGCTGTCAGCGTCATAGCCTCTCGTGCCTGGAGGTGGAAGGAAACATTCCCATAAAGGGTTGGTGATTATAGCATTGCTGCCTTGTTACCTACCCAGACAGGTAGGTACTGACTGCTCTCCATCTTGCTTCCTGTCCTCACGGTATGTAATGATGGCATCGACCAGGTTTTAGTCGCCAGTCTCGTGTGCCACATACGTCTATCCTGTGACGCACATATATCTCATGATGCCGAACTCTTGCCTTAGTTAGGCAAGATTCTGTCTTGCTCCTGGCATTCCGCGTGCTGATCATGGCTCTAGGAGGCTTGGCAGTTCGATTTATATAACAGTGTCAAGGCCGAACGTGCCCTGCCAAGGTTTGTAGTCTGGTTCTTGCATGAGCGTCTGTATCTGACGTCTCCTGATGCCGACATTTCCGCCATCAAAGAGGGGCAGAACCATGGCATCGTTCAAGAGAGTCGGGAAGACCGTATCCTTTCGGTAGGAGCTCCTAGATCAAAACAGTCAGAGTCACAATGATTACAAGACTGAAAGGACTGGCATAGCAACTTACATTCCAACTGCGTACATTGCTTCCGTGATGCCAGGCACAACCTGATCGCTGCAGAATATCTTGGCCTCCAGACAGTATTCCAGACGAGCTGCATAGTCTCCAGGGCCATTCTGAAGAGTGTCAAGGGATTTCCATACCAGCAATCGTGAGGTATCGATCCTTCCCTTGAGCGTGATGAGCAAATCTGCCACACTTTGGTGCTGAATGATGGGTACTGTGCCACCTCGGCTGTCCCGTTTGGCGAATTTCAATGCTTCCTCGAAGGCGCGGCGCATGAGTGAGACGGACATGGCGCCGACCAGTGTGGCAGAGGTGGCAAATGCCTGCTCAATGATGGGCACACCAGCACCAGGGGCTGCAAGAACATGGTCCACGGGAACTTTGAAGTTGGTGAATCGAGTATGTGGCCCATTAACAGCAGGATGACCGAGCAACTCTGGTTCCTCCAGAATCACGTATGCACTGGCATCGTTGCTGGCCACAATATCGCGAGTGACAAGCAGAATCATCACGTTTTCAGCCGGATCAGAATTAGGATCCTGCGGGCCACCGTCTGGAGTATAGCGGCAACAGAGACATGCCAGGTCCGCGCCCCTGCCATCCCACCCGCCACTATTCGATGCCCAGAGCTGCCGCAGTGGTTAGATAGAACTGGGCAAGGGGAGATGACCCAGATTGCTCACCTTCTCGCCATTGACGATGTAAAAATCACCTTCCTTTCTGGCAGTGACACTCAACCCTGGACCACCCTTCTGGAGCCAGTTGGCCGTCCCACCGGGTTCAGAGTGCACCAGACTAGCCAATGGAGTGCCCTCACCGGAGACGAACGATTCCAAGAACTTGGTCTTCTGCTCGGCGGTACCGCCAAGGATGAGCGGGAACAAGCCAAGGACAGTGCCTAGTGGCAGGAGCATTACAGAAGGATCGGTAGCCCATAGTTCTTCGATTTGGATAGCTGAGTCGACGAAGCTCTCATTCGTGCCACCCAGCGGCTTGGGGATGTGAGCGGTAAGGGCACCAGCTTTGATGAGCTTCTCATATATGGGTTTGGTAGCGCGAAATCGCGATTCTTGGTCAGCATACTTGGAGTAATCAGCCTTTGCGTGGACCAGGATGTTCTTTGCAATCTCGGCCGCCTGCCGCTGAAGATTCTTTTGAGAATCTGATAAAGCAAACCCGACCATATGGAGCGTTTAACTTTAATCTGAGAATGGAAGTTACCCCGCCTTCCTGGTAGGTGGACTGCTTACCTAGATAGCCGGCTTGGTGAAGAAGGATAGGCTTAAGAAGGAGCTGATCAAGTCAAAGGAGAGAACGACATCCTACCTGTCTTTATTTTGGTGACTTTATATATCCTGAGTCCGGGGAATGACCCGCAATTGGCTGCGGGAAAACTTAGCCATAGGCATGTAGAGATGACGGCAGGTAGATTGGAAGACAGATAAAGGAATTGGCGATGGTACGAGGCGGCAACAACGTATGGGAGTACGAGGATAGAATTGTGTGATGCACCGTCGGTGCGGCTAACAACCAACTTCACCTTTCTGGGGTGCGTGACTGTTTCATTGGGGACAAGCACAAGCAGTAGTGCAGGAAAGGAAGGAGCACACTGAATTAGAGCATTCCTGTCCTAGGCTTACTGCTTACTTAATGGCATTTCGGTCCTCGGCTTACTTAATCAGATGGTTAAGGGGCAAGTAGGAAAAAAGGAGTTAGCAGTTATTTGCTTGGCGCAGCCTTCGACGATGTTCTAGCATCAGCTAATTAAAGTTGACTAATTTTCCCATCTTCGACAGTATTCATCTTGTTTGCTTCGCCATCACCAGCGTTTGTTGATTATCGCATTGCTTCAGCACAGCTCTCTCTGCCACATCAGCTCCAAGCTCTCTCTGTCTTCCTCCTTCCTCCCTTCCAAGATGGTAAGCCCTTTTTTGCTTGTTTGACAGCGCGGCCCCCCCCCCCAATCCCATGTATACAAACCTAACATTTTCCACAGTCAACCGCCCTCAAATCAATCCGCGCCCTGTCGCCCCTCCTCGACCGCGTGCTGGTGCAGCGACTCAAGTCCGAGACCAAGACGGCCAGCGGCATCTTTCTGCCAGAGTCGGCGCAGAAGGAGCTCAACCAGGCCAAGGTGCTGGCCGTGGGGCCCGGCGGGCTCGACCGCGAGGGCAAGCGGATACCGATGAGCGTCAAGGCTGGCGACAGCGTGCTCATTCCCCAGTTTGGCGGCCAGAATGTCAAGGTCGGCGATGACGAGTATCATCTCTTCCGTGATTCTGAGTATGGCACCCCTTTGCTTTTTTTTTCTTTTTTTTCTGTGTCTCAATCGCCTCTTTCTGTTCTCTACTGACACTCGGTGTGTGCACAGGATTCTCGCCAAGATTAATGAGTAAAAAAGACAGTGGACGGATGATGGGAGCGAGGGAGAGAGTCGCGGCCAAACCAACCGACCGACTGATGACCGACGACCGCCATTCCAACCTCCTTTCTGCCTACCCGCCTACCTACCTCGTTCGCTCCTAGACCCAAGACTGCGAGCGTGTCTACAATTAATTGTACTACCACCACCACCAACCCCGGTCGTGTGCGCTTGCACACCTTGGAGCCAGCTGATACCACCATCAAACCGAAAATTTGTACAAGTTCTCACAACATTGTGTCCAAGAGGAGCGAAGAGCCGGTGTCAAAAATATTTTTCTATAGCTTCAAAGGAAAAAAAGAATACCAATGTTTGATCTCCGCTCAATCAAGATTTTCATCGTTGTGGAACAGCTATAATATAGTAGATGAAAACAATGAGACGGCCATGGTTAACTAGCACACTTTGCTTCAATGGTTTTGATGACTGACTAGGCAGGCGTCGTCCCACGGCCCTGCGGGTTGTTGTCATCCAGGCCGCTGCCCGCACCCTCCGGTCTGAGCTCCAAGCGACGCCCAACAACCTCGCCGAAATCCAAGCCGTGGCTGCCGAGGACAGTGCGCTCATGCTCCCATACCAGGTCCATGCACTCGCGCCAGGCCTTGGCGTGGCGGTCAACGGTGCTGAGCTGGCGCTGCAAGAGCTCGTTGAAGTGCTCGAGGTGATCGTTGGCCCACTTGACGACCGCGCTCATCGCGGCCGGATTGAAGCTGGCCTGGTAGATGAGCACGGTGTTGCGGATCATGGTGAAGTAGAGGTAGGAGATTGTGAAGATGTACTTGTGCAGGTCGCCTTCAAACAGGCATTGCCGCGCCCGGCTGGTCAGGGTCGCCGTGCGTGCACCCAGGTAGGCTTGGCGAGCTCGGTCTTCAGCCCCCAGCCGGGCCAGGTAGGAGATGGTGCGCTTGGTGGCCTCCATAAAGGAGGGCGTCTCGACGAGATCGCGGCACAGAATGTTGGCCAACTGAGCAGCCCGCTCATCCAGCTTGACTCGGATCAGGTCTTGGGCTAGGTTGTTGGATTTGAGCGAGGTGTGCGCCAGCTCACGCAGCTTCTCGACCCTGGCCACGGCTTGATCAAAGCGCTGCAAGGCGATGTCAATGTCTAGCTCATCAATCTGGGCCTCGATCCAGCGGAAATTGTGCTGCTTGCCATCGACGTCAATGAGAATGTCAGGCACCTTGGAGGCGGTGGAAGACGAGCTGAGCGAAGACAGGATATCAGCATTGTGCGCGATGGCCGGATCACGCGAGGCCAGATAGTTGAAGCTGTCTGCTTGAGCTGACGGCTTTTTCGTATCGACCTTGCTGGCCTTGCGCAGGTCCTCGACAGCTTTGCGGAAGGTCTGCAGGAAAGTCGCCTTGGCCATAGGGTCACGTTTCTCGTGGCGGTAGGTGAGCGAGCGACCGGCAGCGCGGATGGTGAAGGCAGATTGCAGAGTCTTCTCCTCCGAGGGCGTTGAGGCCATGGCATTGGTGGCGGTCGACATGTCGACAATGTCAATGTCGGGCAGCGCGAAGCACTCCTCGGCCACCAGCTTGGTCGGTGCGGGCCCGGTCTGAGGAAGGCTTGGGTCGAGCCGCTTGCGCTTCTTGGACGCTATGAGCACATGGTCGTTGAGCAACACCAGGTGGACAGGGCGCTTAGGCTTCCAGGTGGCAGAGTCCAGTTCGATCCATTGCCCGTTCTCCATTATCACATGGCGGCCGGGGATGGCAGGCAGGAATTTCTGCGACCTTTCCACTGTCTTCCAGAGCGACTGCAGTTGCATGTTCCACATAGACTCCAGATTGGCCACAGATGAACGCTTGGTGTGGCGGTTCGAGAGTGGGAGGGCGGATGAATCCGACGTCGCCGACGCCGCTGCTGACGCCGACGCCGCCGCACCGGTTGTCTGTAGGGCACGAGTCAGGTCGGCCATCAGCCCACGCAGCACCTGCATCTCGCTCTTGAGCTTCTCGGCCTCTTTGCTGATCTTAATGAACTGGGTGCGGTTCTGGTAGACACTCTGCTGCAGCTCCATCGACGTGCGGTGCTTGATCCGCCGGAGACTGTTTTGGTAGTCTTGGATGTCCTGGGCGGATGCATTGGCCAGCAGGTCGGTGACATAGCGCTCGTGGTGCAGGTTGGCATCGCTCAGGGCGTCCTGGTCGACCTTGATCAGGTATGCTCCTGACTCTCGGGACGGTCTTTTGGGCGAGCGGCCGCGGGAAGTGCGTTTCAAAGCAGCGGTGGTGACAGAGCCAGGTGCGGGTAGCGGCAGCGGGAGCGGCGGGGCATCGAGGTTGCTGAAGTCGGGGAGCTGGTTGTAACGCGTGGAATATCTCCGCTTGACCAGGTCGGCCGTGTCTGAGGCGCCATTGCCATTGCCGTCTTTTACTCGGGCCGCAGCAGGCGACGGAGCTGCAGCCCTTTTCTGCTGCTGTGGCAGTGGCTGCTGTGACGGCTGCGATGGCTGCGATGGCTTTGACTGCTGCGGCTGCTTGTCTGGGCTCTGTGCTTGTGGAGCGGATCGGGCGGTGTTGGGCCCTGAGAGCAACTTGGGGCTGCTGATGACAGGGCGCTCCTTGCGCTTCTTACGCAGCGTGAGGCTGCGGCCCTCGCTCATCATCAGAGAGATTGTCTGCTTGTTTGATGGCTGATGTCTGTTTGATGGCTGAGCTGTCTGTTTGATGGCTGAGCTGTCTGTTTGATGGCTGCCTTGTCCACTTGCTCTGGCTGAAGAAAGAGGAGAGGCCAGCGAGGCTCTGGGCGGCAACCCTAGGCGTGCCAAGGCAGAAAGCGCCCCTGCGTCTCGGCTCTTCCAGGCGGCGTAAGTAAGTTTCGTTAACAAATAATTGCTGAATTAATTGGCCTCTCACTTGCTCGTTGGCATTGACTGAGCTTGCCAAAATTATTTCTCCCACCACCCCATCGACGCGTGTCCGCGGCCGTGTTGCTCGCCCGTCCACTCGACACCGCTCGCACTCGTCACCGCTCGTTCCGTGCTGTGCTGGCATTGAGCTACGCCTTTGATTCAACTGCCGCTGCTCGTGGAGCCCTCGATCCCTCGATCCCTCGATCCCTCGATCCCTCGATCCCTCGATCCATCATGAAGACATCAACAGTCGTCACCCTCTCGGTCGGCACTGTCGCCGCCGGTGTGCTGGGTACGTGTACACCTGGGCGTGCGCTTGAACGGCCGCTCCGCCTGCGTCGAGTCTGATGGATGAGCTGAATCCGCTGACTGTGTGTCGTGCCTACAGCCTACGCAGTCTACTTTGACTACCGACGAAGAAACGATGCCGAGTTCAGAAAATCGCTGAAAAGGGAATCCCGGCGGCAAGCCAGGTTAGCCAAGGAGGCAGCTGAGCAGGAGGGCAAGGCACAGAAGGAAGAGATCCGGCGCACGGTACAGGAAGCGATTGATCAGGGCTTCCCCACCGACCTGGAGGAACGAGAGGCCTTTTTCATGGAGTCGATTGCCAAGGGAGAAGCACTAGCCGGTGAAGGTAGGCTCCCTTGTATATGACTGCAGGCCGTACACACAATCACTAACCCCCCTTCCAGGCTTGGACCCCGTCGGCGCCGCCCTGTGCTTCTACAAAGGCCTGAAAGTCTACCCCGAACCCAACTCGCTGATCAGCATCTACGATAACACGGTGCCCAAGGACGTGCTGGAGATCTTGGCCGTCATGGTCTCGCAAGACAAGAGCCTCAAGGTCGGCTCCTTCGGCGCGGACAAGGATGGCTCCGGGTCGGATAGCGGTCATGGAGTGGAATGAGTGACCAACCCGCCACTATGCATGCCTCAGGACAAGCTCCTGCGTAATGTTGGCGCCTGTCGGTCGGTCGCCAGGGAAGAATCAAGTGCGCGAGCAAGGACAGATGCAGTGCCGCCGGGCAAGGACCGACCATTCGACTGCGCGAACGAGGAAAGATGGGGCGCGCGAGCGGCAAGGAAAGCTTGAGCCTGTAAAAAATCTCGCCTCCTGTATGAATGTTGTATATCAGACGTACCGTACGGCCAGTGGCAAGAGTCTATATCGAATCTAGCGAGTCCAGATAGACGTTATCAAATCTACACACCGACAGATCGAACGCCTGCAGGAATGAACCTGATACAACGCCTGGTTAAGACTTTGAGGCTTACCCCTACGACCTTATCGACCTCACTGTCACCAACCTCGAATGAGCCTGGATTGTAACACAACGCTTGATAGGAGCTTTGTAAAAGTAACAGTTCTCTGTACTGGACCACTTGCTGTACTGGACCGTAGCCACTCCAACCTTGCTGAGGTTCTCCAACGATTTTGAGTAGAGTGCCAAGGCTCTAGCTTGTACAAGACTAGTGCAGAGGTCACGCCTGCACTCGCACGTGTGACAGAAGGACAGAAGCGGAGGAAGCAAGAGAGGAGACGAGAGGTTAAGGTGCCGGAGTGCACGCTCATCAGACACCACAAAAGGTGTCAATGCATCTAGACGAGATGAGGCACAAGTTCATTCATCAATACCCCCAACCATGTCCAATTCCAAACTAGCCTTCCCCCTCTCAGCTTAGACAGGCTCCCTCGCCTGGTCGACCTTGTCCTCTCTGCTTAGACAACAAGCAACCTGTCGAACCAGGCTATAGCCTGGGCCTCGCACTCCCTGGCCTGGTCGACCTGCTTGTCATTGCGACGGTCGATGCGCGAACTAAAGCCATGACCAGCGCCTTCATAGATCCTGACCTCGGTCTTGCCCTTGAGCTGGTCGGGGAACTGGTTGGCCAGCTTGAGCAGCGCCTTCTCGGCGTGCTGGACCTGCTCGACCGAGAGGAGGTTATCCTTTGATCCGAGGGCAATCGCCAACGGCTTGCGGACCCGGTCCATGTCGGCGGGCAGGCTGAGGAAGCTGGGATGGGCGGTGAAGGCGGCATCGATCAGATGGCTGTTCTCCTTGTGTGTCAGCGTGACCGTGTGCTTGCCGCCCCAGCAGAACCCGGCCACGCCGATTTTCAGCCCCCCAGCGCCGCCGCCGCCGCTGTCGGCTTGGCTAGCCTGCTCAGCCCGGAGCTGCTCGAAAAACGACCGGACGCGGGGGAAGCTGGCCGACGGCCAGTTGAACCACAGCGCCGAGCTGGCGCCGACGAGGGCCCAGAAGACGGCGGGCGACTTGGACACGACGGCCTCGCTCCACGTCTTGGACGGCGTCAGCAGCGTCTGCAGCGTGTCCAGCAGCCAGGGCTTGGCTGCGCGCCCGGCCATAAAGTCTGGCACATAGACGCGGTACCCAGCGGCGGCGTATGTGTCGGCCAGAAGCCGGTTGTTGACAAACTGCCAGCCAAACAGGTCAGCAATGATGACAATAATGCCCTTGGGAGCAGCAGCAGTAGTATTGTCGCTGCCGCCTGCAGCTTTGGCCACATAGGTGGGCAAGCCAAACACTGTCGTCTCGGTCCCCGCCGGTTTGGCGTCGGTACGCTCGAAGCCGCTGAAGCAGTCGGGGCACGCCATTCTTTCTCTGTCGCCCGCTGGTTTCTAGAATTCGCAGTTACGAGACCCAATCTCAGCCTTTCCTCTTTCCTCGCTGGCAGATAAGTGGCATGGCATGGCAATAGCCCCCAAAATGGAGGGGCAGTCTGGACAGAGGTTAGTAAAGAGTGAGTGATTGGCTACATCGTGCAACTGCAAGGGCTTCGACGCTGCACCTCACATGTTAGTCTGTGGTCAGATCGAGGGGCTCAAGGGCAACGCTGCCACCTCACACGTTAGTCCATGGTCAGATCGAGGTTATTAGTCTGTGGTCTGTGGTCAGATCGAGGGCTGAGGTCAACGTCTTTGGGAGAGCAGACAAGGCATCTTCTGGACTTTGTCCTTGGTCAACGTCTTTGAGAGCAGACAAGGCATCTTCTGGACCTTGTCCTTGGTCAACGTCTTTGAGAGCAGACAAGGCATCTTCTGGACTTTGTCCTGGCCAAGCGACTGGGTTGAGCTGTCTTTCCCAGTCAATCATTCATGATTGTACGAATCAAGATAACACATCCCATCCCGAGTGTCAAGTTTGTGATACATTTGCGACTTCACTTGCGTGGTCCCGTCACACTTCCTCCTCGCTCTAGGCTTGGCTTCATTTCAAATGGCCAATGCTTTGCATCTTCTTCAACTCCATGCTGCGCGTTCGTGCACCGTTCAGCTCGTTGGAATCATTGCAATCATTTCTCCGGTTCAGAAGCATGCATGCACCTCCATTCCCACAGCGCGGTTGGTTCAGAAGCATGCATGCACCTCCATTCCCACAGCGCGGTTGGTCTGTCCATCCATCCAGCCGACTGCTTGTCCATACACACACACGCGCGCACATCACACAAAGGAACATGTCGAGCCTGTTGTACAGCCGGCCCACAGGAAACAGCCGCTTTGTCGTCTGCTCTAATCAATAGAAAAGTCGTAGAGATTGTCGTCGCTGCGAAGGAGAAAGACGAAACAAGGCGCCAACTTTTCCCTCCCATCCCAACGATGACGCTAAAACGACCAAGCTTTTCTCTTGTAACGGGATGACCATGCATGAACGCCTGGCGGGTTGCCGAGAAATGTGCGCGACCAGACTACTGGCGAGGCGCATAGTTGCCATACTGGTGAGATGGCGGCATGCCCATCGACGGGTAGATCGGAGGCGGTGGTGCTGGGCGGTACGGAGTCCCGGCCGGGCCCGAGTTGTTCTGACTCCGTCCCCAGCTCAGGCGCACTCGCGAGTTGCCAATTGGGTAGCCCTGCATCTGGTTGATGGCCATCTCAGCCGCGTGGCGCTGCACAAACTGGACGAACCCGCACCCTTTGCCCGGTGGAATCTTGACGTACGTGATTTCACCGAAGCCCTGGAAGAAAGACCGCAACTCGTCCTCGGTCACGTAGCCAGACAGTCCACCCACGAAGACAGTCGTGTTGTTTGGGTCCGTAAACTGGTTCATTGGCTGTTGTGTCTGGCCGCCGTAGTAAGGAGCCATGGGAGGAGGACCACCCATTGGCGGATAGCCCAGAGGCCCGCCAGCGATCAAAGGATTGATGCCGGCAGGCCCGCCCTTGTTCTTCGGAGTCGCGGTCGAGATGCGCATCGGTCTGTTGCCGCAGTACACACCTTGCATCTCGGTCAGGGCGCGCTGCTGGTCTTGCTCCTCGGAGAAGCGGACAAAGCCATAGCCACGAGACATGCCAGAAATCGGGTCCGTCATGATCTTGGCTGACTTGCACGAGGGGAACCGGCTCTGGAAGAGGGATACCAAGACGTATTCGTTGACCTCGGGGCCAAGATCGCCAACGAAGATGCTGTACTCAGGGGACCGATCGTCACTGCTAGCGGTCAGTAAAGACTCGGCGTCGGGCAGTCCATCTAGCTTACCGTCGGTCGGCAAGGCCACCGCCACTGGCCCAGTTGAGCTTGAACTGTCGAGTAGAGTTTGGCATGGCTTGACCATTGAGCTGAAGAGCCTTGGAGGCGGCTTGAGGAGAAGAAAAATCGACAAAGCAATAGCCGGCATTGCTGCTGCGTCAGGGTTAGAATCCAGGCGCGAGTACAGATGGGCTGGGCCTCCCTACCCTGAGAATTTGTCTCTAATCATCTTAACGCTGACCTGCTCACCCATCTGAAACCACAGATTGCGCACAAAATTCTCATCAATCCAAGGCTCGAGCTCGCCCATCCTGCAAGCTGGTTAGATCGTCCGGCTGGGGTAGAAAACAGCGCAGAAACATACCAGAGCGTTGTCTTCTGCTCACCTGGCGGGCCAGGCTGAACCGACTGGGCCGGAGCAGTGGCATCAGCAGGAGGAAATTGGAGCGCTTGGGCAGCCGAGACATTGTTCTGGCCCGGGACACCGGCGTCTGGTCCGCCAGGGACCTGGGCGGTGGCCGCTTCGGCCTGCCCGTTAGTCGGGAAGCTCGGCTGAGTGTACTGGTCGAAAGACATCTTGTGCAGTGAGGCGCTGGATGAAGCAGTACGGGAAAGGCCAAGAAATTCTGCGACTGCGTCAGCCCCGGGCCCAGATGCGCAACAGATCGGTTGGCTGTTCGGGCGAGAGAGAGAGAGAGAGAGAGAGAGAGAGAGAGAGCTGTCGACCCAACAGCCAATCACTGTGGAGTGGGGCGAGGGTGATATTTCCTTGACAAACATACCAATCAACTGTTTCGCCGGGTTGCTGGCTGCTGTAGGCTGATGCCGCGGCGGCGAGCAAGGCGGGAAGCTTGAGAATAAAGCTTATCGAAGCGAAGGGTGCGAATGGAAGGCCGTCCACGGGTTCGCGCAGGCCAATATCGATCCTGAAGAGGCAAAGATTCAAAGAGAATCAATTCAGATCTGCTTGTCAACACGTGGTTAGCCAGAACTCTGTCGCGTCATCAACGCTTGCCTGGGTGTGTAGATGCTCGTGCGCACCGAGGCCAGTGCGAGATGGCCGCCGGGGCAGGGACTGGGGGCGACGAGGTCGAGGTGCAGCGGGAGAGGATGGAGTGGTGCGCGCGCAGGCCCGACAGGCTCGACACTGGGGAGGTGTGGCAGGCTGCAGGCGACAGCGAGCACGGGTTGGCGGTGGTTTGGGGCCGCTGCTGGGCGAGGGCCAGGGCGACGGCAAGGGCGGCGGTGCAGTGCGTGGGGGTGTCTGAGGAGGGGCTTTTGAAGGGATTTTCGCACATACCGGATCAAGAAGCGTGCGAAAGATGCGACACGAGATAAGTCGAGATGGCAAAGACTCGAGAACGCCGGGGACGGAAGGACTCAGGATGCAAGCAAGACTGGAATTACCCACGACAAAGACCAGAGAGATGAACGCGAGCAGGTGGTGGTGAGCGACACGGACAAGGGAGAAAAAGAGAGCATGGGAATGGAAAATTAGCATAGAAAAAGAGGGCAGCAGCAGCTGAGGCCAGGGCATCCAAAAGGGCTAAGAGATCGCGATGGACGCCCCCAGCGAATGGGCAGCACGCCCAGAAAGTTAAGGCTGCGAGGGCCGGTGAAACCCTCCGGTTGAGGGGCATCTGCCACCCCGACTGGCTGACCACCGCAGCTCTTGTGGGGAGGGCGGGTCAGCCATGGCCCTGGCCAGGGATAGAGGATGCGAGAATAGGCATGGCAATTGACTTGGCTGTTGATGATGGTATTGCTGCAACTGGTGCATCTTGCATAAGGGCATGGCTGTAGACTGACAGGCTGACAGGCAGAGACACAGGGGACAGATAGGCAGTGTGTGTGAGCGAGTGCCTAGTAGCTGGCCCATTATTAATTATTATTAACCATTAATCATGGATGAATTAATACTCAGCTCAAGGCCTAAACAGCCCCAACAATGCTGCCCCCCTCACTCAGCAAACAGTGTGGTTCACACAAGAAAAACAAGCTTATGGAACAGGCTGCTTCTTTAATCCTGGTATAGAACTAATTAACATTTACCAATGAGCAATCTTGCACACAGCAACATTACATGTGTACTATGGGATAATACTGCCAGAGGGAATAAGCAGGCCTAGCCTGCGTCAGGCCCGCCACCTTGACAACTTGTTGATCATTAATTATTTTTTAGTTCTCTCGGCCGCGACAGTCGTTCTTGCCCTCGTTCTCGACTTGCGCAGGGGGATGGCAGTTAGTTGGTCGAGATGACATCATACTCGTTCGGGCTGCTGCTTACTTAGCCTACATTGCACCAGTCTGTCCGTCAGGCAGCCGCGTCAGGGGGAGGAACGAACCAGAGTCTCCCAGAGCGCAGGAGGGGTAATTTATGACACGACTAGCAATCTGTTATTAGTACCTCGTAAGCCGACAGACGCACCTTGAGTGCCAGCCAAATCTTAGCCAAGGCAGACAAACCGACAGGCAGGCACATGTCCAGACAAGCACTTTGTGCCTAAGAGTGTAATGTGTAATTGCCATACTTGCTCATGGCCGTTCTGACTGAGATCGTGGGGTGACGCAATTTCGGGAATCTTTGCGCTAATTATCCATGCAAGTCATTGACTTCGTGGCAGCCGCTCTTGCCCTCTCGCACTATTGCCCAGGCTAATTAAGTGCAAAACAGGGAATACTAATACTGGAAAAACTCCTCATTCATTTCTATCGGTGGAGAAGAGACTCGGTGTGTCACAGCAGCATCAGCCATCAAATCCGTCATCAGCCTTCTGCTTGTTTCCTTGCTTCTGCGTCTTTGCTTCTGCATCTTTGCTTTTCTGGCCTTCTCTGGCCGTCGCCTTCCATACTCTCGCTGGCCTGGTCGCTGCCACCTCATCCATATCCACTCGGGCCATGCTGCAATGGCCAAGGAAAGACAAGTCTCAACTTATCATCCTGCAACTTAAACCTCGTCTCAAAAGGGGGTTTGGGATGTGTCCGTCTTGAGGCTGCCACATTGTCTCTCTCAGTAGGTACCGGCCAGGGGGTTTGGGATGCGTCCGTCTTGAGGCTGCCACATTGTCTCGCGGGTCATGTAGACAATGTCAACGCTGTTACTTGATTAGTAGATCTCTCTCACACATGACAAGGCAACCACTTACAATCGCCCATGCTTCGCTCCAATCTTGGTCAAGACCGCTTCCTGCTTAAAGCCCCACGACTCCAGCCACTTCTTCAGCCAGGTGTCCCAGCCATCCTTGTCTGCTGCAATCGGCCTATTGAACTTCTTGATCGAGAAGAATATCTTGTGCAATTCTCGGCCCCCGCCAGCCGTGTACAAGTGCTGTTGGTCAGGCGCACAGTGCCAGTCGCTCTCACCTGAGGGGACATGACCACGGTCACATGCTTCCAGGAGTTTGTCCATCAGTGCCTTGCCGACGCCAAGCTGACAACTATCGTGAGCAACATACAGCTCACACTCTGCCGAAGTTCGCTCGATGAAGTCACGAGCCCCAAAGTCTGACGCGCATGCCCAGCCCAGAATCATATCTTCCTCGGGTAGATAGTGGTGGAAAGGGTGGCCATGCCCATTACGCTGTCGCCCCCGGGACTTGCCCCGTCTCCGGCTGCGCGCAACAGCGACGATGATTGGGAGTCTGCAGCCCTGTGACTCTCGCAAGCGTGTCCGCATTTCCGACACGTGGATTGCCTCAAGCTCGGACGGCCTTGGGCTATGCTCTATGTACCAGTTGTAGATCTCTGTCATGCCTGGCAAATCTGCCTCAGTTGCTGGACGTAGGGCGATGCGGACGCGGGGGGGATCCATGGTCATCGGTGGTTGGTAATGGGCCGGGGGTGGCAAGACGGCCGCCTTCTTCTGTTTCGGCAGCACCGTGCTATTCAGCCAGCCATTCTGCGCAATCCAGCGTTGAACCAGGATCTCGGTCGTCTCATCCACCGCTGGGTTATTGGCGTCGTCGTCGGGCTCCACAATCGCAATGGCCTTGAGCTCCTCCTCAGAAACAGGAACACAAGTCTTCAGGATGTCCACGAGCTCATCATCGTCAAGGGAATAGTCGTAGTAGGACGCATTTCTTTCGTTGATGGTCTCAGTGGGAGGAAGAAAGCCAAGGCCGTCGGCGTGCTTGCTGATGTCGAGAACTTCACCGTCACCGGGCACCTCGAACTTGGTCCGGGCTTCACACACCATGTCACTCCAATCATTGATGCGATCCATGTGATTGACCGAGGTATGGTCAAAGCGAGGACGCGCAGCCCAATCGACAGGAGGAGGTTGCATCTTGCCATCCCACCCGACCAGCTCTGGCTCCAGCTGACTGGGCAGGGCGCTATTGACCTCGGATCCGTCGGCTCTGTCAGCACCGCTCTCCACCCGGACAGAGGCATTGCTGTCGACCGCCATGCCACCTGATGAAGCCGAGCCCCATGGGTTGCTGTCCGCTTGATGAGGCGGGCTTGCCATCTCCACAGTTGGCAGCCGCCAAGGGTTTCCCTTGCGATTCCGTCCCGATCCGTAGCCATCGTCTGGAGATGAAGCCATCGCAAGAGGCTTCTGTTCTGCATATTTCTTGGCCGTAATCTCAGGCTCATGGATTCCAGGTGGCCAAGCCGGCTGAACATCAGACAGTTCAGTGGCAGGAAGGTTGTCGTTACCAATTGCCCAGTAATGCTGAATTCTGCGGTTGACAAGCTCGGCCAGGTGAGGTTCGAGTTGCTTTCTGATGTATGCGAGCACTTCTGGGGAAGCGGTATCGTGTCTGTTACCTCGGCGTGCGACGTCAAGTCTGCCCTGGATCTTAGCAGCCTGCTGGACGCGTCTCAGCCGATCGGCAGGATGCTCGACCGCATTGTATTCAAGATAGGCCTGAGGCAGCTTGAAGAAAGGACGACCTGCGGTGTGAGGTTTGGATGGCTTCGAGGTAGGAGGCGTGGCGTGTGGAAGTTGCTGCATGGGGGGCGGAGCTGGTAAGCTGGGTGTCTCTGTCTTCGGCGGAAGCGGGGTTTCAGGCTCGATGTTGGCGACTGGCAAAGCAAGAGCGGGGTTGGCGTTGGGGACGTCTTTGGCAGGATCTTGATCTTTCGGAGTGCCCGCGTTCGACTGACGGCTCTTGGGTTGCTTACCAGGAGCAGGCTCCCTCGCCGTACTGATTCGGGCAGGATGGCTGGGCATACTGTCGCGGGCAGGCGCCTTGTTCTCGCGTTTGGTATACTTGGACTTGTCAAAGGGGCCGATGGTAATCACCTCGTCATAGAAGGAAGACTTGGGAGTGGGCGTATTCACAGGGACTAGAGTGGTTTGTGCATTAGTGGCAGAGGATGGAAGAACAGCAGTATCCTGGTCGGCAGAAGCAACAGCTGTTGCGGCCTGAGAGGTCATAGGTCTAGGCATCTCAACAGGGCGGCGTGGCACTCGCGCGTTCTGATGGCTCTGATCATGCTGAGTGTTTCGGGAGTCATTGTAAACGCCACGACGCCATTGCTTCTCCGTGGACGTCATTGTTAGTCAAAGGGAAGACAAGGCAGAAGAGGGAACCAGCCAGACAATATGCTGGCCTTGGGAGGCTGATGAGGGTGATGAGGGTGGTGATGATGGTGGTGAGAGCAGTGGTGATAGTAATGGTGAGAGTTATGCTGATAACAGGAACAGAAGGAAGTTTTGTTGTAGTGGAGGGGCAGTAGAGAGAGGATGGCTAGAACACTCACGTTGGTAGAGGGAGGCTGCCTTGGCATGCCAGTGTTCATCACCTCACCCTCTCCCCTGGACATTGCTGTCTCTCCTTTAAGGAGGGCAATCAAATGTGCCTGCTGTGCCTGCTGTGCTTGCTTAGGCTGAGTCATGGTGGATGTGGGAATTGTCACTGCCTCAGTGCTGTGCTAAATACCCTGTTCTCTTCCAACACCCTGGCAACTTATGTACAGATTTCAACCTTGCCAGCTAGAAGTCTTGGGGCTAGATAGGCTGGCTCTCCCTCACACAAGGCTGCTAAGTTACTGTGTATAGTTCAGGAGTAGTGTTGTGGTTGAAGATCGAATACGGAAACTTAGCCGAGACACGCAGCGATTTACCATCGATAAGACGATCTGTCGAGTTACTGAGAAGTTCCTCAATGCAACTTATGGGGCGTTCCTCAATGCAACGTATGGGGCTTTCCCTTTGATGTGGACCAAACCATAGACGTGCCGTTGGGTCTGCCGTGATGTAACAGAACAGTCTGCTGGTACGAGTAGTCGCTTGGTCCCACACCCGACCACAAGGGTAAGATGTTGTCGATTCTGCGCAAGGCAAGACTGCAGGACAAGGAGATGCGAATCCTGATGCTGTGAGAGAGCCCGATTCTGATCTGAAGGTTGGTGCTGCTGACATATTATCAGGGGCTTGGACAGTGCAGGCAAGACAACCATTGTCAAGCAAGTGATGGGGGAGGATGTGAACAGTGTCAGTCCTACACTTGGCTTTATCATCAAGACAATTGATTTCCAAGGGTGAAGCCACAGCAGGGATAGGGATTGTCAGGGGCAGTGCTGACAGCAAGACAGGTACAAGCTCAATATCTGGGATGTGGGTGGACAGAAGACAATCCGGTCATACTGGAGAAACTATTACGAGAAGACCGACGCCTTGATCTGGGTAGTCGATGGCACGGACAGACTGCGGCTGGCCGACTGCAGAGATGAGCTACAAAACCTGCTGCTTGAGGAGGTATGTCGTTGTCCAGGCTGACGACCACGGCACCCAACTGACCGTACTGGCTTTTCAGCGTCTAGCAGGGGTGACCTTGCTGATCTACCTGAACAAGACCGACATCCGCGGCTGTATGGACACCGATGAGCTTACCGAGGGCCTGCAGCTCAAACGCATTCAAACACATCGATGGAGAGTGGTGCCGTGTAGTGCGATGACCGGCGACAACCTGGATCAAGGACTGACTTGGGTGGTACAAGATGCCAAGGATCGGCTCTTTCTCTACTGAGGGACAGAACTGGTAACTTGAAAAGCTTGTTTGTAATTAGGTTAATGGCCACCAGCTTTGGTAGGCACGGCCGGTTCTACCTCACCTTTACAGCACGGCCGCATAGAGGTCGCAGTGACGACGAGGGAGGCCACGTGAAAGGAACAGGAGCGAGGATGAGGATTGTCAAGTTTGTTCAGAGCAGAATCGCGCTGAGCGAAGCTCAGGGACGGAGTGTTGGAAAGCCACGAAGGGGCGGGGTTTGCCACTGTTTGGTAAGTTAACCGGTAATTAAGTTAAGCGGTAAACAAACACGCCCATCGATACGCGGCGCGAGAAAAAGCCGCCGTGCAACAACATCCATCGTTCGTTCCCTTTGCCTGCCCAGCGTAGGATTGTGCCCCTCACTCGTTTGGCCACCACGCCTAGTTCCGTTCCTTCCTGTTCGCTGCCCTGGATCAACTAATGACCTGAGTCCAAACCGGGTCTTGCCGCACCATGAGCCTGTCCAATGATGGACCCGAGTCGGTCGACGACTTTCTGGCCCGCGTCGCCAGCCTGAGTCGCAAGAACGATGAGGAGATTGCGGAGCGGAACCGCAAAATGGAGGAAGAGATGATGCAGGCCCGCAGACTGCGCCGTGCAAAGAGAGAAGGTCGGGTCTCGAACTACCAGCCTCGTGCAGAGAGAGACATGACTGACTGTATGCAGAGCGAGCACGGTCTCTATCACCGGTGAAAACGGGCCCAGCAGCGGTTCTGACAACGGCAAAACAAAGTACGGTGGCTGGGACAGTGGTGGCGACAAAGCCGACGACAGCGGCAGCATCATCGTCTGCTGGTGCGCTGTCCCCGTCCCCAGTACCGGCAGCATCATCGTCTGCTGGTGCGCTGTCCCCGTCCCCAGTACCGGCAGCCTCGATCAAGCCGCCAGTTGTGCTTGCTCCACCCATTCAGAGCCAGACCGAGAGTCAGACCGACAGCCAGACCGACAGCCAGACCGAGAGCCAGAACAAGAATCACACGTTCGCCCGGCGCGAGCGCAGCCACAGCCCTCTGCCGTCCGAGGCCTTGACATCTCCGCCCTTGGAATCCCGCCCGCTCCCCCCTCCGCCAGGGCAGAAGCCGACCACACCGACATTTCCTCCTACGACTGCCACCACCTTGTCTAGAAGTGGCACTCTCTCATGGCAGCAACGACCGCTCTCTAGAGATGGAGGATCAGTCAGAAGCCGGCCACTCTCCATGCCCCGCGGGCTCTTCCGCGAACCAGCCGAGAAGGCTCCAGAGAAGACCGTGGACACAACAGAAGCGTTGCACGAGTCAGATGAGCCGGAATACAAGCCCAAGGCCAAGCACTCGCCCGACCCTGAACACCAGCCTTCCCGTGCTGACATTGCGGCCTCGCTGGGTGCTCGAGATCCCACTTGGTTCCGGCAAACGGCTGACCGAGGAATTGGTTCTGCAGCGTACCGCAAGAGCAATGAGGACTCTGGCATTGCCCATAGCCCTTCTTCGAGAGGCACACAACTGCCGGGAATGGTATCAAACCCGTCCAAAATAGAGACGCCCAGACAAAGCCCTACTTACTCTCTCTCACCGAGTCCGGCACCCCCAAGTCCAAGGACTCAAGGATATGCTGCAATATCAGCCAACACCACCCCCCTTCCAACCGCCCTTGCTTCATCCCCAGAGCCCGAGTTCTCAGCACGCACAGCTCCTGCCTCGCTTAATCGAACCTCCAGCATCCTCAGCTCGCCAGGACGACCTCCATCTCCAACAAAAGGCTTGGGTGGGTTTGTGCAGAGCGCAATGATGAAGAGATCAGACAGCGTAAGCAAGAGGTGGAGCGTTCAAGCTAATGGCCTCAAGCGCGGTGACTCAGTGGCAGGGAGCCGTCCTACATTCAACCCACCTGTTGTCACGCCCTCTCTAGGCCAGCCAAGAGTCATCAGCCGTGATCCGAAGCCCAACACAGACGGGGCTTCTTCGCCCTTGACCAGCTCGAGACCGACATCGGCCCATGCAGTTGAAGTGCTGGCCGACGCCGTCAAGGAACCTGTGGCGGAGAAAGCGGTGAGGCCGGCGAGCCCTGAGCAGCAAGCGCGTCCAGTCACACCATCATCAGAAAGCCTATTGAGTCGAAGCCCGTCCAAGACAATGGATCCGCGCAGATGGAGCCCAACCAAGGCAAGCTGGCTCGAGAGCGCGCTTGCAAAGCCCGACTCTCCTCGGCCATCGCCAGTGAAAGCTGAGCCTCCTGCGTGGAAAGTAGGACTGGAGCGTTCAAGGAGCCAGAGACGGCCGGACGCATCTCCTACAAGATCGACCAACTTTGATTCGGTCACAACCGGCGGTCTGCTTCGCCAGCCTCCCCTAGGCTCTTCCACCAAGACCCCAGCCTCACGCCCCAAGCCCGCAGCGCCTACGGCCCAGCCCGACGGCATTGCCGAGATCCCGCCCTCCCGGCCGGCGGAGAATCCACTCACACAGCAGCCACCGGCAACTACGCATGCTTCAGTGGAGTTGAAGGCAGGACCAAAGCCTTCAACCTTGGCCTCGGATCTAGATCGACCTGAGGAGCAGGCACGGGACATCCCAGAGGGTGGGATTGAGTCTGTATCGCGTCGTGCAACCGAGTCTGCATCGCGTCATGCAACCGAGTCTACATCGCGTCCTGCAACCGAGTCTACATCGCGTCCTGCAACCGAGTCTGCATCGCGTCCTACGACGGAGAGTCACGACTTGCCTTTGGCAGTGCACAGCCCTGTGGAAAGTAGCAGGGACAACAAGTCTCCGGCTCTGAAGCCGAAACCACAAACACCGCCCAAGCTGGACTTCCGCTCCACACTGCGCAGTCGCCAAATCGACAATACTGGTTCCAAGGACAGCGAGCTCGAGTTCAAAGCAGTCTTCGGTAAACTGAAGCCTACCCAGACGCAAAACTATGTTGCACCAGACACATTCAAGCAAAACATCACCCAGGGTAAGGCTGCCCTTCATGTGACAGGCGGCCCACAAAAGACGAAGCGGGTAGACGAACTGAAAGAGAGCCTCCTGTCGCGGAAAGCAGAAATGAAAGCCGGCGGTGGATCGATCCACAAGCGAGCCGACATCAGAGGTGTGAAGGATTCAGTGCAAGACAAGGAGCCTGAGGTGCCAGAGGCATTGGCCCGGCGCAGAACGCTGCACAAGACAAATGCGTCGACATCCTCGACATCTACAGAGCCGCGGGTCGAGCAGCAGCAGAAACCGGCAGCACCCAAACCTTCAGTGTTGACTGTCCAGAGAGCTGGTCAACCGACAGTGCCAACTCCTGTGCAAAATGCTTACAAGGCGGCGCCGGCGCCGGCACCAGCGCTCCTGCCACTTGAGAGCACAGAGCGGCTATCTCTTGGCTGCGAGGAGCAGAAAGATGCTCCTGCTCCATTTGGCAGCAAGCTCGCGCCTTCCAATGCTCCGGTACGGCAACTGCGGGAGAAAACGGGTGCGCAGCCACAATCGGACTCTATCCCGCCAACTGGAGACAGTTCTCCTAACCCAGAAGTCAGCAAGGCCACGGGCAATAAGCTGGCTGCGCGGTTGAATCCTGCTCTGGCCGGTCTCATTGCGAGAGGCAGCGGCCCCCAAGCCGCTAATGGGTTGCAGAGTGCTGATGTCTCCTCACCTTTGGTCCTTGATCTTGGAGCACGACCTCATCAGCCAGAGGGACCAGACGCCTCTTCTGGGTTGACTCATATGACCAAGGGCCGTGCAAAGGGTCCCAGGAGAAGAGCACCCAAGGGAGAACCGACTGGTGCGAAGCTGCCAGGAAAGCCAAGCACAGAGACGCCTGAGCCGGCTTCGGTGGATTCGGGACCTGCTGTTGTCAAGCCGCGAGCTGCCTCGGCGGCTAAGGTGCTTGCTAATACTGCGGATATTGGGAGTGGAAAGCTAACGGTTAGTCCCAGGGTGGCATCCTCGCAGACGCCCAGTATCCCATCTCCGAAGCCGGCGGCTATCGTTCTGGCAGCAGCGCCTCCGGTCGGTGTGGAGAGTAAGGTCGGTGGAGGAAGAGAAAAGCCTCGGGTTGCATCCAAGTCGTCCGAGCTTCGCAAAGTTTCTGAAAAGGCGAGGCTTGCCACACAGCAGGCTCCTGGTCACTTGAAAGAAAATCCTTCGCCCCAAGCAGGAGAGACGGGCAAGGGTCTCGCGCAGGAACTTGCACCCTCAAACTCTCCCCGGCCTGCCGCAACACTGGTTCGCTCTCCTGAAATGCCGATGCCGCTCAGACCCAGCAAATCGAGGCTTAATAGCCCTAAGATGCCTGATTCAGTCGCAGCACTGCCTGTTCTTAGAGCGACTCCGAAGACTGCATCGGGCTTTGGAGTGTCTGCTGAACCCAAATCACTCCCGGCCAAGTCTGGGCTGACGGTACCGCCTGAGAAAGCAGAGCGAGTGGGTGAACAAGTTGGCACATCTTCTGATATCCAAAAGGTGCTTGTGGACGCCTTTGGAGCTGTGCCCAGGATTACGGAGCGACGGGAATTTGATGCTGAGGCCTTTTTCAAAGGTATTTCGAGGACAACGCAGAGGATCAAAACGATCAGCAACAAGATCGTAAAGGTGGCCGGGGATGGCAAGCAGACGGCCATGCCGCCATCACAGGAGCACATCCTCTACGAAGACTCGATGTATCTCTGTGTGCATCAATTCGAGTCGACGGCCTCCAGGGTGACCGAGGTGTACTTGTGGGTAGGTGACACAGTGCCAGAGGCTGCAGGTGAAGACGCGCAAATATTTTGCAGGAAGGTGGCACGCGACAGCGACGCAAAGCTTCAGGTGGTCAAACAAGGCATGGAGTCAGCCTCCTTTCTGTCTGGTCTCGGTGGCATCCTGATTATTCGCACGAACACGTCGTCGGATTCATACATGCTGTGCGGCAGACGACATGGTGGCCATCTGGTTTTCGATCAAGTGGAATTCTCCCCGGCCAGTCTCTGCTCGGGCTTTTCATACCTGATCTCAACCAAATTGGGCAAACTATACCTTTGGATTGGCACAGGAAGTTGCGCAGACGAGTACGGTGCCGCTAGACTGGTCGGCGCAGATCTCGGACTCACTGGCGAGATTGAGGAAGTTGGCGAGGGAAAAGAACCTGCTGCCTTCTGGAGGGCCTTTTCGTCGCCTACCGCCAAGGAGCTGTACCAACGATCCGACACTTGGGCCATGCGGGCTGGTAGCGAGCACAACGGCTTCCCCTGTAAGTTGTATCGAGTTGAACAGGAGAGACCAAAGTCATCTGGCGGCTTCTGGGGTCTCCGAGCATCATCACCACCAAAGTCGGTCAGCAGGGTGTCACTGCAGGAGATCGATCCTTTCAGTCAGCGAGATCTGAGCAGTGATGGTGTGCATTTGCTGGATACCTATGCTACGCTCTACGTGTAAGTGACCCGGGTGGCTGTTTGAGTGTGTGGGTGCTGACTAGTCTCAAGTCTTCCTGGGAAACCGTCGCCGTTGAAGTCTGCTGACTTTGTGTCGGTATTACACATTGCTCAAGAGCTGGCCGTGCTGACACCATCGGTCCAAGATCGAGCTCTCCTCCCATCGTGCCGAGTTGCATTTGGTGAGCCACCTCGTGATTGTCAGATGGCCTTCAGGAAATGGAGTCCGGCTAGGAGGTCCGGGGTTGGCGAGCAGCGGTCTGCATGTTTTGACATTGCCGATGTGATGAACGTGTTGACCTAAGTGGCGAGCAGCGGTCTGCATGTTTTGACATTGCCAATGTCATGGACGTGTTGACCTAAGTGGCGATGCGATACGGTGTCATGCAATGCCATGAAAGGTTGGCTCAAGTAGCGATGCCATGAACGGCTGGAAGAGGCACGGCAAAATTGTACAACATGGATGAATGATTGGGAAACAAGCGAGACAAGATGGAGTGACGATACACATGGATGATGAACAGGAGCTTGTTGTTTGCATCGAGTGTAAATTACGTGGGAGGCAGGCGTGAGAACGTATCGTTACTGTAATCTTTGATGAGACGGGTGGCGGCAGAACCCGAGACTAGTGTACGGTACAGTGTATTGCGCGTTTAGGAGATAGGTCTAAAAAAGCGCCTTCTCTCCACTTGAGCCTCCAGAGCACGCGATTCAACAGGTGCCATGTGGCTTACCAGAGGAGCGGATGCCAAGCATTGCCATCGTACAGGATTTTGAGGAGCTTCAATTCAGGCCTGTCTGTGTGCAGTATGGGCTGGAAGACTAACTGGATTGGGATAAATCAAGGCTGAGTGATCAGAGTCAGACTGGTCTGCGTCATAACATGCACCAATCCGGTAATCGACTAGCGGGCCTGGCAAGGACAACCGTGGCAGCTGCCCAATGAACCCCCAAGCCAATCCCCCTTCCAACTAAGGGATAGTTGTGAAGCGACCTGGGAGGCAGCAGTGTACGATGGTACTGTACAGTATACCGTATACGCGTAATTGTATGTAAGCATCAGGGTCAAAGGCTCAAGCGCAAGCGATGGCCTGGCCAGGAAGGATGAGTCAGTCTGAGAGTCAGAAGCCGACAGCGAAGAAGAAGGGCGATTTCGATCGACTCAGTCTCCTGAGCAAGCGAGAGAGCGGTAGTTAGCCATGGATTGCTACTTCTTCATCCAGCAATACTCGTACGGCAGCACCGAGGACTCGTACACTGTAGAGTGAAATGGAGGTAATCTTGTGCCCCTCGTACTTGTAAGCTCTAGCCACAACGGTTGCACCATCATCCGCTCCTGCCACCAGTCGCAGCCGGACACACCAATCATAGCGCGGGCTTAGCGATCCAACAGCCCCGCCCAGCCAGGTCTCTGATTTGCTGTCGTGGGGGATCGGCCCCGATTTTCTGCGGCGCGTCCCCCGAGGTCGTTTAAGAATTGTCCTATTCCGGACAAGGACAGGGAGATTTTCTGCCCTGTGGACCCTGATATGCCTCCAGAGGGGAAAGTGCGGTGAACCATACGCAAGACGCAAGACGCGGCTGCAGCTGCCCGACGCCACACTTCGCCAATACTTTCGAACTTAAATCACCGTTTACCGCTTTGGGAATGTGGAGGCGGTCAACTGCCTTTGGCCTTCACATCTCCCGAAATGCTTGGGTGCCTCTGTTCCGACTGGCTGGATGATTCATATCTCTCTTGATCTTCCTCTGCTTCGTCCCCTTGGTCTTTTTTGCTTGCATCGATGACTGAAGCCAGCCGTTGCCGCGCCATCGCATCACCACACCCGATGCCCCGACCGGGTCGACGATGAGCCCGTCTTGACCAGTGCTCGAACAGCCAACTACGCCACCCACACACCACACACCACACACCACACACGGAAATTAATCGATTCAACGTTGGCTGACCGACCGCGATGCCGAACCGCCCAATGGACGCAGAGTCCAGCTTTACCTATCTCAAAGACCAACTGCCCGTCTGGCTTGCGCAGCTGAACGAGTTGGTGGCATATGCGTCTGGAAAGAGCAATGAGTTTGAGGCCGAGGAGAGTTTGTTGGGCACCGAACCTACGGCCAAGCGATTGAAGGCAACCTCTGTACAATCAATTGGATCGTCGGGCGTGGAGGCAGCCCCATCCGCGGATAGTGCTGCTCAGCCTGATCGCTCTTCGTGCACCACACCGCTGGCTGCCGAGCCCTCGGCCTCGGACGGCCAGCGCAAGAGGAAGCGGCCGTGGTCTATCCGCCCAGCCGAGCTCTGGCCCCTCCGGCAGCCGCGCCGTCCAAAGAAGGTTGTCCACTATGATTCACACGTGCAGGTGCAGCTCGACTCAATGGTCAAAGACATTGGCATTGCACGGAACAATTTACGCAAAGCGAGAAATGCCCACCAAGCCAGCCGCGGCTTCCCTCTGCCCACCCTCAGGCGCAAAGGTTCGGCCGGGATGATGGCGTCGCCCGAAGCGGCCGAGCCCAGGGGCAAGCAACAAAGCATGCTGGCTACATCCAAAGCGAAGTATGCCATGCGATATTCTCCTCACTCCACCACCGAGCCAGACATGGCCTTGTTCTTTGCCGCCGACAAGCAGCTAGAGATTGTACAAGACCTCTATGAGACGGCTGCCTACCAGTTTCTACGAGATGGCGACTGCCAGGTGCAGCTCAATTCGGCCAAGAGTCGTCTGGATGCGCTTGTGATTGAAGCCGAGCAATCGCTCAACACCTTCCGGGGCAAGGTGACCAAGGAGGACGAGTCTACCCAAGACCAGTCGAGCTCGGATCCGGACACGACCAAAGCCAGCTCGGACAGCAAGCAGCAGCAGCAGCAACAGCAGCGTTCAACCGTCTCTGTTGACATTGTACACCATAAATTTGGCCCCACTCGGGTATGCCAAAAGCTGGAGGATATGAATCAGCGGCCGGTCCTTAAAGAACCCGTCCCTATCGACCTCTCCCACCTCGCCGCTGCGAGTCCTGTCATCGAGGTCAATGATGACGAGTCGGACGACGAGAGCCTGGGCGAACTTGACCTGAGTCGATTCAGAGCTTCCAACATGGCACGATTAGCGCGGGCGTTTTGAGGGCCGCTACTGGGAGCTTGCTATAGCAATCTTGTTGCTTCTTTTATTGTTTTTTGCTTTTTTTGTTATTGGTGTGCTGCATTCTAGCGTCTTGCACAGTACTTTGTTGTTTTGCGAGCGACCATACCCAGCATT
Organism: Chaetothyriales sp. CBS 134920; assembly: GCA_003693665.1. NCBI lineage: Eukaryota > Fungi > Ascomycota > Eurotiomycetes > Chaetothyriales > Domatiomycetaceae > Domatiomyces > Domatiomyces catenatus. Next base: position 407,547 of record QQSL01000001.1, on the reverse strand, counting down.
TACTATGGCGAATCAAGAGATTACGGGCTACTGGACCCGATGTGTGTGTGGGGGGGGGTTGGTTTTTTTTTTTTGTGTGTGTGAACAGAAAGGAGAACAGGGCCTGGGCCTGGGCCTGGGCCTGGGGTATTACGAAGAGTGAACGGCAGCGAGGTCGATCTCAATCAATCAGCCACATACCGGGTCTGTTGTTTCTGACAAGACATGTGGTGTTTTACCTCTTTTTTCGGGGAACTACCAAAAGGAAAGAAATCATTCATCTTCCGTCTTCCAGTCCTACCTTCTCTTCCTAGGTTTCTCTCCAGACGACACTCGGAACCATTTCATTTCCCCTGTTTTTTTTAAAAAGTTTTTCCCCCCCCCCCCCCCCCCCCCCCCCCCCCCCACACACACACACATTTCCGAGGGAATTAGCAGTTGGCAGCTACGATTAATGCCCTGTTTTTTTTTGTTAAACCCTTTACACTTTTGGCTTTCTAAAGCGTAGCTCGAACTTTGTACCCTGATACTACTCTACAGTATATTGTATGGAGGATTATCTTATCCACATTATATATGATTACGACCTGTATGGTAGCTTCGATGATCAATCTGTATACCATCTACTTCACAGCATATACAGTTGCTCAGCTCAGTCGGTCCAGGCATGCCAGGGTGTAGATACCCTAGTACGTTCTGGCTTGAGAGTTCATATACTAAGAGCGGGAGGACGCGTGGGTGGGCGATGAGCGATGCGCGATGCGCAGTGGGCGATGGAGGGGCCCGTTCCGACACCAGAGTAGTGTACACGTAGTGTGTATCAAGTTAGTGCACACAGTTTATAGTACACAGTGGGTATATTCAGGTGTATTGCCCCTTTCATGGGGTCATGTGGTGGCCATGTGCTACGTCATCATCATCATCGTAGGTTTAGTATATAATTGCCCTAACCCTTTCCCCCATGCGGCATGGGCGTACTGCCCTGTGTAATGACAGTACGACAGGATACCATGCTGCAGACTGCAGACTGCATATACATCGTACACATACATATATCTATATATGTGCACTAACCAAAAACGAGGGGGAAAAGCGATTTCTGTTTCCTGGCCCCTTTTCGATCTGCTTCTTTGGTTCGAGTTTTTCCAAGTTTTTTTCTTGATTGCCGAACATGTCAGGATTATTCAGCCGATGTTTCGGATGGCAGCGTGGTTTAGAAACATGATCACGTCGGCTGAAAAGCAGGCCAAGGGGTGGTAACTACGAGTTCTGATTACTGTATTCACGTCACAGTCGGATGGCCTGTTCACGCCTGTTGTCTGTATTCATGTCACAGTCGGATGGCCTGTTAACGCCTGTTGTCTATGGCCTGTTCACGCCTGTTGTCTGTATTAATGGCATGGTCGGATGGCCGGCGTCTGTTCACGCCTGTTGTCTGGCCTCCTGCACAACTCCCCAGAACAGTCTATTCTTGACTTGTTCAGCCAGCAGGCCGGCAAACTCCTCGCCTGCAATCCGGTCGCTTGCCCTTACCAGCATCTCCATCTCGCTGTCTTTCCCGATCTTGATGTTCTTGTCTGGGTTGGCCGTGGGCACCAATGCTCTGGACCGCGACTGTGTCATGTTGGGCCCGGACGCGTGCTTGTGGTGGTCTGTGGCTGACTTGATCTTGTATGTGTGGTCGTTAATCTGTTTGTTGGCATACTCGCGGTTGGTGTAGAGCGGCGATTGCGACAGTGTCGACGTCCAGTACTTGTTCCACAGCAGGTTGAGCAGATGCGTGTCCAGGGTGCTTTTAAAGTGGGTTACTTCCAACGCGTAGTATGAGTTCGCATGTGCACCAAAGTCTTTGATCTTGTCTGCCGGAATGGCTTGGAAGTCGTCATCGTCATGCGAGAATCGGTTGGGATTGTTGGCCGGCTCTTCGCCCTTGGCGTAGGTGCGAAACGCTCCAATCTCCACCTTGCCAGCACTCACGGTGCGGTCGGGATCGATGACAACGGCAACGAACGGGTCCTGCACCTGCTGCTGCAGTTGCTCTGTTTCAATGTCGATGCCGGACAGCCAGCAGCCGTAGCCGGGGTGCGAGTGGTACCAGCCAATCGCGTTTTCCTCTTGGCCGCCGCCCTCGCGTGAGGCGGTGGTGAAACTAATCATGTACTCGTCAGCCTCGCTCTGCGCGTTGACCCGTGTCTCCGTGCCTTCGACTGGCAGCCGGAACGCATCGGTGACGATGATGGATGTGCCTGAGAAATAGCCCGTCATCAAGCCCATGATCTCAAGGCTGCCCCCGCTTCGAGCATGGATCGTCATCTTGAGCAGAGCCAGAGCAGAGATCCGGACGTGCGTGAAGTAGTTCGGGTTCGTTCGCCACGGCCGTGCCTCATGTTGTTGGCGGTACGCGGCCGGGTCTGGGAGCGAATACAGTGCATTCTGGCTCGGGTCGATCGTGATCACATTGTTCTCTGCCTCCCAGGTGCGCTGGGCAGCTGTATGAGCCATGGCTGGTCGAGGTGAGCCTGGCGGGGTACTGACTGGACATTCAGCGCAGCCATATAGCAGGAGATAGCAGCGCTAACTCCGCACCTGCCAATGATTACGTAGGCCAAACGCCATACGTGACTGGTCACGTGACTATTCTTGGCAAGTTCGCACACAAGGCTGAAACATAGTTGCGTTGCCCCTCGCAACGCCATGGCGGGGCATGACCACAACACATTCTCCCAATGAGGAGATCGCTGGGCCGTTGCTGATTCGTCCGCAGCATCCACCACAATGACAGACGGCTTCAAAAGCCTTAATCCAGGTGCACCGTCTTACTTAATCTTTACTCCCTCTAGCATCGACTCGACTGACCAGACTGCCTTGGCTGTGGCCGGTGCTCCTCCCTCTCTCGGCCCTTGAGCCTTTGCTCCTGCTTCACCCGACTGTCTCCCGCTGCCGGCAGTCGCGATGCCAGGTGCCATGGACACCAGCTACTTGACCCAGCAGGTCAACACGATCATCGGCCAGCTCCACACCATCTGGGATGAGATTGGCCTCCCTCGCAATGACCGAGACTCCAGAGAGACAGAGCTCTTCGCCGCCCTGTCGGAGACGCTGCATAACCAGCTGCGTCTTTTCAACGCGTGGGTTGCTTGCTGGCTGTCGTCTGCACACGCAAAGCAAACTGACGGCTGCGTAGGGAGAAGAACGAGATGACCGAAGAGGCCAACACGCTCATCAAAACGATTCAGCAAATGGAGTCGTCGCTGGACGACGAGAAGGATCGGATGGGCTACGACCTCGGCTCCCACGGCCTGCGAGTCACCTTCCCGCTCAACGAGTGCATCCGCGACCTGAAGGAGAAATACAACACCGTCAGCAGGCTACATCGCGAGAGGTTCGAGCAGGTAAAGAAACTGGTGCAGGCCCTCGAGTCCTACTCGTCCCATCTCGAGTCGTCGTTTGTCAAGATTCGGCTGCCTCCAACCAACGTGGCCTCGTGCCCGCCCACCTTCGATCTGTCGCCGTCGTTCGTTGCCACCCTCGATGACGAGTTCACCCGAGTCTATGACGAGTACGGGCGGCGGCTGAACATGGTGCAAACCACTGCCGACGAGATCGTCAGGCTGTGGTCCGAGTTGGGCATCCCCCAGGCACAGACAGACTCCTCCATCGTCCAGCACTACCGCGACTCGCCAGAGCAGCTTGGCCTCCACCAGTCAGATCTGGACAGGCTCAAGGGCCGGCGTGACAAGCTGCTTGATGAGAAGAAGAATCGCGAAAAGAGACTGGCCGAGATGCGCAAGTCAATCGAAAGCCTCTGGGACCGCCTGGGGATCGAAGACAGCGACCGCAAGGCCTTCCTCGCCGCCAACCGGGGATGCGGGCTGCGGGCGATCAACGAGTACGAGGATGAGTTGGCTCGGCTCAACGAACTCAAGCGCCAGAATCTCCACCTGTTTGTCGAAGACGCCAGGGTGCGACTGCAAGAACTGTGGGATCAGCTCTACTTCTCTGAAGAGGAGATGCTCGACTTTACCCCTGCCTTCTCGGATGTGTACAGCGACGCGCTTCTGTCGGCACACGAGGCTGAGATTGAGCGCCTCAGCACCCTCAAGGACCAGCGAGCGCCGATCCTGGAGGCCATTGACAAGCACAAGTCGCTGCTAGCAGACAAGAAAGCGCTGGAGGAGTCGGCCAACGACGCGTCCCGGCTGTTGCTGAAGCCGCAGAAGGGCGAGAAGCGAGACCCGGGCAAGCTGCTGCGCGAGGAGAAGATGCGCAAGCGAATAGCCAAGGAACTGCCAAAGCTAACAGCCTCGCTGATCAAGACGCTGGAGAAGTATGAGGAAGAATATGGCCGCCCATTCCTCGTCCACGGGCTGCGCTACATTGATGAAATCGAGGAAATGGATGCCAAACCTCCACCAGCCCGCGCAAAGACGCCCAATGGCCTGGCACCACGACCCAAGACACCTGCGGCAACACATGCAGCCAAGCCGTCGTCTGCCGCTCCCAAGTCACAGCCCTCTCGTCCCGCGTCGTCAATGCGGGGCCATGCTCCGTCAAAGTCTGTCTCCAAAACTCCCACCATCGGTAGGTCTCAGGGAATACGCTCCCAGCTTGCCTCGTCCGTGTCCTCAGCTGGTCCGTCTACGCTACCGAGGTCACCGTCCAAGATCCCCGCACGCGTCCCGCTGGGCAACCTGCACAATGTCAGCACTTCCCCGGAACGCAACTCTGTTTCTCAGCAGCAGACCAACTATGCTGCAACTGCCAGAACCATTGGACCGCCCAGAGCGCCGCCGCCAAAGATGCGTGATCTTTTCCAAGAGCCGTCGGCACCTCAGCCTTCCCAGCCTTCCTATCTCTCTCGCACACATCCGCCAGCACGGCCAGAATCAACACTGTCGGCCAGTTCAAATGACAGCTCTCGGTTCGTGCATGCCGTGCCCCCGGAGGACGTGTACGATGATCGTGAGCGCATGTCATACATGTCGGCATCGCTCTTGGGTCGCAACCATCAGTACCAGTTTCGTCAGCACCAGCTTGCTGACCTGCCCGAGAAATTCCATTCTTCGGTGAGCCAGTCACTGCTTATGGCTCCACCACCCCGGCCCAGCTCGCGACAAACGTCCAACAGCTCCTCCAACATGACTGCGGGAACTACGGCGGCAAGCTCCACATCGGAGAACTGGGAGACATACTCTGACGTGTCGGAGCTTGAGCACGAACAATACAGTTCAATCGTACATCATCCGCACGGCAGTAAACGAGGAGCACCTGCGTATGGTCAGATGGCGCCACCGCCAAAGTTGCGAATGCACGCGATGCAGAGAACTGATGACGTGAATGAGAATGGAGTGAAGCAAAGAGAAATGAGAGTTGAAAGCGATGCGTGGAGCACCGAGGCCGAGGAGATTTATTGAACCAGTTGTGTGTTGGGTGTGTTGGGCCATTTGGGGTTTGTGATTACACCGGCTGGGTAGCCTGGCCATCTCGGATTGTCTTTGGGAATTCTGCTACAGGCTTTTGTACGAGTTATGAGGGGGTCGACTAGGCAAGTCGGATACAGAAAACAACGTGTCTGAAGATGAAGTCGGATACAGAAAACAACGTGTCTGAAGATGAAGTCGGACACAGAACACAATGTTAAGTTTCTCGAAGATTGTGGCTGTTCTTGGCATTCTGTCTTGGCATTTCTCCTATTTTCCTGATTAGACTCTCGCTTAACTTATCTGCACCACATGGCAAGCGCGATAACTTACATATGCGCCAAGCACAAGTTCTTGGACAGCTCCACCCGGCCAAGGATTACGGCCCACTTTGTTTCAGAGGGCTGGCAGCTGCGAACCTAATTCTTACGTAGGCCGGCCCTTCCCTATTTCGCCCCCCCTTGGCGCCTCTTAACCTTCACGTGTTTTTTTCCTCATCAACTGCACCATCAATGCTCTTCTAACGACCTTTACGACTTCCATTTGTCTGGTTCTCCATCATGACAGCGTTCAAGCGTTTCCAATGACGGCCCAATGACCGTATCCTCGTAGTATTATGCATCTGCTCCGTCGAAGGAGCTCCTGCCGACTGTTCCGCAAGAACGGGATCACTGCTCCCTTGATCTGTATTCTCCTCTTCATTGCCCTCTCTGTCGCCTACATAGGCCGTGCATATCATCATCAGCCAGAGCCGGAAGACGTCGTCGAACCTCGGCCCCTGAGCCCCTTTATCCCCGATCAAGCCGCGTTCTGGCGCTCCCTATACACGACCATCCTCACCCACGACCCAGAATGTGAGGACGACCCGATCGAGCCTGTTGTGCCGTACAAACTCGACGTTGTATTCAATCGGACACAGAAGCATTCTCGTCCAGACCTGCTGTGGATCAGACCGCCTGATCTTCAAAAGCTCAAAGACGCACACTCCAACTATGTTAACGAACTCCCGACCGTCATCCCCCCTTTCTACCAGCCGGGCACCCAAGGCATCGTCGTTACTGCCGGCTCGAAGCACTTGCCTGTGCTGACTATTGGCCTTCGAATGCTACGACGGACCGGCTGCGAGCTTCCCGTCGAAGTCTTCCTGACCGGAGAGGAGGATTACGACAGCCACATCTGTACAGAGGTCTTTCCCAGCCTCAACGCCCAGTGTCTCGTATTCACCGACATCTTTCAAGCCGCTGAGACGGGCATCAGTCTCAACCGCTACCAGTTCAAGATATTTGCCCTCATCTTCACCTCATTCGACGATGTTCTCTTGCTCGATTCGGATGCCTTCCCAGCCACCGACCCAACAACCATCTTCACCTCGGAGCCCTTCACCTCCAAGGGCATGATTCTCTGGCCCGACTTTTGGTATCCATCCGAATCACCCTACTTTTTTGAAATCGCTAATCTCGGCCCCGCACCACCCATCAACGCACATCCGTCGATAGAGTCGGGCGTGATTATGGTGTCCAAATCAAAACATAATCTCACGCTCATGCTAGCTACATACTATAATTTCTACGGCCCTTCTTACTACTATCCACTTCAATCACAGGGGGGGCCGGGCCAAGGCGACAAGGAGACGTTTGGTTGGGCAGCACTGGCCACGAACAACTCCTTTTATCTAGTTCACGAGCCAGTCATTGCGCTCGGCCATGTCGACTCAACGGGCAAGTTCTTTGGCAGTGCCATGGCGCAGCATGACCCCGTCCAGGACTTTCACGCCATCCAGCATCAGCAAGACCTCGATCTCGAGTTGCGGCCATCCCCCTTTCGCGTCAAGGAAGCTGCCAAAGACTTGGTGACCATACCACCGGTGGCCCCGTTGTTTATTCATGCCAACTTTCCCAAATTCGACCCTGGTTCACTGTTCGAGTTCTCGACCCAAGCACAAGGCGCGGTCGGCCCGACGTTTGATTCCAACAACACCGCCATTCGTACCTGGAGCTCCCAGGAGGAGATGGTTGAGCTCTTTGGCTTCGACATTGAGCACGCCTTCTGGGAGGAAATCGAACATGTTGCCTGCAAGCTGGAGTCGGACTTTGCGGCCTGGAAGGGCAAGCAGGACATCTGCTTCGGGGTGGAGGAGTACAGAAAAGCTGTATTTGCAGTGTAGAAATAATGTCTAAATTGTGTTTTTTCTCTCTTGCTTGAGATATATATCTAATTTGTTGAAAGGACTGGCTGTAATATGACCTGTTACCTTGAACCGCCGAGAATCAGCCAGGACATGTAGTGTGCTAACATCTGTACATGTATGCAGGGGCAGCAGGGGTAGAAGAACCCATTGATTACAGTAATACTAGACTGAAAAAAACAGACTGGGGTGGTGCATGGCCTGCTTGACAGGTCTGACATGCATCTGTATAACACACACATGATGTACTGACACCTGTACGTGCTAATCTTTTGTGACACCTGAGATGCAAGGCACACATCTTATTCACAACAAGCAAGAAACTCGAGAGAGGAGGAGGAGGAGGAGGCCCTTTTTTCCCCTTCAGATTTTTGGCTGCGCCCCTGATCTATAGATGTGGCTATTATTCGAGTATCAGCGAATTTCTAGAAATGATTGGCCCTTGGTCACAAATCCCACCTCTCTGTGTGTGTGCTGTCCGCCTCTCTCTCTCTCTCTCTCTCCGAGACATGGCTCGCTCTACACAAGCGCGCTGAGGACCTTGTCAATGCCCGGCTTGTTGGCGCCAACAACCTCGTCGACCTTCTTGCCATCCTTGAAGAAGAGGAAAGTGGGCATGGCACGGATGCCGAGCTCGGCGGCGACATCCTCGACCTGGTCGACGTCGAGCTTGTAGAAGCGCACCGAGTCCTTGTACTTGGGCGACTCGGACAGCTCCTCAATGTAGGGCGAGATGAACTTGCAAGGCCCGCACCAGGTCGCGAAGCAGTCGAGCACCACGACGCCGTTGCTGTTGACGATCGATGTCTGGTAAGACTGTCGGCTGTGAATAGAGTTAACCCCATACTGTCTTTTTTTGGCTGGCTGAGCTTGAGCTGCTGCTGCTGCTGCTGCTGCTGGACCAGCTGCCGCTTGTGATTGCTGGCGCAGCTTGGCTTGGTGGTAGGCTACATACTCTGCGAGATCGTTGACACCCATCTTGTTGAATGTCGGCGTGAAGCGGTGGTTGCGGGAAGTTGTGAACGCGCGGCGGCCGATTCTCGGAGGATGAGGAGGAGGAGGTGTTGTTGTTGTGGTTGTTCTTAGTGGAGCAGAAGCTCTGATGAGCAGCAGCCGCCGGAGTGATGGTTGCAGGGAATTTAACCTGTTGGGAAGAGAAAGAAAAAAAGAGAAAGCGAAGGCACACCCGGGGGAATTAGTCTCGGATTTGGAAAGAGAAAGATCGAAACGGATAGAAATGGTGGTGGTGGTGGCACTCACGAGGAAGTCATGTAATTGGTAAGCCGCAGCACAAGATTTGGAAGGGGCCGTAGGCTGAACTGCTCCTGCTCCTAAGAGGAAAAAAAAAAAGGACCTGCTGCTTGGGAAATGGAGGGGCAGAATTGTGCTCCGGGGCGATACGGAAGCGAGCGTTATTCCAAATCGCAAGCGGAAAAGACCCAAAAGGGTTACTCCCGTGTCAGGTGACTTGCAGGTAATTAATAAGCTGCAAAAAAGGCGTCATTAACTGTGGGGTTTAGGAGGGGTTGGAGGCTTAGAGGGTTTAGGGCTTAGGGCTTAGGGCTTAAAGGGCTTAAGGGCTTAACAGGAGTTAGACACAATACACAGTACATACAGTATAGGTACAGAGTGAGGAGGCATATACTACTCACAGTAACTGACTGCTATCGGAATATTAACTTGTATTCTATTCATATACCGCCTCGGATGTAGCTCGTCAATTGCCGGCGCTCTGGCCTCTTTCCGTTTGCAACTGGATTGATTGCCGCCGTTTTCGGCTCGAGGCATGTGGCGGGGGGACTGGGACTTCATGTTGACTGATCACTACTATAATTGTCATTTGATGACTGCAAAGAATAGCTAAAAGAGCGGTTGAGGGGTGTGGTTTTCCATGATCAGCGGATGATGAATGATTTGCGTCAATTGAGTCACACGACACAACAACCAACACAAATCTACTCCGTCTGTGCCATCATGATTTGTAGCCCCAGGCTAGGACTCGGCCCTGTACCTCGACCCGGTCTTCTCCCAGCTAGACGGGGCGGGCCAAGCTCAGGCTTCGTGGCGTCGATACTGTTGAAGAACGTCGGATGTCGAGAAGCCGGGCACTGCCTGCGCTGACACGTCGCACGTGGCCTTTGTATTCGACGCTCCGGGCGCGCATGAGCTGGATAGGCTCTTCAAGCCGGGGAGAACTGCCAGCAATACTGCTTGATTCGTTGTCGTCTTCGTCATATTCCCTGAGAAGCCCCTCCCTAGAAGTGATGGCCTCGGCGCGACGGACGACAGTGGGCTGTCTAGCAAGTGCCTGGTGCCACTGTTCGTCTGCTGCTCCGGCAAAAGTGATCTGGCCGCGCTCATTTTGAAAGTCAATGATGGTGCTGCTAGCTTTTCGCTCAGCAGCAACAGACTCTCGACGTTCTCGAGGAGCAGGGCTCAGTCGGCAGAGGTACTCATCCTTGACCAGATCGTCCTCCTCTTGCTCCATTTCGGCTGGAAGATGTTGACCGAATGATGCAATGCTTTGTCTCCAGGAGAGACTGGCTTGACCAGAAGACCGTTTCACCGGCTTGCCAGACAGCCACGAACCCTCCGAGTCGATAGAGGCCAGGGACCGAGACAGATTGCCGTCCGGATTTGCTAGATCGAGCTCGATAGCCACAGGTGCAGCCCGCTGTCTGTCCGGAGTGGGATTGCTTGAGCTAGTTGCCAGGCTTTTGTCATCCAGAGTGCCAGACAAGGAGGGTCGGATCTGTTTGGACGACAGGTGGGAGCCGGCAGCCTCTGGAGAGTGCACACGCGAGTCAGGGGGAGAGATGGGCAACTCAGGCAAGTCCTCTCTAAACCTGGATAGGGTCCGCTGTGGAATGGCTGAGTCAGATCGCCGGAAGGTCCTTGCGGGTGGAACGGTTGGATGCAATTGCTTTCGCGCAAACGACTCTCTAGACGTGTTGGAGAATTCAGAAGGCGTGGGAACCATGTTCGGTTTTCGACGACCGCGCAGCTTGAAGAAACTCGTCCAAGAAGAGATGTTGTGGCTGGGTTGACCTGCCAATTGGCCATCACGCTCAGTGCTTTCAATCACATCTGCCGTCACCTTCCGTCCCCTCCCCGAGGTCTGGGAGAAGCTACGCCTATCGGCGGGGGCTTCTATAGGCGAAGTAGGAGGGGACAAAGCAGCCTGCGAGGGCTTTGCATCCTCCCAAGTTTGGCCGGCATGTGCCTTGTGTAGAGGCGATTTGACTGCTATCGGCCCCTCTTGCACATCTTCTTGGTCGGAGGGGTCCTGCATGATGTCCATGTCCTTCTCGTCTTCAAATGGATTTCTGATGTTGGTGGCCGGCACATTGGCCAGCACATTGGCCGGATCAGCAAAAGGATTTGGGTCGGGCTCTTGGTCGAGGTGGTGCTCTGGCCCAGATGCAGCTTCGCCATCCGTCTGCGGCGGTGGCAGACCTGCATGTACATGTGCAGACGACTGTGAGGCGAATTCTTCGGCCCTCCTCCGTCTTGTCTCCTCCTCTTGCTGTCTGTCTGCGCGTCGCTGCAATCTTCGGTGCAACCTGGCTCTGTCGGCCTCTTTCTTCTGTTCGCGATGCCGTCTGTCTCTTTCCAGCAATTCACGAATCCCACTCGAGTCCAGGCTGTCGGCCAGTTCATCTATCCGCGTTTTGGAATGGGCCAGCTCCTCCTCGGGTATGAGGTGCTGTGCTGACATGCGACGAACCGGCTGTTTCCCAGCTGCGTTCAGCCGCCGCCTCGACTCAAATTTGATTGTCGGCCGAGGACTGAGTGCAGACAAGACTCCGATCCTGAAGGAGGCGGGGACCGCGTCGAGGCCGGCAATGTCCTCCTGCCTGGGCAGCGACACTTGGGAAGCTGGTCGTGCGAGCCTGCGGGTCGGGTTTCCAGGCACGGTCGTCGTATCTCTGGCCAACGGGCCCGAGCCAGAATAGGTGGCCGGTCTCTTTGGCCGGGGCATCGGCATGGATGCGCTCATCGCCTGGATCTCCTTCTGGCGGGCATAGTCATCCGCCTTCCGCTTGCCGGACTTGTTGTGACGGCCAGTCGCTTCGTGGTCGGGGCGCTTGGCGTGGAGTGTGGGAGCGTGCAGAGGCGAGGTAAAGTGCTCAGGCCCAATGCTGCACTGAGAAACTGGCTTCTGCAGGTAGAGGTTCGAAGTTGGCTGACCGGGGTTAGACGGCGACACGTTCATCTTGCTGGTATCGCGTGCGGATCCTTGGCCGCCTGTCATAGTGTGATGTCGGGGGTGCTGGGCACCTGTGCGAGGCTTGGACAACTTTCTAGATTTGTGGTCGGCATGTCTGGATGGTTGCCGGGTAGGGGCTGCTGGGGCTGCTGCTAGCGGTGGAGGCCCCGGAGATGGTGGTAGTGGTAGTGGTAGTGGTGGTGGTGGTGGTGGTGGCCGTCGGGCCATGGTGGGCGGGGTGTTCTTCTCAAAAAATGCGGTGCTTGCGGAGGGATCTGCGACTGAACTGTTACGACCACTCTTTCTGCTCGACCCAAAGGGCCAGAATCCCATTGTGGGGCAGCAAGGTCAAGGCTCTTCTAAGCCAGACCAGACTGTCGTGGCGTCGGCGCACGCGGCTTGCGGGGTGGACGAGGATATGGACAAGGAAGGTGCGACATTAATTCTGCTGCTGCGCGACATTGAGTGTTCCACACATCAACAGGCGAGTAGGCAGGGTCCAATTGAGCCTTCTTTATTCAGCCGAGGGGCGACGGAGGGGCAGTGCGATGGAAGCGCACTCGGCGCACTTTCAGACTCTTTGTGCAACAACTTGGCAGGGCACCGGGTAGAGTAGGTGCCGGGGGAGGGGGGGCAGGCGGGCGGAGCACTGGCTGGGCTGTGTGGACAGGCTGAGGGCTGGAATTAAGATAAGCAGAATAAGAGGTGGGCACGAGGACGACAGATGTCTAGGACAGGATGAGATGAGAGAGTTGGAGGGCTCAAACCGAGATGTGGACGACAAAAGAGGGTGCAGTCAGAAGAAAGCCATGGCAGCGCCACCAACGCAGCCACAGTCGCCAGCGGCGGGTCCCCGGCCTGGCACCCGGGGACGTGGGCATGGGCGTGGATGGGCGTGGATGGGCGTGGATGGGCGTGGGAGGCCCACAAACTACGGGCGCGGCGGCACCAAAACAGAATTAGAGTGCACCGCAGCAATTTACCCCAGCCATGCAGCCTTTAGCCTTCATGGAGCCTTCTCGATCGCGGCTTGTTCGTGCCTTGCTCGCTGACTCGCTGCCTGCCGCCTTTATCCCCCGGCCCTGGTGCAATGGGGGTTCGGAGAGCCTGGCGACTGCAACCTTGGCTCAGTCAAATCATCGTGCTCCAAAGACAATCCGGCTGCTCTCCATGCTCACTGGCCACCGCCCGGTCCAATCGTGCTTCTGGCTCTCGATGCCTGTCCAATCGTCCTTCTGGCCCTGTCCAATCGTGCTCCTGGGACCCAGTCCAGTAGTCTCTCCGTAGTAGTCTCTCTCTGACTGCCGAGGCTGGTCTGCCATTCTCTTCTTTCCATCCGCAAGCGTCAGCAGCCCCGATCTGGCCATCGATGTCGCCAACGAGCGGGCCAGCCGCAAATTGCACCACACAGAGCTTACGTGTGACGCCTGGCGGCAGCTGTCAAATTCTGCCAGTACGATGAGTCAAATCTCATATAGTTCAGATGCGTAGCTTTCGCCAGCTTGAATCATCTCCGCTAGATTGGACCGCGGGCCCTGCTCCATCTCCTCACCGTCTGCCTGTCTGCCTGGCTCATGGCTTATTAACCACCAAACTGCGGTTGGGCTCGCCCGCCCTGGTTGGCTGCCCGAGGTGTTCCTGCAGCCCTCGCCTTCGATACCCTCCTTGTCTCACCAGGGTAGGACCTTCAATCCTCAAGGAACAGGGCTGACCGTTGGCGATCTCGACGGAAATTTCTCGCAGCCACTAGCGAGCTCGCGTTGCCGTCATCTAGACGTCAAAGGCCGCCCAATGATCTCGTCCTGACTAGGGACCGGCATTAGTGTACTGTCTCTCTGGGTCAAAAAAACATTGGGAAAAGGCAGTATTGATACTCTGACACCGACCCAGTCGTGATAGTTTTGTTCTGGCTGGGCCCGAAGGTGCCGTCCGCCAGGCTCCAACAATCCCGTGGCTTCTTCACCACATTCATTCAGTCGTACGAGCAGTGGTGGCCTGCTCCGCCCTGTCCGTAAGAGTTGTAGACTCGGGGGGCTTCGATGCCCTTGCTAAGTCCCCAGTCCCAACTTCCCAGCTTCCGGCCGCGTACCATAATCAGTGCAACTTCCTACCTCATCCTTCAGTGCAACTTCCTACCTCATCCTTCAGTGCAACTTCCTACCTCATCCTTCAGTGCAACTTCCTACCTCATCCTCATAATCAGTGCAACTTCCTACCTCATCCTCATAATCAGTGCAACTTCCTACCTCATCGTCATAATCAGTGTGCCAAGCCTGGGTTGGGCTGACTCGCAATTGCCTTTTTCGCAACTATACTGGCAATATGATTCATAATTATCTCCTCACCTGTGCCTGAGAAGGAATACATAGCCGGCGCAGCACTCTCTCCTCCCGCCGGAACCACACTCTTGTCCCCCCACTCCCTCGAAGCCGACAGACCCGTGTAGTCCACCACCCGAGCCTCCGCTTGGCCTGAAATGAAGGTTGTACTGCTTGAGGGGAAGTGGCGTGGCAACTAAGTTGGTGGGGGAAAGAGTAATTAAATGGCTGGAAACCGGTGTGATTGTCGCTGACGTCTCGAGCAAGAAAGCAAGAAAGCAAGAAAGCCTCCTGACGTCTCGAGCGAGAAAGCAAGAAAGCAAGAAAGCCTCCTGACGTCTCGAGCGAGGAAGCCTTCTTTCGACACAGCACTGCCACAGTCATAGCTCATGGTTACAAAACGGCTGGACCATCCATTTCAAGTGCACCAGGCTGTTATTGCATCTTCAATATTATTGTTGCTGCCCACTTCCCTGCCATAGCAATAATGCAGAGGAATACTCCCTCACCATCACAAGGGCCGTTGGCTTGCTATTCATTGTTGTGTTGGTTATAGACAGTGAATACAGCAGTGCTACCATAGTGAACAGCCCACAAAGCACGATTTTTGCGTTTGTCTTCCCCCTTGTTGGATGCATCTCCTTCTTCACCTGCACCAGTCTTGTCTACTGCTTGGAAAGCTGTTCCTCTCTCATCTCAGTCTTTCCCTTGCTATACCGTACTTTCTTCTCAATTGCCAAGTCCGTTGCCGATGGTCGTGTGACCCACCCGCATGCCCAAGACCGCCCCTAAGTGGCGAGACCTTGGCTCCCTTATCGCCCGATAACCAGTCACGGCTGCCCCCCCGAAACCTTCCCCCCCAGGTAAGTTAAGCCTACGCACGCAGCCGCCCAGCGCCCAAGAGAAGTTTTGCCTGATCAGGGCCTCCGAACCAGGCAAAGCTGTTTGGGCAGTGTCTCGGTTCGGTATTCAGGGACAAGGACACATCGTCACTGTTCACTCCTGGTGTCTTCCTGAGCGACGCGGGCACCATCATTCCTCGCTCTGCCCAGTGCAGGCACCGTGACCCGTGTGCCCTCGCCGCTCGTTGCCATCCTCCCACAAGCCCTTTGTTCCCTCTTTCCTTGTCCATGGCTCATTTGCAAACACCATGGCTGACCATGCAGCATCCTTCAACCCAGAGCTGCGCGAAATGGTTCGACGGCCCAAGGCTGTATGGCCAGGGCTGCTCAAGCACAACCTGAAGCAGAAGCATATCCCCGGTGACGGTAGGTCCTGCCCGACCTCTGTGTGGGGTGTCCAAGCCGCTGACTGACTGACCCCCTCCAGGCAACTGTCTTTTTGCCTCGCTCTCAGACCAGCTCTATGCCACGCCGGACAAGCACCCTGAGATTCGAGCCCGGATTATCGACCATATGCGGAACTTCCGCCCTCTGTTTGAGCACTACGTTCAAACCGAAGATGTCCAGACCCGTCGAGCTCTTCGTTCAACCACAGCAGCATTTCGTCAAGAGTCGGATGACCCATATGCAGACTACTTGACTTTGATGTCTCGTCTCGGCACCTATGGCGGCGAGCCTGAGCTGGTGGCCTTCTGCCAGGCTTACGACCAAGATGTCAGGGTGCATCTGCCCAGATTTCAGTCTTATGCCAGAGAGAATCTCGACTACACCAACGAGTATCGGACCCATCAGACCCCTCCACCAATTCTACACGTCTGCTACGGCGGAGATGAGGAAACACGCGCTCACTACGACTCGGCTCGAAGTCGAGACGGCTCGCATCCCAGAAGGCAGAACAGTCCAAGGCTTGAAGCAGCCGACTCCCACTCGACCTCCCTGTCCTCTGGTGTCTGCTCAAGCCCTACCCACAGCCTCACAGCCCGTGCAATCCGAAACAACCGATCAGACCTGTCCTCCGAGCTCTTCCAAGAGCTCCATCCCTCCGAGAACCGACACAGTGCCAGCTGCCTGGAGGCTTTCAACCACCGAGCCAGAAGCTCATCGGTCTCGTCTTCTCATCGAAGCTCTAGCTCGAAACGCTCTCTTGATGATGATGGAGACAACCTGCGCAGCGCCAAGAGAGCTGACAGACGCCGGAGTCGGCGAAAGCGAACCGACCTGAGCGTGGTCACAGTCGAACCGGAGCCAGACCTGTCCTTCCCCGTTCCAATCGACTCTCCCCATCCCTCAACGCCTAGCAGTTCACAGGAGACGGAAAACTCTTCGGAACCGGCCGAACCGGAGGACGACGAGGACCATGAGGATGACGGTGATTTCAATCCTCCCCACTATGAAGAAGAAAGCGATGTGGAGATCCGAACAAGTCGAAAACGAATAATCAAGCCGACCTCACGGGCGGCGGTGGCGATCCTCCACAAACGCAGTCCTCTAGCTCCTACCAATATTGTCACCATGGCAGAGCGCCCTCGATCAACGTTGCGTGCATAGTACTATAGTTGACGCCACGCATCCATTCTTCCTCGTCAGATTCGAACGTTTTCCCTTTTGTGCATAGCGTGTGTGGGCGTGGATGACTGAGGCATTGATACCCCTCTTATGGGATGGCGACAAAGACAGACCAGCAAATGGGCATTCAAGGGACAGAAAGGAGCCTGCATGTTTTACTAGATCTTGGGATAGATCATGGAAGAGCCCGGCCTCTCTCAATAGCGGCAGGGGCCGGATCTCGACCTATCCTCATCCCCAACTTATGCAAGTTGACTTGGGGATTGAACAACAAAGTACTGATCATCAAACTACCTGATACATACTCCAGGATTCCATGCGGTCTTGGCGTCAACGTGCCTGCCTGCCAGTACTTGCAAATTAGCTGCGTCATTAAGGTTAAGAATTAACGTTAATAACTTAACTTAGCTGCGCTATTCCCCAGCTTCTATCAACACCTCGCGATTAACGTCTGCCTGCGATTCCAACACTGTGCTGGACAAGCCTCCTTGCACAATTCGTGTCTTGCCATCCACCCACCTGACTGTCCGTCGCGCAGAGACGACGTACACCCAGCCCAGGCCTCCTTTCTCCCTTTCCCGCCTCGCTGCTCTGTTGGACAGTATCTCCTGAGTCGACTCTCTCCGACGAAGCACCTCCATCCCTTCGAGCCCGTGTCAGACCGAACGAGCGCATCTCCACCAATGGACTTTTCGAACATCTTGTGAGTTTCGGGCCTCGCTGACGAGCTCACGCGAGAAGCGCCCCCACAGGATGCGACGCCAATGCTAATGTCAGAGCAGTCGGCTAGTCAACCTAGCAACTGGTGTCATCATCGTCTTGGGAGGTATGCCGCTCCTCTCCCTACATTCTCTTTCGGCAACCGCAACTGACTCGCTCCAGGGATTTCCCAATTCTTCCCCATCGGATTGTGCGACCGAGCCTCGTTACCACGCAGCCTAGCCCCGAGCTAATGGATGTACAGCCGCAACATCATCATTGGAATCTATGTCATAGCATTTGGTCTTGGTATGAGGGAGCTGCACCCCAACGCTGACACACAGAGCTGACCCATTAAAGCCGTGGGTGGCCTGGAACTGCTCCCCCAAGTTCCTCCTTACCTGCCACGATATGCCAGCTTTCTCTTCTCCTTCCTCGGTCGCGGAATTTGTGAGTCTCTGCACGCCGCTGCCGAAGCCGGTGGCGATGATGCTGACCTGTGGCAGTCTACATCTTTGTGGGCAGCTTGATCCTTGATAACCATATTCTTAAAGAGATTGCGGGCGCGCTCATCATCTTGGTTGGAATTGGCTATGTGGTTCTTGAATTCACGCCTTCGGTCGAGCCACCGTCGAACATGAGAGACGGGGACGCTGGCTGGGGCGCGGAACAAGTCTAGCCTTGTCCGTAGCGCTGGCAACATGGGGTCGTCCTGCCACACCGCTTCAGATCGCCGGCTTTCGGACAAGGTTGGGCGACGACGTGCAGGTTCCAGGGCGACGTGCAGGTTCCAGGGCGACGTGCAGGTTCCAGGGCGACGTGCAGGTTCCAGGTTGCGCTGGCGGCGGTGTGGAGGCAAACTCGGGACGATCTAGGGCACACACTATACTCACTTTGCTTCTCCCTGCCTGCGGTCTTGCAGGTGGCCGGTCCGTCCTATGCCAGGTGGACGTGGCCTGTTGACTCTAGTTTTGGGGCTCGACATGCAATGCACATCCGATAGATAGGGCAATGAATGCAAGCATGAATGCAACCGTGGCATTCCATCACTTAATTACCGTCGCCATTGTGCGCGCCCTTGGTCGGTCTTATCACTAAGCACTGGTCACGTGCGGCGGCTGACCAATGATCGGCAGTCTGTTTGGCATTACCACCACTAGGCCTCCTTGACGGCCTGGTGGGCGGCGGATTCATCATTGGCGGCGGATTGCCATCATAGAAAGTTGAGAAATCTTCGTCCTGGCCGACATGCTCCTCTTCCTCTTCTCTCAATCCCGGGATTAGTTCAGTTGAGGCGCGTCGCACGATGTATGTGTCTTGACAAAACACCCCCTCCCCCCCTTTGTTGCCACCTTCGCTTCAGGCGGCACCACCCATCGCGTGATCTGATCAGCCGGCTCTGCCATCTTAAGCCAGGAGCCCGCCGTTATATGGCCGTGGCTGGGCCCTCAAAGGTGACGGCGGGATGCTAGCAGTAAATCCGGTCATGGACCCCTTGAGACGATCTCAGGACTCGGACAGAAAGGACCGTGTCCCAAGGGAGCCTTCGGCAGAAGACTTGGATGCCGCCCATCAGCTGGTTTCTTCTGCCCGCGCCGAGAGAACGTTTCCCCGTCAAGCCAGCGGGACTTTAAACACCAATCCCCCCCCGCAAGTGGTGTTTCCTCAGCCGGCCAAGATAGCTATAAGCCCTCAGGAAGGCTCACACAGAGAGCCGGGATCCAACTTCAACCAGGTTTGCAGGTATGTTTGTGTGCGAGACTCACCCACGCTCGTTTCCAGGTCCTTCCGGGCCATGACGGGCAACCTGTGCTTGATGGCCCGGTTCGCCATTGTTTAGCCATCCCGGTGTCTCCTTTGCTGACTGAAATGGCCATAGTAATTGTGGTACCATCAAGACTCCATTGTGGAGGAGATCTCCCACAGGCACTACCATCTGCAACGCCTGTGGACTGTATCTGAAGACCAGAAATACGCCGCGGTCCCCCAACTTCAAGCGAGGATCGTCAACTCTGGCTGTGGACGACCACCGCCGGAGATCAAGCCTGTCTCCTGCTGCTGCTGCTGCCACCACCGCCACCGCGTCCCAGGCCTCGACACAGCCGCCCGCATTGCCTTTGCGAACCGCTGAGCATGCCCCGGGTACGTGTCCAGGTGGTGGTAAGTGTAACGGAGCGGGCGGTGCTGAGGGATGTGGCGGCTGCCCAGCCTTCAACAATCGAATATCAAAGTCATCCAAGACATCCAGGGCTCTGCCATCGCGGAGCACGCCATCCAAGACCACGCCGAACACATCGGACGGGGAGCAGTCGAAGTCGGGCACGCCAGACCACACCGTCGACCCTTTGTCATCCACAGAAACCTCTCCCTTACTCGTGGCTTGCAGGAATTGCGGTACCACAGTGACGCCGCTGTGGCGACGAGATGAAGAGGGCCATCCCATCTGCAATGCCTGTGGTCTCTACCACAAGCTACACGGCTCCCACCGACCGGTACAGATGAAGAAATCTATGATCAAGAGACGGAAGAGGGTAATGCCTGCATATCCGGATCCATCTCGCCCTGATGAGAGCACCCCCGAGCTAGCGCCATCTCCATCTGTAGAATCGACGGACGATGGCCGCCAAGACCAGCCACACTCGTCGCCGGAGCCTGCATCTAAGCGCAGGCGTCACCCTCCACCGTCGATCGACTTCACCGGCTATAATCCACTGGCAACCCCAGAAAGCAAACCGGAGATTGCAAGGGAGCCGAAAGAGGAGGCAGGGAGTCGAGTAGAGCGAGTGACGGAGCATGCGCAGCGGATATCGATCAACTCCATCACCAACCACGACGAGGACGAGCCGGACAGGCAAAAAGCCGAGCGTCGCGCCGCACTGCTCCGAGAGACGGAGGCAATGAGGGACGCATTGAAAGCCAAGGAAAAGGAACTGCAAGATCTAGGATGACAAAAGGACGACTTACTTGCATTTGACACTAACTAGGATGGGGGCGACTTCGGCGGCGCGAATGCTTGTTCGGAACTTACCGACGAGACTCTCTTTTGTTGCGAATACGACTCCATAGCCGCCCTCACGGACGGGCGGGCGGCACGCGGCACGCGGCGGTGCTGATGGGCCCAGTCTACCAAGACCAGATTTTTCCTTTTCAATCGGCAGCCATCGAAAAGGAGAAGATGATGAAGAAGAAGAAGAAGACGGTGGGATACTACAAAAGGGAAAATCGCAAGATTGGGGCGTTTATGATCAGACTCGGCGCTTTTTCTCCGCCCCCCCCTTCCTCCTTCTTCTTTGCCAACCCGAAACAACAACCTGGTGGTGTTTGTGGCCGTCGTGGACTACTACTTTTTTGGTGTTTCTTGTGAGAGAGAGAAAGCAAAAAGAGAAAGGAAAAGCCGGAGCGATTTCTGTGTCGATTACTCATTTTTTTTCTTCTTTTTTCGTCAAAAGGTGAACCAGTGTGTTTGTTTTGTTGGCCTGCCTTAAGTTCCGAGCTTTTTCCTGGTGCATTATCAATCCATATATACATAGACTGACGAAGCTGATGGCATAAATGGGTGATGAGCCTGATGATGGCTGTTGTTGCTTTGATTTTTGATTTTTTGTTTTCCGTTCTAGATGGATATGATGAATCTTCCCTGTATGTACTATGTTACCCCTTTTCATAGCATTTTTGCTCTTCTGTTCTTTCCTCGTCGCTGGCTGTCCTTTTCCAGTCTGTCTCCCCTCTTTTCTTCCCCCCCTCCCCCCTCCTTTCTCTATAACAGGGCAAAAAGAGGAGAGACGGGGAAAAATAAAATAAAATAAAATAGAAAGACATGAAATGATTCTCTTCTTTGTTTTTCCTTTCTTTCTTTTCTTTCATCTTTTTGAGATTCGAAAAGAGAAAAAGGCGAAAAAAGAGAAGAAAAGAAAGAAGAGAAAGCCAATCCCGTTCAAAACCACAATTTGATCAACTCCTCGCTGACACTACTCGGTGCCATGATTCCATTCTCAGTCACGAGGGCAGTGATCAAACGTGCAGGTACAATCTCCACGATATCATCATCATCATCATCATCATTGGTTTTGTTGTCGTTTGTATTTTCATGTAATATAGACGCCGCCGTCGTCGTTTGATCTTTAGCATCAGAAGAAGAAAAATACGAACCTGATGCAAGCAGATCGCGCTGCTTGACGCCAAGCTTGGTCAGCTCGGCGGCATCGGCGGACAAGGGGTACGGGCGGACAAAGTTGAAGGACTCGACCGCGGCGTAGACGGGGATGCCGGCGTCGCGGGCGGCGAGCGCGAGCATGTGCGAGCCCGACGGTGTGAGGAGCGCGCCGTTGCTGAATACGGCGTGGCAGGATAGGATGAGAATGGAGGAGGAGAGTGAGCGTGATTGGCGTGGGCGCCGAGGGCTGCTAGATGAAAGCGCGGCGCGAAAGCTGTGCAGGGGGAGAGTGGAGGTTGGAATATTGAACTGGGTTGATGATGCTGATGCTGATTTTGACGACGACGACGACGACGATGACGAGAGCTTGATGAGGGTGAAATAGCGCCCGTCGTCGACAGCGTGGCGGATGACAGTCTCGACGAGCGCGGTGGTCGCATGCGTGAATACCAGACTGTCGTCGACGACCAGCGGCAAGAAGTTGGCGGCAACCTGCTGGCTGGCAATCTTGGCCTTGGACGTGAACAGCTTGCTTGTGGCCACCAGTTTCGCCCTCAGCGTGCTGAAGTCAGTCTCTCCGGGAGGCAATAGTGCTGCTGTTGATGCTGATGCTGACCCTGCTGCTGCTGCTGCTGCTGCTGCTGCTGCTGATAATGATGACACGGACGCGACTGATAGCAATGGCACCGTGGAGCGGTGTTGGAACGAGGCGACCAGGTACCGCTGGAATAGATCCGTGCCGGCCGAGATGGGGATCGGATTGGCGGCCCATTGGCGGAGGATGAGCGATTGCGCATCGATCAGAGCAAGCGTTTCAGACACCGTCGTCAGCGGCGTGTGCGTGAGGAGTGCGACCAGCGACTCGATGGCTGCGATGGGCACGGGCAGCGAAGGGTTGGATTTGATCGCGTTTTTGTAGTGCGCAATCACATCAAAGTCCGTTTGCGGTGGGTGGGAGAGGGTGCGAGTGAGGGCGGGCAAGGAGGAGGGTGGTGGCTGTTGTGATGATGTTGACGACGAGGGCGACGATATTGACTCGGGCGGAGTAGCGGGAGGGCTGGCGAGAGCCATGGTCGTGGCGGTGGAGGGCCCAATCTGATCTTGGTTCGTTCCCTCGTTCCCTCGTTCATCAGTACTTTTGGTGACTGCGCATTGGGAAGTTTACACAGACTTGGCGTGTTTGGCTGGATGTACACAGGCTTGGCGTATTTGGCTGGATGTGCACAGCTTGGTGTGTTTGGCTGGAGTTGTCCGCTTACTGCATTAGGCAAGTTGTTGATGTTGCTCCTTTCGGCCGGCGCATCTTTTTCTTGCTCGTAACACAACCATACACGCCCTTCTCACACATCTAGCTTCTCTAAACCACAATGTCTCAGCAATATCGAACGTCGCAGCATCAGCACTCGCGCGTCAAGAAAAAGGAGGAGGATCCCGATGCATTTATGCGATTGGTAAACATACACGTCCTCCGCAGTCGCACTCACAATGCTAATGTGATGTCAACAGTCTGATCGCGAAATCGCAGGATGCATCACCGACATAGGCGTGCCGTTCCAGCCCTCGGACCTGCAGAAGCCGAACCCGCAACTGGTCCAGCTGGTCTTTGAGCACCTGGGCGACCTGTTGATGAACGCGTCCCGCGACTTGATTGAGCCGGCGATGCGCGCCGGCGCCGAAGACGTGTGCCCGGACTTTCCCGAAATCGTGCCGCTGGACACGCGCCTGCTGATGGGCTTCTTCGTCAAGCTGCGGCAGATGCTGGTGGAGTGCGGCGTGCACGATTTCTCCTTCAATGACTTGGTCAAGCCGACGTACGAGCGGCTGGTCAAGATCTTCTCCTACGTGATCAACTTTGTCCGCTTCCGAGAGTCGCAGACCAACGTGATTGATGAGAATTCCAACAAGGCCGAGACGACCAAGACCAGGATCGAGACGCTGTACGCGGAGAACCAGGACATGGAGGCCAGACTGGATGGCATGAAGCGCAACCGCAAGGCAATGGAGGTCGCGTTCAAGGAGAAGATGAAGCGGAATGACGAGCTCAAGGTGCGGTTGCTGGAGCTGAGAAAGGAGCAGGAAAGGGTGGCGGAGCATCTCGAGAGAGCAAAAGCAGACAAATCAAGAGCACAGGCGACGCTGGAGGACAAGGCCGAGAGGCTGGTGCGCGTGCGGCAAGAAGGCGACAGGCTAAGGCCATACGCGCAACAGAGCCCCGATGACCTGAAGCAGGCGCTGACCGAGCTGTCGGACAGTTTGATGAAGGAACGGCAGCAGATTGACCGACTCGAGAGGAGGAGCCGGGCTCTTCAGACATCAGCCGAGAGCTTCTCGATTGCGCACACCGACGTCCAGTCCTGTGTCAAGGTGCTGGAGGACATCTCAGTCGAGCTACAGAAGGAAGAAGAGGAAGACGCAAAGGCAACAAGGAACCGCGACGTGCTGGCAGAACGCAGTGCGAATTGCCGCGAGGTTGAGCAGAGCGAGATGATGCTCAAGAAGCAGCTCGACAAGTGGTCTGAGCGGACTGACGAGCTCAGGCGGAAGCACAAGGAGCGTGATGAGATGAACAAGGCCAAGGTGGAGGAGCTGAGATCATTGCAGAAGCATCTACGAGAGGAGCGCGCCGACAGGGGCCGTGAGATGGAGAGGAGGAGAGCAAGGATAGAGCAGATTGAGAAGAAGGTGAGCAGCGAGCAGAGCGCCCGAGTTTTGCATTACTAACTCTGATCCAGATGGCTGATCTGAAAGAAAACATCGAGAACGAGGTGCACACAGCCCACGAGGAGTACCTCAAACTGGATGCCCATATCCGGCTCTACCTGACCGAGATGGAGCAGTGCATCTGATCTAGCCTCGATGTACGTGACGATGGGATGATGATGGCGTTTGTTGATGGCGTTTGTTGATAATGAGCGATACCCTGATGAGGCTGCAATCTGCAATGGATCATGGCGTTTGTTGATAATGAGCGATACCCTGCAAAGATCAGATCGATATCGCCACTGCACGAGGCATTTCTGGGATTGATTGACTTGGCAGGCTGCAATCTGCAATGGATCAATTCCCCGGTCACGTCGTTTCATCAACTGCGCTCTTGGAAGCTGAACCACCGCGACGCAATCTTCCTGACCGAGATGCCTCTGCGACCCCATCTGGACGCTTCCTCGCCCATCTTGATAGAGCCACTCAGCAGCGGCACCTCGGCCTCCCACAGCCTAGGGCCTCGGAACGGGTTGGCCGGGTCGTCGACACTGCAGCACTCGACCAGTCTCAGATCAGCCCGTGAGTGGCAGGCAGCTGACACCAGGCTGGCAAGCGTGCGCGAGATGCCCTGCAGGGTGAACTCGGACGTGCCATGGTGAAGGGCAATCAGGTCCAGGACCTCGAGCCGGTGCTGGTACGCATCTGTCGAGGCTGTGTACTTTGCCAGATATGCACGCAGCACCGGCAGTGACGGGCAGTAGACGATCTTGACCGACTGACTGGCCGCAAGCAAGCCCAGGGTGGGTGTCAAGACGGAGGAGGACAAGGCCGTTGCTCTCGCTGTCGCCTGCTTTTCTTGTGCTCTGATCTGGCCAAGGAGCTCAGTGGAAAAGTCTTGTTTCGAAGAGCAGACGACCAGGGTCGTGGGTAGATGCGGTGTGTCTCTGACGAGGAAGCCGAGCAGGTCAATCGCCCAGTCGAACTCGACGGTGACCTGCGGCATTCAAACGGCGGTTGTGTGGTTCAATCGTGGAGGAGGAGGAATTAGAGTATGATATGACATCACAATTAGAGTAATAATGACATTACAATTAGAGTAATAATGACATTACAATTAGAGGAATAATGACATCACAATTAGAGGAATAATGACATCAGAAAGTCTTGGCAGTTTAAGAGCTGAGATTCACATTATTATTATTACAGTGAGTGGTATACAATGCTATTCCTCCAAGTCGGTTGGAAATGGCCAGGCTCTACGCATCTCGTCGGGCGTCATGCCATAATTGCTGCTGACGCTCATTGCATGCTTCAAAAACACCTTGTTCGCCTTCTGTCGTTCCGCAAAGTCGAGTTGCGGAGCAACCCAACCCTCGGCATCGGTATCGAGCAGTGTCCGTGCGAGCTGTTGTATCTCGTTGTATTGTTGGTACTGCTTGAAGCGTGTAGCTTGCTCAGCCCGTGCGCGGTCGTCGTACTGGTACGGGCATGTTTTGTCAGCAAAGCCGATGTCTATCCACTGATTGGAGATTTCGATCAGACACTCGATTAGCGATGTTACGCCATTCTCTGACGCCTCACTGCTGAGGGGGAAGATGCTTGTGAGAAAGGCGGGAATGAAAAGCGCCTTATAAGCACGGCCGTTGTTGGCCCCGCAGGCGACTTCGTAGCCTTTGGCCAGTTTGGCGTTAAGCAGCTCCCTATCAGCACTCTCCTTGTCCTCCGCACTCATTTGGTCGTAGTGTTCAGGAGGCTCAGGAAACTTTTGATCGAGCTCGAAGCCATCCGGGAGAGTTAGATAACCTGGGAAACGGGCTTGCAAAAACAGAGGTGCTATCACAACATGCTGCCAATCAATGAGAGAAACGATCTTGGACGGGTCCTCGTCCGAAACATAGATGTTCCCCATGTGGATGTCGTGGTGCCAGAGTATAGGCTCCCCGACCTTGTTTAGCAATGTTCCCGCATCCAGCCGCGCAAAAACTTCTCCAGCATGTCGAAGAGCAGTAATCTTCTCGTCCGAGGTCTCAACCAGTGGACCATGCCAAGAAGTCTTAGGGCCTTGTTAAATCCTGGCAATTTCTCTCTCGACGATGGCAGAGCCATAGGATGAAAGATTCTTCCCTGGTCAATGTTAGCAATTGGTTCTCCAGAACTTCAACTGAGCGCTAACAAGGCCCTCGATCAAAACGAGACTGCACACTTGCATCACCTTGACGATGCCACTCGCGCTCGCAAGATGGTCCGATGCAGAAGAGCTGAGCTGGATCCAAATCTTGACTCAGATTCTCAAACTTGTCGGTTGGTGACATGGACTCGCGAAGGTAGAGGCTCCCATAGACAGGAAAGCGGAATTTTGTGAGCTCGCTCTCCAGCTCTGTCAAGCGCTCGAGCACAGTGAACTTCTGCAACTCGCTCATTTCACCATACTTTTCGAACAGTTGCGCACCAGGCGCCTTCTCCATAAAGATGTATTCCGCTCCAACCGGGTTCGAAGCATCCGAGCTCCAACCCAGCACTTTAGGCACCGGGATGTGGGTGTACATCTTCACTACCCAAAGTCGGTCAGCAAGGGCTCAAAAGGGGTTCGAACAGGGACAACACATACCAAACTGTAGAACGGCAACTTCGGCGGCTGTGGTGTACTTTGGCGGTCCAGCAAATGGAGTTTGAACTTTTGCAACGACTTGCTGTCCGTCTTCAAAGTGCAAGAGAAGTGCCTTGCAGTAGCCACCCTCCATCTTCTCTACATGACGAACTGGAGTTTTCTGGCCTGTAGCAACAGCGGCGGCTGCACACAGTTGGTCCAGATCAAACTCGACATATCTGCAGCTTCGAGCCTTGTCTTCGTTGACGAGAAACCGTCCATTAGAATAAGTGAAGATCTCTTGACGCGTGATTGGCTTCCCTATGCTGCTCATTAATACGATACTGCCCCTTGGAGCATCTGCGCTGGTTACCTTTGAATGAGATTGAAAAGCCGCCACGCCCAGGGCACAGCTGCGGGTATATCCTCTGCAACAAGCTAGAGACTCTTGAAATGAACTGCGAGCGCATGTAAACTTGTATCCTTTTCGTTCCAGCTCAGCCTTGGTCTCGTCGCCGTGGCTGAATCCCGAGAGTAAAGGGGGTGGGTAGGTTGAGTGGGCTTACTGAGCCATTCTGAAACAGGTCAGCAAATCATCACTTAATTATGGCTCAACGTAGAGCACTCTTCTCCGCCTTGTGTTGATGTACGTGCACGTCCTGTGTTACAACAGGGTTCTAAGGATGACTAATCGGCCCCGTCGACACGTGATCATCCCATCTGTCACGTGCACTGATATACGCCAGAAGTGACAGTGCTTTTCACACAAGAGAACAGGATGATCCAGCAAAGCCAAGTATAGTTCCTCAACGAGGGGCGTCCACTTGGGTGCTGAGGGAATAACAGGGGCCGAGCCCAGAGCGGCATCACCCTTCCCAACGCGGTTGTATAGACAAGACGAACGTGAAGTGCCCAACTACCTTTGATCAGCAATGGATTCGGTGGCTCACGTATCAAGTTCACTCGATCACGGTGAGCAATAACAGACCATCTGGTACACTTCTGTCATCCCCCGCCTAACACTTGGCCAGCAAGAGACTTGACCGTCGAGGCAGCTCAAGCCATCGGGATCGGGAAACTTCTGGGGTCAGGCTCGAGGTTGAAGAGCGTGCCGTTTGCAAAGCTCAAGGCATTGCTGGACAGCCGCAATGACCGTGACATTCTCGAGGGCCTCAAGAAGGTGATCTCGATGATTTATGAGAACAAGCCATGCCTGCCGTACTTCTCCTCCGTGGTGAAGAATGTGGCCAACCCCAACATCGAGGTCAAGAAGCTGGTCTACATCTACTTGCTTCATTATGCCGAGACCGACCAGGACCTCGCCCTGCTTTCGGTCAATGCCATTCAAAAGTCGCTTACCGACCAGAACCCCCAGGTTCGCGCGTTGGCCTTGAGGACGATGACGGGCATGAAGGTGCCACTCATCAGCCAGATTGTCACGCTGGCAATCAAGCGTGGCGTCGGCGATATGAGTCCCCATGTGAGGAAGGCTGCTGCATTGGCCATTCCAAAGTGCTACGCCCTGGACCCGAATACCTGGCCTCAGTTGTTGGATCATCTGTCCACCCTTCTGGCAGACAAGCAATACTTTGTGGTCGGCCCTGCAGTCCAGTCCTTTCTGGCTATCTGTCCTGACCGTATCGACCTTCTCCATAAGCCCTATCGAAGTATAGTCCGGAAGCTTGTGGACATGGACGAGTGGTCTCAGCAAGCCACTCTGAATCTTCTCCTTCGTTATGCCCGTCAATGCTTCCCTCGACGGACAAAGAAGGCTACGAGGGTGGAGAAGAGAGGGTTCTATGATGACGACCAGGTCGAGGAGGTCGAGACGGGTGAAGTGATCCAAGTCCTCGATCCTGATCTGGAACTCTTCCTCAAGGCCTGTCAGACGCTCCTCACCTCGCGCAGTGCAGCTGTCGTTATTACGGTCGCAAAGGTATTCCTGCACCTGGATATGCCTCTGTATCTGGAATCAGCCATTGGGCCTCTGACCTCCCTTCTGCGTGGTCCGGCAGAAGTCGAGCAAGCGGTGCTGTACAACCTGGTGTCTGTCGCTCTCGAATACCCTGCTCTGCTGGTCCCATTTGCCTCCAGATTTCTCATTTGTGCAGCCGACACATCGAATGTTTGGCGGCTGAAGATGGAGCTATTGACCCTGATCTTCCCACACGCGCAATTACGTCTAAAAGCACTCATCCTTTCAGAACTCGAACACTTCTCACACTCTTCCGACGTGGATAGCATCCGTGAAGCAGTCGGCGCGATCGGTAGGTGTGCACAATCATCTCCCGATGCAGCGACATCTTCGCGTTGCTTTCGCGTCCTTCTCAACCAGATCTCCGGATTCGAGGAGGTACTGGTGTCAGAGGTGCTGACAGTGATGCGACATCTAATCCAGCGTGATCCTGCCTCTCATGGCAAGACTGTCGTTCGGTTAGCTAGAAACCTGGATCGGACATCCTCGCCTCAGGCGAGAGCTACCATCATCTGGCTAGTGGGCGAGTTTGCCAGTGTGGATCCTGAGATGGAGATAGCAGCCGACGTCCTGCGTATACTCCTGAAGGGTTTTGCTAGTGAGAGCGAGCCGGCCAAATTGCAGATTGTCTTGCTTGCTGCCAAGGTCTATCTGCTGTGGTTGCAGTCGCAGCCGAAGCCGAAGCAGTTGACCGTCAACGATGATGATGACGACGACGTTAATGGCCAGACCACCACTATCCCTGCTACTGGCGGAGAATATACAGGGCACCCAGTGCCCAAACTTTGGGACTATACGCTGCTGTTAGCCCGCTATGACACCAGCTACGACCTCCGTGACCGAGCCCGGCTCTTCAAGAACCTGTTGGCTAACATAGACACCACTCAACTGGCCGCATTACTGCTCCTGGCGCCCAAACCCGTTCCTCAGTCACCGAGTCCATCAGAGGGACGCAAAGGGTTGCTGCTTGGCAGTGCTACACTGGCACTGGGGAAAGAGGTGACCGGCGTGCAGGGATTAATGGGTTACGAAGATCTACCCGAGTGGGTAGAGGCAGGGAAAGAGCCAAGCGCGACACTCCGAGAGTCGGAGGTGGCTGGCGGTTCTGAACAAAAACCTGGCATCATCGCTGCCAGCCAAAAACTGGATGACGCGGTGAGAGCGCAAGGCCTGGAAAAGGTTGTCCACTCGCAAACCTCCAAAGGGCAGGGACCGATCAGCACTTCAGGCAAGAGCCTGGATGACTGGCTGGAAGAGAGTGAAGAAGAAGAAGAAGAAGAAGAAGATGATGATGATGATGATGATGATGCTGAAGGCGAGGACAGCGAAGAAGAAAGTGAGGAGAGCGATGAGACAGAGACAGAAAGCGAAGATGCAGAGACGGAAGAGGAGAGTTCTGAGGATGAGAAAGCCGGCCCACAGCAAGGCCTTCTGAGCTGAGAAGGAGAATAACTTACTGGTTGTTAGGAGCAAGAAGGCTGATGTTGGTCCAGTAAGTTCAAGTCATGCCTCGGTTGGGAAACTGGTGGTGCGGCACAGAGTCCACTACCCCCTGCTCTGTGCGTGAAGTAGAGAGCATAAAATAAGTAAGTAGATGAACAGTCCCTGCAGATACTAAGTTTCATGACTCTGATGGTCAGGGGTGTGAACAGAGGCTGACATCGGTTGGCAGTCGACTTGGTCAGCGACATCTGCGGCTTGACGGGCCGAGCACTGGGGAATGTGGGCTGTGGCGTGGCCCTCAGGAAGGACGACCAAA
Organism: Chaetothyriales sp. CBS 134920; assembly: GCA_003693665.1. Lineage (NCBI taxonomy): Eukaryota > Fungi > Ascomycota > Eurotiomycetes > Chaetothyriales > Domatiomycetaceae > Domatiomyces > Domatiomyces catenatus. The sequence continues at coordinate 377,091 of QQSL01000001.1, read as the reverse complement.
GTAGAGATCCGGGCACAGAACTGTATCTGCATCTGCATCTTCATCTGCATCTGTGATTGTGATTTATCAACTTATCAGACTTCGAGACAAGCCAAAGGCTTTCGAGATCCCATTCTTGGACCTTCCCGGAACATTCTTTTTGGGGGCCTCTGAAACATGCACAGGGGGCACATCCCCGTTAGGCTGCTTAATAAACTTCAGGGTCGGGACGGCAGGTACCCCCACCTCGGTATCGGTATCAGCATCAACTGCACTTGCTGCATAAAAAAGAAAAAAACTACACGTTGACCCCGAAATGGTTGGTTACCACGACCATGGAGCGCTGGCTTAGGCTTAGTAGGAGCCACTGTTTCACGCGTCAAACCGCAGCCATGGTAATTCGGCAGATCTATGGAGATTGCAGACCAGAAGAGGAGATCGGGAGATCCGCACGATCTTCCTCCCCAAAGCTTGGGTACCGACCACAAAAACGTCCCAGTCAGCACTTGCTATGTCCAGTGTACTGCCGAAGTGCAGGTGTGGAGGAAGACCCAAGATTAAGTGGCATTGCCAGTTGCCACCAAGCGTAGCGGCCTCCACCGGGCCCTCCAGAGCAACTTTATCGACTTCTGACTGGGCGCTGGCCTTCAAAAGGAAGCCACAGAAGAATGTTTCGCAGGTGGAGTCTCGTGAATAATGCTTAGCTCTGCACTACCAAGCTAGCTCCTTCCCTTTGACCACGCCACCTCTCTCCTCATTTCTGTAATTTACGGTACGAACACAACCCGCAACAGACAGGATCTCCAAAAAGGGGGTTGGTACACCACAATACATTCCAGCGGTGCTGTGCTCTCTATACTGCATACTCCCCTAGTGTGAGCAAAACAGGCTGTGCAGCAAAAGCACCACCCCCTTGGACACACAGGGGAGTCGCTGATCCGCGGGTTCGCGGAAACGCCCCACCTGTCCATACTGTAGACAGCTAACCGAGAGAATGGGAAGGTGGGTTCGGCGCTCACACCTTGACCCGACCAGGGCAAGTGCCATGTGGGAGGGGATTTTTGGGTATTCTGGTGCGAGCAGTCTGCCTTTCCACACCACAGTATTCTTTCTTATTATTGGAACCACTCCTCAGCACTCGCCAAGCCAGTGGAGGACGCCGCTTCTGACGTGTCCACTCTGTAATAGTAACTATCGGCCGCCTGCATGAGCGGAGCTTGGGCGCCAGGCGGTGGGATTCATGCTGGAATAATGCCCCCGAAACAGAGCGTTGCACAATCCATCCCGTGTTCAAGCCAATCTGGAATTTACAGCTGACCTTACTCTGGTCCACGTTTCCAGCTCTCTGTCCAACCAGCTCCCTCTGCCCAGCGGGGCCCAGGATCAGAGCAGCGGCACCGACAGCGGCACTGCTGCTCCGCTAACCTTAACCACACAGTCACAGATTTGCCCGCCCTGGCTTGAATGCTTACCTCGCTTCGCCTGCGACAGGCCGTTTGTGATTCCTATAACTTCGAAAATATCCCCGTCAACAGCACCAAGGTTCTCGCCCCGTTTCTGGCCAAAGGCTGTGTAAACTGAAACTACAGCAGGGCTGTGAGTGTGTCTGTGTGTTTCAGCATCGAGGTGTACATTGCTGCTGAGTGCCACCCTCGTCCTGGCAAGTCACATTCCAGCCCACCGTGTCGGAGCCGCTCTTCCCCCATTTAAGGGTTTCTGCAGCACCCCAGAACCACTCCATCGGATTCCCAAGACTCTCGGATTGCCTCTGTTCTAGAATCGATGTGCCATTCCATTCACATCTCGTACATGATTGGATGTTTCGATTCTGATCACGTACCCTCACAGAAGACATGAATCCCCGGCAGCAATCAGGCGAGGCTAAGAAGGAAAGCAAGGGATTCAGAAAAGTATGGGGTCAAATCAAGACAGCATTTAAAGACAAAGATGCAGGCTCGAGCTCCTCATCCGTTGTTGATTCCGAGGCGCCAGCACTGGCATCATCCACAAAAGTGACTAGCCGACAGACAGCTGCCGAGTAAGTAGAACGAACCATGCTGTGGACTATGTGCGCGGCTAATCGACATAGGGTTCCTGTAGCTACACTGCAGCCGACTAGCAAAATAGTGGAATCATCCGCAGAAAAACGGCCTCATGATGAGGAGGCTGATGTTCGCCTGCAAAAGCTGAAAGCCTCTTTGGCCAAATACGACTATCTCCTCAACGAAGACGATGAGGATGTGCCCATCACCATTTCTGACTACAGGGCAGTGCGGGACGCGCCATACGAACGGGTGCATAAGAATATCAGGATGAGAGTCAAGTATACATGTCACCAGTGTCGGACGACATATGGCAGCGTCAAAGTATGCATCAGCTGCCATCATCGGCGTTGCCGCGATTGTGTTCGCTATCCACCCAAGCAGAAAGGGAAGAAGGAGACAGACCATCAAGAGGAGGATGCTCTCGGCCATGTGGGCAGAGGAATTGGCTACGCAGATGCCAGGCATGGAACCGAGCCGCACTGTGCCTGCCATGAATGTCGAACAGGATTCGAGCTCGGAGCTGCCGAGTGTCCAAACTGCCACCATCAGATATGCTCACTGTGTCTGAAGAAACCGGAGTTGACCATCGCCATCGAATCCGAGGCCTTGAGTGCGGCCGATACAGACTGGAAAGAATCTGAGCGCGCGGGAGCCAAGCCGCCACCAGGCGCAGATAGAACATCTGCCCCTGCCAGCTAACATGGGCCGGCTCAACACATGGGAAGGAAAAGTTATCTTGTTTTTACAGCGAATCTACGATGCGATGACACAAAACGGAACCAACGACTTGCATTATAAGCAGGTTCCAATCATGGTGAATGTGCCTTTGGAGTACGGAATATCATGGGGTTTTTCATCCAGTTCGATCCGCCGCGGTATCTCTCTGGGTTGTGTGTGCGCCAAAAGCAGGTATAAGTTTTTCGTTGTACGACCAACTTACAAAATAGACAATGTGGCAGCACTCTTTTTTTCCTCGGTCGCGATACTAGCTAGCTAGATGATTAAATTAAATGTGGTTGGGCCAAAAAAGTTCCAAAAAAACAACCACTCCATCGCGAGAGGTCACGCCCAGATTCGAACAGGGGTTGTCGGAATTTTTACCATAGAATGATCAAAATCCGAAGTGATAACCACTACACTACGCGACCTTTTGGGAAGGCTTGCAGTTGAAGGTGAAATTGGGGATGTATTTCGACCGCAATTTCCGTTGGTTGCTCGGGTGTTATAAAATATGAAGTATTGCAACAATAGTACGCCGAAAAAGCACGGCTAACTCCGCAAGTAATAAATGAAATGGGCTATGCGAGGAGGCTCCACGTTGGTAAATAAAATATATACATATATCTACGGGTGTTTGTCTGCTTTGGCACTATCTTTCTTCTCGTCAGGCTCGGCGTCGGCGTCGGCGTCATCATCCTCGCCCTCGGTCTGAACCCTGCGGCCCTGGACACCCTTGGCAACCTCGTCTTGCAACGAGTCCATATACTCCCTGTCCTTACCAACCAGGGTGACTATGTTTCTCTTCTTGCCCCATCTTGGATAACTGCCGACCTTGATACCTCTGGGTTCGACGCGGGCGGCCAGGTCGGAGAGATAGGGCGCGACGGCGCTCTCGGCGAGAGGGGTGCTGAACAGGACCCTGTACAGGCCCTTGCCCTCGGGATCGGCAAGGCGGGGGAGGAGGGAGGGGCGCAGGCCGGACAGGAGGGCCTCGAACAGGCGAGGCACGCCGGGCAGGATATGGACGTTGCCATTGACGACGCTGACGGGGACCCACAAGTCCGGGCTGACGTAGACGACCTGGTCGTCGTCCGGCTTGGTGTCATCCCAGGGCAGCTGGGCCATGCGCAGTTTGGCCGTCAGGGCCGGGCTGGGCGTGTCCCAGTTGAAATCCGGCTGGGAGCGGTGGGGCTTGCTGAGCCGGCGCATCTTCTCGACCGTGGGTTCGTGCAGCTTCAGCGGCAGGCCAAAGGCCTTGGCTATCGACTGGTACGTGATGTCGTCGTGCGTGGGGCCAATCCCGCCCGAGGTGACGACAAAGTCGTAGCTGTGCGACATGCGCCGCACCGCCTCGATGATTTCGTCCTCGTCGTCTGCAATCACTTCGATCCGCTTCAGCGGCATCCCGAGCGAGAAGCAGAACTTGGCCATGAACGCGCTGTTGGTGTCGACCGTCTTGCCCCCGAGAACTGCAATTGTAAAAATCCGACCAAATAAGAATGATATATTGTCAAGCAGGTGAGATTTCGGTTTGTTATGTACCTTCATCGCCAATTATTATGCATCCTGCAGTGTGTATCGACCGCGACCGCGACCCAGAGGATGGCTGCGCTTTGGTGTGTAAGGGAAGGGACACCGATGACGTTGCCATTGTGCTGTTCACAGTCGCACGATGTGTGCTGTTGAGCAGGTGTCGAGAGAGGCCGGCGAGACGGGAGGACATGTAGTAGGGGAGAGGTGCACACGTTATCGGTCAGTGCATAGTGACAGCAAACCTGAATATGCAGTGATGTTTTTTTTTTAATTAACGCAAATGCTTTGGAACTGGGCAGGTGGCAGGTGCCCCTCACTGTCGCATTGCCACTGCCGAATCAAGTTGACTTACAACTGGACGCCTGGCAAGGCAAACTGGATAAGTCAAATCCATGACCTCTCCTTGCTTTTTTTTTTTTTCAATCGTGATCTGATCTCTTCAATTCCTAAACCTTCCCTCCCCCCCCCAAAAAAAGAGACAAAGTCAACCAAAACCAGATCTTGGTGGGGTATATATAAACAGCGCGCGACCGTTGCCTTTTGAAATAACGTGAGAAATTAATAATTCTACCATCGATTGTTGGCAGGCAGGGCAAGGAAGGGGAGAATAGTTGGGACCACAATCACAATCACAATTGCGAGAATGGTAGGGTGTTTCATCTTGGAGCAATAAACCATCTACTCTGTCTGTCCACGACGACAGCAGGAGAGGAAAATTTGTACTAATGGCCTCCTTGCCAGTCTCAAAGTCTCTATGTCTTCTCTCAGGAGACAAAGGACACGCTGCGCAAGTTCCGCCTGGGAACATCTCGGGCCTCGAAGCTACAAGCCAAGATCGGTATGGTGAACTCCAATGCTGAGACCAAGAATGCTAAGAATGCTGGTGGCTGACGTTGGTATGCGAACAGTACAAATTGACATCAAATCTCAAGAAATCCGACTGTCGTCAGATAAAACATACGACTCGTTGATTGACATCTCGGACGACCTCCCTGACTCATCGCCTCGATTTGTGCTCCTTTCCTATCCCCTAACCCTGTCGTCTGGGAGGCTGTCAGTGCCATACGTGATGCTCTATTACTTGCCAGTCAACTGCAACCCAAACATGCGGATGAGCTATGCTGGGGCAGTTGAGGTACTACGGCAGCAAGCAGAGGTGCAGAGAGTGATTGAAATCAAGGAAGCCGAGGAGGTCGAGGAGGTTGAGAGCAAACTCAAGGGGGAGAATTGAAGGACGAGATGGTGGAAAAGCCGCATGTGCTGTGGCCACCGGCCAGCTGGCAGGAGGAAGATCACGAGATCAAGATCGTCATATAAACTCTTTTGGTTGAGTTCACCAGGGCTGGACCTGAAGCGTTTGGACTTCTGATTCGCAAAGTTTTGACCTGGCCAGTGGAGTGTCCGGGGCACAGACAGCGCGTGCGATTGAAATAGAACTAGAGAGACAGGCCCCAAGAATAGCAGATCTGGTGCCAGGAACAGGGCCCTGCATATTCATAACACAGAGGCGTTCGGTTATCGACGCCACAGCACATGGCTCAAGCGATTCATCATCGGTCAGGCTGCGTACACGCGTAGTCTTGACCCGCGTTGAGAACATTGAATTTTGGCCATTTGTTTATTTCCTTGTTTTTTTCTCAGGACACTGACAACGATATGAGAGTGCCTATCGACGGGTAGAAATGTCTGAAAGGCGGAAGTAAAGCTAACACTATACTTTGGCGAGTGACTGAGACAGAGGACGTTGAGCGGGAGGCGGAGACAAGGAGACGCGTCAATCGGCCGAGTGATTATGCTTGCTCCTCATCGAAGCCTGAGTATGTACACGTGTGTGATCATTCCTGTTGTGCCAGGGCGGCCCTTGAGCTAAGGCAAGTCCAGGAGGATTCGCATGTGGCAAGGGCGAGGCCAAGGGCCAGGGCTAGGCCAGGGCAAGGGCAAGGGCGGCGGTGGTGGTGGCGACACGCAACAAGTCCCACTGTGCGGGATCTAACGACCCGAGAGAGATAGAGTGTGTGACTTGTGTGTGTGTGTGCTTGGCCAATGTTGCCTCCAGCAATTTCCGCAATCGTCTCACACCAGCAGAGTGCCAAGGCCTTCACGTGAGTCTGAGGAGATGATTGGACGATTCTGCCGACTAGACTTGCCATTTATCAACGCAAAGAAGGATAGTGCATGCCACCTCCGCCTCGGCATTTCTTCGAAAAATACGCATCGTATTTAGCGGAAACTTTACCTCTCCTCTTATGAGCGAATCGACCTTGTCTATTCTTGTAGACTTGGCACGTTTCGATTGTCAGAGTTATGGCAACTTTAGTCGAGGGAAGGAGCGTCAAACGAGCGGGCCGACCCGAGATCTCCAGAGACGAGGCTGGAGATATGGAGCCGAATTTTTCCTAAGGATTATAGTCACGTGATATGTCTTGGCACCACACACGGATGTCTGTCCCACAGTCGATAACAGATACTCATTCAATCGACCAGAACCAATTAAAACCCCTACAGATCCTGTATGGAATTGGCCAATCAACTAACCAGGTGGTTTAGACGACCATCTGTCCTCCCTGCGTTGGCTCTCAGTATGAGGGAGAAGACAGGGACATGAGCCTATGAATCCCACATGCTGCAACTCTCAAGGGATGATACACGGCTCTGTCGGCTTCCAAGAGAGTGTTCAACGAAGGTGCCGCGCATCTAGCGACACGACCCAACTAGGTACGTGAGGTTAGCCAGCTTGACGCCTTCTGGAATCATTACTGCCAACAACAGACGTATATGCTAGGTAGGTCACTTAATTAGGGCCCTACCATGCAGGGTAAGCATATATACTGTCGCCGGCACTGAAGAGGAACCCAAGGTACTCTTGGTGCGAACCAAATACCGAGGGAAGAGTTGCAGAGTAACTTGTTCTTATGGGCACAGTTTTTCGCTCAGATGGCTGTGTTCTAAAATGTAGGATTCATGATTAAATATGACTCCAGTCTCCCTATTGGCATGCTTCCAGAAGATCCCCTTCGCAAGTACGGAGCAGGATGCGACGCAGAAAAGCCCATCAAGAGCCTGATCCCCCGGAATCCGACTGCCCATCGGCCCTTCTCACATAATGTGAGTCTGCGTCGCAGCTGCCGCTATGTTCATTCCACTCGCCCCATATGTCTCTCATGGTGTGGTCTTCAGGGCAAGATCCGCTTGTACCGTTTCCCAAAGCCCCTGGTCGATCCCGGGATTCGTGCAGAGCTCGCCGCTGGCCAGGCTCGTCGCGGCTCTGGCAACTTCGAGCAGGACGGTTCGACGTGCGACGATTCGGTCTGGCCGCTTCTTCAGCAGCGAGTCCAGGACTCTGTGTCTCCTTTTGCGTTTTCTCCCTCTGCCCCCGAGGAGGCGCTCGAGACCGTCACGGGCGTCGGAGCTCAAGGCCATGTCCTGGGCGGAATTTCGCACCGTCGTGTCGGTCAAGGTCACAGGCCGGGCCTGGCCATCGACCTTTCTGGTGCCAACTAGCGCGTCTGCGTCGGCGGGAACTTCTGTACTCCTGCGGGCACCACTTTGCTCTTGAAGAATCTCTCCACCAGCGGATGTCACATGTGGCTCAAGATATTGCTCCTGCACGCCACGGATCGACGTCGAACCATCGATGAGAGCAGTAGGCGCACGTATGCCAGGGGCCGGCTCTGCTTCTGGAGATGCAGGCGCATCCCCTAGCATCGAAAGCGCCGGGTCGCCATCCCCAGACCCGTGTGCACTCTGACTCCTGGTTGCATCCCTGTCCGGATGTGCCACATCAATATCGTCGATTGAATCGGTCGGGGGGTCATTGCCGTCAAAGGGTCGATCCTTCTTGTTCTCGGGCTCAGGCACGCTGACAACCTGCCCTTCTTTTGAGGATTCAGGCGAAGGCGATTGCAGCAAACGTGCTGGGTCGCCATCCCCAGGCGTGTGTGCACTCTGACTCCTGACTGGATTCCTATCCGGCTGTGCCACATCCATATCGCCGATCGAATCCGTCGGGAGGCCATTGCGCTTCTGCCTCTTCCGGCGGTAAAACGGACGATCATGATCATGGATCTCGGACTCCTTATCAGTCTCAGGCTCAGGCACACCACCAACCTGCTCTACTTTTGAAGATACAGGCGCATGATTCCCTTGCATCAAATGCGCAGGGTCACTATCCCCTGGTTCATGTGCACTCTGACTCGCAACCGCATTCGTGTCCGGCTGTGCCACATCCATATCATCGATCGAATCCGTCGGGAGGCCATTGCGCTCCCGCCACCTCCGGCGGTAAAACGCTCGATCATCATCATCGATCTCGGGCTCAGACCCGACCCCGTTGGCAAGCTCGTCGAGCATCTGTTGCCGGAGCTCCATCTCCTGCTCTCGCTGGGCGGCCTTGCTCTTGGTGTAGATCTGATCCTTGAGCTCGGTCGGCATGGCTGCATGATCGCCGTAGCCAGTGAACAGCAGGGCCTCCTCACCGGCTGGTACAACAATGATGCCGTATTTGAGATCCGGGAGCGGCGGGCCGCCTAGTGAGACGATATAGGATGACGAGGCGAGGTAGGTGCCAAGCTCGGCTAGGCCGTCGATGGTGCGGTGGGGAGGGAAGTTGGCAGGGGCGCCGGTGCAGCTTGGTTCGTCCTCCTCGACTTTGGTGTCGGATTCGGCAGAGAAGGCCTTCATATCGAAGGTCCGGAAGAGCTCCGGCCGGAACTTGGCCTCTTCGATCATCTCCTCCTGGAGCAGTCGAAGCTCGGTGCTATGTCTCCAGGTCGAACCGCCGCAAGCACCGTACGACAATCGCTGATCAAAGTCGCTACTCACTTTTTGAGGTTTCCATGGTAGACATTGTTTGACGCATGCCACGCTGGACTGGGCGCTAGAGCGTCCAGAGGTGGGATATGAGGGTGGAGAAAGGGCGGGTCCTGTGGCCGAGCTTCTAGAGGAACGGCCATTGCCCGACTGCGCGCGGACAATGCCATTGCCATAAGGCATAGGTATAGGCGGTCCCCCAAAACCCATCCTCAATTCCTGTGGCAGGATACGTCAGTGGTTGGGGTCGTCTGACAGACTGCTGGTGCGAGCGGTGGTAGCACATACCTCGAGCTCACGCTCTCTCTCATCACGCAAGGGCTTCATCCAAACTTCATCGGCGCGTCGTTTACGTGAAATTTCAGAGTCACTGAAGGTCACGAAGGCATTTGCTGCAATGAGAGCCTGTACATGGGCAGATGCGGCTTCGGTGTTCCAGGAGGGATGGCTGACGGTGGGGGCTCGCTGCGACATGCCCTCGGTTGGTTCGCCGCGTCGTCGCATGTCCTCGAGGCCGAGCTCGAAAAGCGCATGCCGGGTGAGACGTGCTGGTGCCGCTTTCGGGGAGGACTCTGGAGACTTTGCGTCGGCCATGGTGATCTGGTCAAGTACAGTCGTGCACCCACTGCGTTTTTCAGCCAAAGTCAACCAAGGCAACGCGGACGAAAGCGATGGAACACACAAGACGAAAGAGGTGGAACACACAAGACGAAAGAGGTGGAACACAACACACAAAAAGAAAGAGTCGGAATACACAAGACCTCAGGCAATTAACTTAAGCGCCGAAGGAGTCTCAAGCTTTGGTGTACTATGTATAAATTAAGCTTTGGGGGCTTTGGGGTTCGCGCGCGGTAATTGGGTGGGGCCGCTCCTTTTGCCGCCTCCGATTGCCGCCTGGGCTCGATTCAGCCAGTGAGAGTGTTGGGTACCAACTTGTGAAACCAACAAAATGGACAATGCAGCACGATGGTTGGACGGTTTGGTCGATCCCGAGATGGTGCGACGCCAAGCCGCCAAGCCGCCAAGAGTCTTTAACCAAACTGTGTGGAGATCTGTCCCAAGTCTGTCACAGAATCCTGGAGCACACCTTTATCAAGGCAGATTTTGTGACGCTGTGGTTGTTTTTGGAGTCTTTGGGGTCTTTGAGGTCTCAATAATTAGGCTGGAAGGCGAAATGAGTCGTCGACATCGTTCCGCCGGTCCATTGTGACCGCTTCGTGGCCGAAGCTACAGTCGTCCGATGAGCTCCCACCATTCTCCTGGGTCATTCGATGGCCGGTACTTCTCTCTTCGATGCTGTCTACAAAAGACTGAGTACCGTCCTGTTTGCCATCTGAGTCCCTTCATCTCGTCTTCTACATCTTTCCCTTGTTCCAGATCCCTCAAACAGCACATCAATAAGCAATATATCCCTTTGTACCTTCAAGCCCTGGTATGGAACGCGATCCTCTCTTTTCTCTTGTCCCCAAGTCTTGTCATGCTGTTCGCATCGTCAAGGCCAATCCGCGATACCACGATGTCGTGAAGGGGGTCACGGCCTTGACATTCAAGGCAGGACACAAGTCTGTCTTCCCCGGCCGGCTCGTGTCATTCGGTCGTCTCGTCCCCGTCAATGATGTGATCCTTCCCGAGGACGGTTATGCCCAGTCAGTACTGTTGCCTCCACTCATCCTTCCGGAGATGGACATCGGCTCTTGCTCTGACACTCTACAGATTGCAATGTTCCTTCTACCTTGTCGAAAGCGGAGAGCTCATTCTGGAAGATGCTACCACTGGCCACCACACCTCCCTCAAGTGGTACGACGGACGCGAAAGGAAGCACAAGTATTACCTCCAGGGCGACCCTCGTCGTCGGGTTATCCCGAGAGCCCCAGCCACGTCAATCACCGTCGTCTTTGGAGCAGACGCCCTGTTTCAATTCATCTGGAAAATCAGCATTGATCCGAGGGATATGAAGGACGTGCAGGGGGGTCTTGCCCGGATTGCAAGGTCAACCATCAATCCCAGCAAAGGCATGAATTTGACCGAGCTCCGAGACCCAAATCTGCATCCTACGGCATACGAAGCAAGAACCCGCAACACTCCAGTCGTCCCCCCCCAGTATGATGGCCGCCCACTCAGACAAATCCATGTCTACAAAGAGCTCGGGAGGGGCGGCTTTGGAACCGTCTTCCTGGCGGTTGACCTTGCGACGGGGAAATTATGGGCTGTGAAGGAGTCTAAGCAGTCCATAAGGAGTGACCCAAAAGAGAGCTGGAAAGCCGAGTTCAAGCGCGAAGTTGAAAAGGCTGCGAAACTCTGCCATGTAAGTCCCTTGTCCAGCCGTCACAGCCCCCTTTACCCTCTCGCTAACGTGAGTGCCAGCCCAACATCATCCGCTTGGAGCATCATCAAGGTTGGTCTCGAGGTCGACCCGTACAGATCTTCTTTGAGGTCTGCCACGGAAGCATGAGAGAGGTGTTGCCCCGTCACCACGACTGCAGAGATCGCCCCGTGTCTGTACATAGCTTGGTCCCGACTTTGATCGACCAGGTGCTCCGTGGGCTGGCCTTCATGCATGCGAATGACGTGGTGCATCGTGACATCAAGCCAGAGAATATCTTGTTCAATGTTGGCCCAGGCAAGTCGGTTCGATTCTTGATCTCCGATTTCGGGCTCGCTGCTTCCGTGGACTCTATCGACAATATCGCCGGCACCATGCCCTACCTGGCGCCCGAGGCCACCAAACGCAGCGAGTGTGGCCCCAGATCGGACGTCTACTCGTTTGGGGTCATGCTTTTGGAAATGCTGGCGTTCTGGTGTAGCAGGGAGGGCTTTGACGATGTCTCCAAGTGGCGGAAGAAGCTTGTGGCCTATGGTTTCCCGGAAGGTCGGAACTACCACGACAGATTCCCTCATCGAGCGCTTTTGCCCAACATGCAGCCAACACACAGCCGGATCCAGTCACTGACAGACTACGGAATCATTCCGCCGTCCGTTGGGCGAGTCCTGGCCCAAGAACCAAGATACCGGGCCCATGCTGAGGAGGCGCGTCGCGACCTCTTGGTGGACTACCCATTGCCCAGGGAGGACCAGGACCCGGATCCAGTGCACGGACGACGGAGGAGGGAGATGTAATGCGGGAGAGAATATCGGTGTCTTGTCTCTGGTGAATATCGGTGTCTTGTCTCTGGTGAATATCGGTGTCTTGTCTCTGGTGAATATCGGTGTCTTGTACCTGGTGAATATCGTTGTCTTGTCTCTTTCGGCGGAGTTTTGGAGTGGAGGTTCCTGCGTCAGACTTGGGTAGCCAGCGAGAGCCGGCAGTCTTGTACGAGTATTCAGATTTGAATTGCACTGTTGATTTACTCGAGCATGAAAGAAATGTCATCTGCGAGCTGAAGGCCGTCGAGATCTTCAACGACTCTGTGCTCAGCTCAGAATCAAGCGGCCGGCTATGCGTGGACTGACCACAGCATTGAAGACACCCGCAGATGGGAGCTGATATGGTCTATATATATGACGGCCAACCATTTGTCTGTTGTTCCATCTGTTACTGGTGGCAGTCATGATGCCTCTCCACTGTAGAATGTTGGAAAAAGGGGACTAGGTTGCCGCTACTGATCGATACTTTGGCAAATGACAGGGACCGAGGGCGATCGGCCGAGTACTAAGTTATTCTGCAGCATTCCTGTGGTGCCAGGGCGGCCCCTGAGCGCAGGCCAAGGAGGCTTCGCATGTGGCAAAGGCATGGGCGGGAAGAGGGGGGAATGGAAGGGGGGCGGGACACGCACCAAGTCCCACCTTTGCGGGATCTAGCGACCCGAGAGAGATAGAGTGTGAGTCCAACAGCATCACCATGCACCACTACTCTTGTGATACTGCAGTCAATTAGCCCAAAAGCAAAGACAGAGTGACGGCGCAAGGTCGGGGTGACGTTAAAATGATTGTGACGGGCGATCATGACAGAGAGCGGCGCGCCCCTTAAGTTGTCAGTGATTACAGTGATTAATTCAGTGATTACAGTATTTAATTCAGTGATTAATTCAGTGATTACAGTGTTTAATTCAGTGATTAATTCAGTGATTAATGTCAAGGCCGCCCGCCGTTGGCCAATTTCTCAGGGCCGGTGGAGAGAGGGAGAGAGGAAGAGGGCGAGAGCTGGGGCCACAGAGAGGGGCCACTCGGAGTTTTGGCTGGTCCGTGTGGGCGTGCAAGGGCCTGCCAAGCCGCCGCCGCCCCCCCCCAAAAATCGGCCCTCTTAGGCTTTAATCCCAGGGCCCCTGTGGGCGAATCTGTGACTGTGACTTGTATTAGTGGGCCTTGGGCCAACGCTAAATACAGTAATTTCTTAGGCAGAGTTTACTGCTTAACTTTATTACTGTCAGTCGCTCTGTTGGCTGTCGCTGCAAAAGAAACTGCATGCCATCTCATTATCTGGTTGCAGTGGCCTACATTCCATCTCTGTTTCCATTTCCATCATCCCCTCCATTTGCATCTCCATCTCATCTCCATCCTCATCTCCATCCCCATCTGCACCGCCTCCCTGCCCTCCTCGAGTCGAACAGCCGTTTGATCTATTGAGGGGCCGCCCTCGGCCGCCGCTCCGCCCTTCGCCTTCCTCCCCGCCGACTCTCCCTTCCGGCCTTCCTATCTTTCGCTCGCTCTCCACCCCCCGTGGCCCCCTCCCCCCTTCACACAATGGCTTCAAAGGTTGCTCTCACCCGATCTGCTGCTTCCCCCGCCGCAGCCCGTCGCCACCGCCTAGACAGACCTAGAGGGCAAGGAAGGAGCAAACACCTGCTGACTGAAGTTTGATCTAGTTTCTGCGAGAGTACAAGCTGGTCGTTGTTGGCGGTGGTGGTGTGGGAAAGTCGTGCTTGACCATTCAGCTGATCCAGTCTCACTTTGTGGACGAGTATGACCCTACAATTGAAGGTAGCCTCCTCCGGCCCCGGCCCCAGCCCCGTCTCCGCCCCCATCCCCGTCGCCGGTCCCGGTCTGGTAGCTGATGCAATGCTGATGGCCGGCCTCGCAGATTCCTACCGCAAGCAATGCCTTATCGATGACGAAGTCGCCCTCCTTGACGTGCTCGACACAGCCGGCCAAGAAGAGTATTCGGCCATGCGAGAACAGTACATGCGAACGGGCGAGGGCTTCCTGCTCGTCTACTCTATAACATCGCGACAGTCGTTTGACGAGATTCAGACTTTCCAGCAGCAGATACTGCGCGTCAAAGACAAAGACTACTTCCCCATCATTCTCGTCGGCAACAAGTGTGATTTGGAGGGCGACCGGGTCGTGAGCCGCGACGAGGGACAGGCCCTGGCCCGGCAGTTCAACTGCAAGTTCATCGAGACCAGTGCTAAGAACCGGATCAACGTCGATAACGCCTTCTACGATCTGGTACGTGAGATCAGGAGATACAACCGCGAGATGAGTGGCTACGGCAGCAGCGCCCCCCCGCTCGGTAGTCAGGCCCCGGGCCACAAGCTGGAGATGGACAACAGTCAAGAGAGCGCCGGCTGCTGCTCGAGGTGTGTGGTGATGTGAGCAGGGGAGAGAAGGAAAAAAAAAAGGGGCGAGAGACGGGGCGGCAGCGATGAAAGAGCTTAGAAAACACATGGTGAAGAAGAGTGCTCCTTGTGCCTTACTTTCGCGTGGGAGTCGAGTGCAATGGCGTTGTGTTGTCGGCCAACAGCTGCAGAGCGGGAACAGAGGATAACGCAAAATATACCCTGCTGGTTGAATGGAGGAATTTTCTGGGACGACGACAAGGATGCGAGTGCTTGTGTAAGTGAATATGTGTTGTGTATGTGTGTGTGTGTGTGTGTTGAGCGGTCGGCTTTCTGCTGCCATGTTCTCCTCCCACCCCCATACCCCCTACCCATTTGGGTCCTCATGGCATTTGATCTGTTTATCTTTTATTTTTGCTCGATATCGATATCGGAAAACAAAGAAAAAGCTGAAAGAAAGCTGAGCAGGGGTTGTGGAGAGAGAGAGAGAAAGAGAAAGAGAGGGGATGTTAATTTTTTCGTTGGGAATTTGAATCATTAATAGAGAATTTGACAATGAAGAGGGTTGTGTGTGTGTGTGTGGCATAGTTGGCAAGATGGCAGCTTGCTTTCAGCGTTTTCAACTTTTTGCATGATCTGACTATAAAATTACGTCCTCTTGCTTGGGCCATCCATTGGATGCAACTACTTCAAGATTCCACCGTCATCAGCTCCAGTCTCGGCCTGCCCTTGCCAGTCTCCCAAGCGGCAATGTAGTCGGTTGCCTTGCGGGCCTCGAGCACGGTCTCGACGGCGTCGGCGACTCGGCTGCCCAGATCGTGTCTCTCGACGTGCTCGCGCGCCTTGACAATGGCGAACCAGGCGCGGATGCCGACTCTGGTGATCAGCGTGTCTGCGCCTTTGCTGCTGCTGCTGCTGCTGCTGCGCAAGGGGGTTCGGCTATCATTATTATTATTATTATTATTGTCATCCTCGACAATGGTAGCAGCGGCATGGACGAGCTGGAGGATCTTGACACGAGCGTCACGGCGCGTGGTGGGCGCGAGGTAGAGGCTGCAGACGCGCTCGAAGACGGCGGCCTTGCGGTAGAGGTCCATGTCGTGGGCGGTGCGCAGGCCAGAGACGAGCATGTCGAGCCAGCGGGCGACGGTGGCAAAGGGGGCGGAGGGGTCGTCGTCTGCGTCGGGTTCGCGCAGGAGCACGAGGTTGGTCCAGTGCGGGAGCAGGCGCGTCAGCGGGGTCCAGGTCGGTGCGCGGAGCAGGAAGCGGTTGGCGGTGCTGTACATTATGTCGGCCGGGTTGGTGATGATGGAAAGGAGGAAGATGGCCAGGCTGGGTACGATTGTGGGGAGTGGGCGGCTGTTTGGACTGTTGGCAGCAGTGGTGGTGGTGAACGAGTGAAAGGTTTCGTTGACTTCGCCTAGCAGGAGGTGGAGAGATGTGCGTTCGCTGTACGTGCACGTTGGCAGGGAGAGGGCGTGGGTCAGTTTGGCAAGGGTCGCGTGCGCGCTCAGGCGGAACTCGCTGGTGGGCGAGGAGAGGAGGAGGAGGAGGGAGGCGAGGCGAGATGTTTGCACATTTTGCAGGTCGGTTTCAAAGTCTGGATTGGCCGGCCAGGTGGTGAGCTTGGAAAGCGAGGTGGGAATCGGCTGAACGGGGCGGAAGATGGTTGAGAGGTCGATGGCTTCGGCAGTGGTAGAAGGCGCGCTTGGCTCAGGGGTTGAATTTGACCTGGTCGTAGATGGCGGGATCAAGACCTCGGGAGCGTGTGGTTTCCATTTCTTGACACGTTCACTGATCTGAGAATTGCTGGAGAAGGGCTGGCGGAAATTGTCGAGAATTGCGGTTGGCTCGCCAGTGACCTCGAGGCAGGCAAAAAAGTCTGCGGTGAAAAGGCCAACTGCAAGAGAGGCTTCGGCGTCAGTGATGTAGGTCCACTGCTCTGGCAAACAGCAAGCCAGGAGACTGACATCGCCGTTTGACTTGTCAAAGTACTTTACGGGCTGCTTGCTGACACGGGTGATACAGTTGTCGAGACTGGAGACAACACTGTCGACGCTCGTGCCAGACATCCCAAGGGCCGTGATGAGAGCCCAAAACGCTCTTTCTTCCCGCAAGATTGCCTTGTCAAGCAGCTTGGGCATGAGGTAGTCTCTTGCCGGCGTTTTGAGGTCATCGTGTGTGGCTGCGTAGGCAAGCAGGTGGACAAAAGTCGCCCACTTGGTGCTCTTGGCCGTGCCAGCAAGCTTCATAAGACTGATTAGTTGGCGGCTTAAGCTAGTCCTCACATCCTCAGCAAGCTCATTACTTGCCAACATGGCCAGGGCGCGTTGCGATGCAGGCCCAGCGTCGTAGGCAAATGAGCCGTCACTGGACTTTGCCATATATTGAAACAAGCCTTCTCGAACATGGACATCCTCAGCCCTCTGCACAGCTGCCACGCTCTCAGAACAGCTTGGAAGCCTCCTGGCTACTGATTCCTTAAGCAGGCGAGCGCCTTGCTTCCATAGGCTGGAATGCCCGTTTTTAAACACCCGTAGGATTCTCTCCAGCTTGTTCTCTATTGCAATCAAGATCCTGGAGACCGAGATGACAACGACATCATCGTCCGACTTGAGACATTGGTTCAGAGTCACTCGGTCGAGCTGCCTAGGAACAACACTGTCCATGACGACAGATAGTGGTGGAGGTGTTGAAGGGAGATTGCCATGCCACCCACAGTTGCTCGGCACGGGCAGATTGATGACGGAGAAGAGGAAGGCAAACTGTCCACGCCACTCTGCATCGTCCTTGGGCGCACCCAGTGGCTTTGGCTTTTTACAAAAGTAGTCGGCCACAAGCTCGGGGATATGCTCAAATATGCGGACAACAAGCTCGGCCTGGAGAGTATCTTTACTTGTATTGAGCCTCTGGAGGAACGCAGCAACCACCGTGTTCTTCACAGGCACGCTGCTGGAGTAATCATCCGAGTAATAGGGTGACTCAAGTCCAAGGTCAATGGCTTCGCTATTGGTCGAGGATGTACGTTCAGCATTGAACTCTCTCGGGTACCAACCTGTCTGTGGAATCGATATCCCATTACGGCTTGTGCACGCATGGATGAGAAACTCATGAACCGTCTCGCGGACGGGTCTGCCGACATTAGCCTCCTCTTGCGGCATCTGTCCCTCGTCATAGTCGTACAGCTGCGCAAAGAGCCCAAGATTGTTGGAATTGAACAACTTCCTTTTGCTGTCGCGAGACAACTCTGCATCAATGATATATTTTCTGAAAGTGCCAAGGACGTCTTCAACAAGAGCCGGGCTGTCTGAGGGCAGTCCTTTGATGCAAGCATACAACAGCCTTGCCTGCGAAATAATCTCCTCCTTCGACTCAGCATCAAGATACTTTAGCAGCACTAACAGAAGCTTGACAGCATGGCCTCTGGTAGATCTTCTCTGGTGCTCCTCGCCCTCCTTTCGCGACGTTGGCTCCAGCAGAGTGTCGAATCGCTTCAAGATGAAATCTCGCCTAGAGAAGACAGGGCCTGCCATAGCTCCGCCATCGAAATTGACAATCTCGCCAAGTAGCTCGGTGCACGAAGTGGCTAGAAAAGCCTTGGACTTTGGTGCGGAAAGGCCGCGGTCGAGAAGGTAGAGTTGCTCGCGCTTAAGCAGCGTCCGACAGAGCGAGAGGCCAAAGTCGCGGAAGTCGAGCTCGGATGAGACGGTGCGGAGGAATTGGGTGAGGGCAGCAGCGACTGCACCCAATACTGCATCGTCGTTGTTTTGGGCAGCGAGCGCCCAGGTCGACAATAGATCGGAAAAGTCCCGTTCTTCTCCATGGGTGGATGACTGTTCCTCGCAGTACTGCTTGAGCACTTTCAGCTCGACGGCTCGCTCGCCCGAGTTCGCATTCCCTGCTATCCCGGCGCAGAAGTTGCTGAACTCGTCAATACCAGCTTTGACTTCGCGGCCGCCATGCTGCTTAAAGCGAAGCAGATTGTGCAGCTCGAATGCGCCTCTGATATTACCCGAGGGTAGGAGTCGATCATGCGTGACCTTTCGGCGCTTATTATGGCCATCTCCCCCTTTTGCCATTTGAACACTGCAGCGCCAACAACCAGATGGATGAGAGGAATGGACGTTGTTCAGACTCTGCCGCCAAGCATCGCCAAGCATCGCCAAGCCTATGCATGAATAATTAACTTTTTCGGATCGGAAAAACCCTTCGGATGCAGATACGTAGAACTCTACTGTTGATGTTTGATGTGTGATCTGATGTCTGATGTCTGGTGTCTGGTGCCTGTTGCACGTCTAAGCTAATTGCATGCTTCCCTCTCAAGTTAATTCAGGTCGTCCAGCTTCCTGACATATTCCACCGGCCCATCATAGACGTTCCTTGCAGAAATTACATAGTGAAGGAGGGCAAAGACCATGACAGCCCCATAAATCAAGATCGCCCAGTTCATCTCCGCCGCAGTGGGGCTTACAGTCCCAGGGAAGAAAGAGAAGACAAAGACGAGCAGCAGGAATGCCAGGGACATGGCGTTCAAGAACAGGCCGACCGGCCGGCTGAGGGTAAATTTGGCGGGCAAAAGCGGTCGGTGGGTGAGGCGTCGCCAGAAAACAAGGCCAATCGAGACAATGTAGGATGAGATGATGGCCGAGAGCGACAGAGAGGTGATGTTATTCAGTGCGATAGTGCTGCCCACGTTGATGATGCTGAGCAGGCAAGTCACCACGAAGGAGACGACAATCGAGTTCATGGGCACCTCCCACCCCTCGGGAATATAGGCAAACCATTTCGCAAATGGCACGCCCTGGTCTCGTGCAAAAGCAAAGAGTTGTCGGGATGCGGTTGCAGTAATGGACAGGTTGCAGAAGATGGCCATGACAATGACCAGAGCTGAAAGCACTGACGCGCCCGCATAGCTCTCAGTGACGTTGTAAAAGACTTGAATGTACGGCTGGCCAGTCGGCGAACTGATAACGTCGTCAAGGCTGCCAAGGACCATGCAGAAGGTGATGA